>VWZV01007900.1:137569-224888 GCA_013397155.1 Irena cyanogastra
CAGAACATTCTTTTTAAAGTAGGTTCAGAGAAGTATTGAAGAAAAAAAAAAGAATTAGAGTACAGAATCAAAAGAGTGTGGTTTTGGTCTACAGTTATATCTAATTTGTCTTGTAAAGTCAGACATCAGGTTCTCTCAGCTATTCCCATTTTTTTGCAACCCAACATAAAACTGAAAGAATATAAGGTGTGAAGACACCAATGAGGAAGCAGCAGACAAAATTTTATGTCACTCATCAAAGTGAGTATCAGCAAAGTCTGATACACTTCTGACACAAAGCCTCTTACTTTCTTAAAGTATTTTTTTTTACACCACTGTTACATGGAGTGTCACAGTCTCTCAGTGTGCTAATAATCTGGGAATCTTATTTAACAGAAATCTATGCATGTAATTACAATTAAGTTGAATGTACGTGAAAATAATATAGTTAAATATTGAGGTTTGTCGAGGATGTATTGTTTGGTGGCAAAGATCTTTGGAGAAGCCAAAGCCTTTGTCCATGTCCCTCACCCTCTCGGTACAGACACTAGAAAGATGCTGCATGCCATCTCCTACACAATTTAAGGAAAGGCTGCTGCTAAAAACCAAGGCCTCTCTCTCAAGTGGACCCTCACAGGGGTCAGAATAAATGTCTAAGTCCTGAAAAGGGTAAAATCTAAGGAATCATCCAGTTGTTGAGTTCCCTTTACAGACGGCACGCATAATACCTACAGGATCAGGCCATGTACATTATAAAGCTCTAACTTGTGAAATTTGTGGGTTTAAGTCAAGTATCAAAACATAGCATATGTTGAAAATCACTGGATGATTTATCAACTAACCAAAATATTTGAACAAGTCCTTGGAGGATTATAAGGCAGAAGCAATTTCCACACCAACTTAATCAATCCCCACTACAATTTCCATGAGTTTATGTTTTTAGAGAGTTTTGATGCAGTCTTAATTCCCATAGCTTTACCATCTGCACAGCATTTTTATGAAAGGTAATTTTATCCCCTCTACCAACCTGTTAAATATTGTCATGGGAGGATTTATTAGTTTCCATGACTCCAGACAGTATTTTATTCTTCCTCTGTAGCCAGCTGGCAGACCCAAGTTCCTAGTTTTATCAATTGAAAGCACTGAAACCATTCATTAATAAAATACTCTCATTTACCTGTTCTGTGACTCAAGAGCAACACTTGCCTTTCAGTCCAGAGCTGACAACTTCTTTCACAGAAAGGGAGGGAGAAGAAGTTTTCTGCGTGATGTAAATCCCTGCAAGTTTAGAGCTCCAGGTAGAGCTCCCCCACTTTCTAATGAGAAAATCCTTCAGGAATATGATCATAACAGAAGTCTAATTGCTACAATTTGTTGGAGAAATGTAATATCCCATTAAGCTCTAAGCTTTTTAAGGGCCTTTAGCCTTAAAATTCTAGATATACTACTGATGATCCTAATATTATATCCTAATTATTATAGTGTGGTGATTAATAAAAGTAGCAATGAGCTCAGCAGTCTAAGCACAAGTGAACTGTTTATGCTCTAGGGAAGCCTGAAATGCATGACAGTGGATTCCTTCCAAAGGTATTTATCAGAAAGCTGTTTATCTTCTGTAGTAGAGCTTGATTCATAGTCATCCCATTTGTGTCAATGAAAGGCAGCACAAGGCCTTTAATACTCCCTGGTTGGGAGCTAATGCCTTTAGCTTTCCATTAGGTAATTTGAAAGACCTATTCATTTTTTTTTCACAGTCAGGCTAACTAATTCTTTAACACTTCATTTCAATACCACTAACACTTACTAAGGGATTGACTTCACTAAGTGAACAATCTCAGCTGTCTCAACATTTCATCACTATGTGACACATATAGCTGTGTTTAAATCAATGAATCACACTGAGGTAGGTCTATCCCCCTAAGATTTTTTTTTTTTACATCTACTCCCAGTGCTCCTCTTTATTGTTCAACATGAAATTTCCAAGGTCTGTGGAGAGTATGATATAAACTTGCATCTTACCCCCATTTCTATACTGTCCTATCCAAATTAAAGAGCATCAACTCTACATCTCAGGAGCTAGGATTGCATTTCAAAACACATTCTCTCTGATGCGCCTTGTGGCAAAAGTGGCAATGGAAAAACTGATTCTTTTTTGGCAGCAAAGACAATCACATATCATGATGACAGGCAGAGTGTAGGACTGGTGAATTGGGTTCCTCTTTAACCCCAAACTTGTCAGAATTAATTCCCTTCCAGCACAATTCTATCAGGTACACCAAGGAAGATTATCAGGCATAGACTCATGAAAAGTTTTCAAGATGAATCAGTGAACACAGAGTGAGTTTAAATTCCTGTTGGCATCAGCTTAGACTAAAAAATCCAAAGGTGTCATTTATTTTTTCCAGGTGAGCTTTAAACAAGAGAAAAATTATAGAATTTTATCTCCTAGCATGCCATGCACAGCAGTGTATGAGAATTCCTAGTAAAAGATACAAATGCACATTAGAAATAAAACATCACTAAATTTAAGCTACTTATTTCAGTGCCTTCACTTAACAGTAAAAAAGGGTCCAACCAAGGTGCAGAACATGTGACTTCTGTTGTCAGCCTCTTTGAGCATGGTGTCTTTGCTGTTTCTGCTGCTCTGAAGAAGTTACTGCTCCTCCAGTGCCAGCTTGTCAGGGTCTCAAATACATCACCACAGGGTGTTGCACGAAGTTACTTGATTTGAATCTTTTAGAATCTCTTTTGTAGCAGAATAATGACAGAATTTTAATTTTTTAATACTAAATAGCTCATTATTGGCACACAAAAGTTGTATGTCACCCTATTTTTGGCATTATCAAGTTTGCATTACACTCTTTAAAACAAAGAAACAAACAAACAGCAACAACAAAACACAGGAGGAAAAAAACCTGACCAACTGTGTTCTGGAAGGAAAATAATCAGACGAGAAAATACTGTTTCTGGAAGCTTCTTAGTATTAGTTTAGTGATCCAAAACATCAAATGAGCTTTGCCTTTCCAGAGGAATGTCAGCTGAGGAAGAAAAGCTGGTGTTTTCCTGTATGGTGCCTGTCACTGTGCTCCCTCCAGGGCAGCTCTTATTCTCTTACTCCTTTGTAGGTTTCATTTCTATGAAAAGCAGAAGGGAACAAGTCTCAAATAATCAGTTGGTTTTGTGTGCTGAGGATCAACAGTCACCTTTCTACCCAAGTCTGAGTGAATTCCTTTGCCAACAGAAAGCAGGTGTCAAATCCTACATTAACGAATGTTATAGCAGATATAGAATACTTGGATGTTTCACTGCCATTAGAAATTATGCCTTTATGAAATTCAAAGCTGGCTTCTCCACATTAACAGTTACAATATACTATTATGATAACTAAATGATTTTCAAACTTTTGTATTGTAACTAAAACCCCATTTAGGTACCTAAAGACATTCCAGTTTTCAAAGGTAAGTACAACTAAACCGGACCAGAAGCAAGAAAGAAAAATGCAGAAAAAGTAAATAAGTGCAAATAAATTACATAAAGTTTTTTTCTGAGTACAAAGTACTGTAGTACTGAAGAGTGGGTATGTAGATGTATTATCTTGGAATCTCATCATTATGATAGATTTTTACAGTGAAAAGCAATGAAATCTTGTGTAAATGAGAACCAATTCACCTCCTTCATGACTGCAAAGCCTCTTGTTACCTTACTGTCAGAAAAGAGAATCACTTCATAGGAAATGGTAGAATCAGCTACATATGTTCAGCACTGGAACACAGAAATCATATTATAAGATTACTATTGAGTTCTTTTAACTCAGACAAAGCCCTCTTGTTAGCAAATGATACTTTGGATTTGGCCACGATTTGTAAAAGCAGATAATATTTTCCATTTGTATCATAAATTTCATCACTGCATAGGAAAGTTAGCTAGTGGTTATTGGCTGCTTATGTACAGTATGATTCTTGAGAGATTGTCTGGTTTTTTTGAGTAGAGAGATGGAAGCACTAAATGAACTGATATAATATCCTCAAGGCCTGTGGAAGAACAGGATAGGAAAGTCAGTCTTCCTGGATCCCAGGTCCTGTGTCTTCACTACCAGAAACCTTTCCTTACTGTAAGCACCCTTGTTACCATTTTTTAGATGAAAAGGACAGGAGGAAAAAGAAAAAACAGAGTTAAAATGAGAGCTCATACATTAGTCAAAATACTAAATAAGCCAGTTTTGAATGAGTGTTGATTTAATTCTCTCTCTCCTAATTTTCCAGAGTATATTTGAAGAAATAAAAGGAAAACCGTGACTCTGATTGTCTTTGGGAGCTAGGCCTGCTTCAGCAAAATACACCTATCTGAAGGATGAAGAATTAGAAAGTCACCTACATTATTTTGCAGAAGTCCTACATAAATAAAATGGGTTTGGAAGAGAATGTGAAACATCAAACATCCATCCTCCAGTCTCAAATAACTCTGTTCAGTAATTTTTAAGACTTTCATAAATTCTGGAAAACAAAGCTGAATCTCAATTAAGGACTGCTGAAGGGAGAATAGTATCCTGTAACACTGACATCTGGACTCCTGCTAGCACATGTAATGTATATCTGTCACTGACAGCTTATCAGGTTATATATCATTCTGAATCATTAGTCATGTCTTTCTCAGCAAGCACAGGAATCTGCAAAACCAATGCAGACGTAGAAGAAGTACATCTGAGAGGACAAATTCACTTACATGTAACAATCTTAGAAGGTAATCATAGCCATTAATATAATGCAGACCATAAATGTCAATACAAATAGTCAAGTGTATGTCAACAAGCAGGGCATGGACATGACTGATCTAAACAATAAACTTATGGGAAATGGTAACTTTGTGAATATCCCCAGCTACGGATACACATTTAATCTCCACGTGCTAAAGATCCAGTAGGAAAAAATTCAAAGTAATTTCATAAGGGAGGGGGGAAAATATCTGCTCCTATTTCCACAGCCTTGTGAAAAAGCTTTTGAAAAACATCCAAGAAGAATGTAGTGTGCCCCAACACAAACTTATTCAAGATGTAACCAGCAGATAAAACCCTACACATGACAGGCTCCACATGCCTTGTCATTTGATCATGATAGAGATTGATCACTCCTGTTACTGGACTAGACTGCAATGAAAAGCTTCATGAATGTGTTATGGCCATTTTGAGAGCTCACTAGGGACCCAAGTGTGGAAGGAGCACGCCTAAGCCAAGCTCTACGTGCAGTCCATACACCATCATGAATAATGAACTGTCCCAGGCAAGAAAGAAGATATTAAAATGAGAATTTTTATTCTGACACGGAGTTTTTGGAGGAATTCTACTGACTTGATAGAGTGTTTTTGGACTGGGGAATACATTTAGCCATTTGGCTGAATCCATAAAATGAAGAGTAACTTAGCTGAAGAGGCAGGGATTTATATACCATTAGGACAAATAAAGTATGAATGAGCCTTATAAAAGATTCCTGTGAAGGGCTGCTGTTTGCAAACACTTACCTAGCACAGCTATTAATTCCTTCCAAAACATAACAGGTTTTTTTACTTGCAAAACCAGTGAAATTTCTGTCAGGAACTGTACAGCACATGAGCTTTCCCTGCCTGTTGAGAGCTCGACAGATATCCATACGTTTAGGATAATATTAGAAGACACATATAAAAACCAGTAACTAATTTATTTTCATAAGAAACTTTAGTCCTAAATGCATTAATTTAACTAATATTTCCTGCTAGCATCTCAACACTCAAATTTTAGAAATTACATACAATTGTAGGGGGCTGTAGTTCTGCTTAAAATTTCCCTTCTGAAGTACATGCATTAAAAATAGAGGAAAAGAGTTTATCAGAAAAATTAGACCTCCCAGACTCAATTCTCTCAGTGCCATTATTAGGCCATGCCCACGTTCCTCAATTCTGCCAGAAGTGACAGTCTCATTATCATAGCAGAATAAAAAATTAGACTATGTAGGGACCACTGAAAATTCTGAAAAATAAAAAAATTGCTTCAATACGAATAGTGTTTTATTTAAGTGCTCAGAATGAAGATAGTTAATTCTTTATTAAACAAAATTAAATGTTGAAAAACTATTTCAAATGTAAGTAAAAATATTTTAAATAAAAATAAGTTTTTATACATTTGAAATGGGCCATTGTATGAAAACAAACAGAATTTTATTAGACAGTTAGTTGTAGCCAAAACTATGTCTTATTGGAAAGGCTTGAGCTGTAAAATGTTGTCCCACTCTATTGCTGTATAGGGGGGAAAGTGGTTAATGTACAGATAATACAAATCTTGTGATGCATGTACAGATGTGGTCTGTTCTGCAGAATTGACCAGATTCACAGAACACATTTTTGTAACACAATGTTTTGTAACTGAAGGCTTTTAAGAGCTGACCTATTTCAATTAATGATCCTTATCACACTGTTGCACATTTGATCTGAAGCAGCATGCTTTATTTGCTGACAGTATTTAGAGGTGAGATTATGATTTAATTATGATCAGAGATCTTTCCATTTTGCCTAGAATATCAACTACAGTGACAGAAGTCTTAAAAGAAAAAAATAGCATATGGCTAATTGACTGGCTGAATAAACAGCTGCCCTTTCCTTTAAAGGGCCTTCCACCAAATATTCAATTGATGCTTACTAGAAGCAGGAATTCACCAAATTCTGCTCACAGCATCAAAGAGAATGCAGAAAACACATGTTAATACTTGCCTTGTTGCAGGGGAAGTGCCATTCTCTTAAATGCATCCCATAATATCATGGGGATTAAAAGACAACTGAATACATTTTCACATCCAGTGAAGAGAGTCTAAACCAGAAACAGAGGTGTGGGATTTGGGCCAGCCCCCTTGGTGAGGAATGTCTTAGAAATGGCCAGTTAGAGCAAAGTGGGTCCCCCAGCCAGCACAGTCATCCATTAGGGGCCTCCAAGAGATAAGGAAAGGACTGACATGCCTGGGGATAGCAGCTAAAATTACACACTCTGCACTCCTGGGACATTTGTCACCACGAGATATAAACATCTATGTCAGTGAAAACAAACCACTTACCTTATTTGACTATTTTGAACACCAGTGGACTTTAAGGAATATCATAACAGTGTGATTCATTTCTGCTAGAGAAAAATTATATCACAACTGCAGTGGTTTCAGATGCTGTAAATCAAATTGTACAATCTCTCACAACAAAAGTTCAAGACTCACAAAATGCTACACAATAGTCTTGATCACTGCAGTATAATAAGGTAACTATAATATAGTAATTAACTTCCTGTACAGTAATCTTGGGACAGAAAATTCAATATTTTCACTTTAAAGCCAGCAGGTGCTGGTGATTAGCACTTTAGCTGTGTCTCTTCTTTGTTAACTTTTGAATAATTCTTATACTAATTCAAATTTTCCCACTTGTCTGCAAAACAAAATCGACACGTAAGAAATTGAACACATTGCAGCTTAAGTGAGAAACTTTGTCTAAAACTGAGTGAAGTAAAAGTGCATTTGAGTGATGAGACCTAAAATTAGAATCATAGCATTTGACTTCTCACATTTCAGAAAGGATTTCACCTATGAACACCAAACAAGATTTTCAGCCTTGCAGGCTATATAACAAACATTTGTTGAGGAAGTTCATTTTTCAAATTCTTACCTATAAAGCAAGTTTGTCATCACTGTGAGAACTTGTATTTACCAGAAAAAAATATAGTTCACTTTCAAAAAATCCTTTCAATTCAAAAATAAATAATGTGAACACTAAGTGTCTCTATGGTCTGGAGGTGCTCTATGCCTTTAGTATTTGGGTGACATTTCCTGTGTATTTGCTTGCTCTAAAGTATATTTGAATGCTGAAGCTTCTACAGTGTTCCCTTAAAATGCCACTACTCTGAAAAGTGACTTCAAAAGATAGGATTGTTTGATGTTTGTTGCTTCTTAGTGATTTTGGTGCCAAATATGTTTCAGTTAAATGTCAAAAACATTACTTTCTCTCTGATTATTAGATCTGCAAATCAATCCTAATTCCAAAGAGTCAAGAGGCTCCAGTTGCTAAAATTCCTATAGCTTTTCTATGTTCTGTATTTTGTTAGAATTATATTAACTGAAATGCCAGTGTTAGTCAAGGAATGTGCATTCTATCAATATTATTTCTTGATTGTGCAACATAAAAAATAGCATCTTCTCTAAGCTTTAAAAATATTTTTTAAAAGTAGAGTCTATCTATTCTTGAGCAGGCAGATGAAATCTTTTGCACTGTGATCTGTGAAGTGAAAAAACCCACCAAACTTTGAAGTAACTAAGTGAGACCACAAATAATTTTAGGGATCTTTTTGGAACCAGTTGAGACAAAGTTTCTTACACTGTTGGTTTGACAGAGGGATCTTGAACATGAAAGCAAATTAACAGGTAAGATTCTCTGTCTCACAGTGACAGAGAATATTTTTTCTTCACTTTTGCTTTGAGGCTGCCCCATATCTGCCCAACCATGTCTGATTCCTCAGGGCTAAAGTGGAACACACTTCATTGCAAAACATTTTTGTTATACTTGGAGAAAAGCTTTTTAAACACAGTAAAATTCTGCCTGTACAAAGGAAACAAAGTTTGTCTCGTATTTTTCACCTTGCCACTTTGATTATTGAAAACTGAAAGAAAATCTGTCAACTGTAAGTTGGGCAGCAGATCACTAGGATTGTGCATTACCTCATTTGGCTTAGTAACAAGGAAAATAGTGCCAACTGAATTTACACTGTAGATGACTCTAGAACTGTCCTTGATAACTACACCTTATCAATCATTAATGATCTGTTTACTGTTTGAACAAAGCTGAAGTCCTCCATTTACATATATAGTAAATATCTCTTCCCTTAGCAAACAGATTTGACTCAGTCTGTCCTAGACTCCACTAGACTCCTTAGTATACACAAGACTCAATCTCCTCTTCAAAAGAAGGTTATCCTCTAAAGTTGATCTTTTTACTACAAAAAATACCCCTCTGTTCTTTTAAGAACTTAAGCATTTCAATCTCTTAGGTAGTCTCAGTGTCATTTTTGACACCAATACTTGGTCTCTTAAAAAAGAAAAACCAATTTCTATTCAAGCTCATATTACTAACACACTGCTTACCAGAGTTGCATGTCGGAACTCACAAACAAACATTCAGACTAAAACACTCTTTATCAATTAATTCTTCCCTCCTAGCACCTGTAGAATCCTAATAACTTTGCTCAAATCTCTGAGGCAAGGGTGAAGGCTGACCTGACCCTTTCTTGTAAACAGTTAACCCAGTAATCAGTCCTCTTCCCTGTTGGCTGCTTTTTAAATTTTGGTGTCTAGAAGCTACTAGATTTCTCAGGTACACCACTTCCAGGTTGACTAGATGATTTTTAGATGTTTTCCACTTAATTATACAGATATTTACACTCTTTCTCATGAATTCCAGATATCCAAGGACATCAAGAGTTCTATACAGGAGAGAAGTCAATACAAGGCAGGTATAATCAGATCCAAGTACACCTTCCACTACAAAGTAAAAAAAAAATCCTGAAATAAGTCAAGGTAGTTTATGTAATTTAGAGATAGAAGTGCTTATAAACAGTTGAATCTAGAGAAAAAAAAGTCTTGCAGGCTAAAAAATGCAGAGTTAAACTTAACCTGTATCAGTATTCCTATCATCTAGGCATGGTTTATCATTGTCATGTGCTTGAAATTAAAATGCTAAAGACAAGTTTTAGAATGCACAGCATTTTCCAGAAGATAAATCCAAAAGGAGTGAGAAGAATTAAATCAACAGGTGAGTAACATTCATTATTGCTGGCACAGTTACAGGCTTCACCGCAGTCCTCGAGAGTGGATGGCAAGAATATGTGGTTTCTCAGTGAGACAGCATTTCCTGAAGGGTTGCTCTTATCCTACCCATTAAAACTCATGCCCACAAAACTCAGATGGTGGTGAACTAGAATTCTATTAAATCCTTTCTTATTTTATGAACACAGGTTCAGTTTGTTTGTTAAGTGTACATTGTAATATTGCTGCTGACTTCAGTGGTACTATACCACCTCACTTTAGCTTAGGCTGGCTAAGTAAGTATCAAAATTCTGTTGATTTTAATTCATTAAAAGTCTAGAGGTTTTCCCATATTCTCTTTTCATCTGCTAATTGAGATAATTCTTATTATTTGTTTTTCTCTCTAAAAGCTGACTCAGCACCTCTTTGATTCCCTGCAAATTAACATTTCATTGTTGTGAATGTTGACACAGAACATATTTCTAATTGTTCAGTAAATACCATGCCATACAGAAAAAACAGAACAAGTAAGTTCTGGGAAAGTAAAAGACTATGAGTCCTTTATGGAATCATATTTAAAATGGATGACAGCATCCTATTGTATCCTGTTACAATATTAAAGGCATTATGTTTAAATTAAAGAAGCAGAAATAAGGGAAGTCATTCAGACAAATTAAAATACTTGCTATGGGGATTAGCTTTATTCTAATCCAAAATTGTGTGTGTATATATATACATATATATACACATATATATTAAAATTTTCATTATCAAATAAAATCCTAGAGGTTGTAACAAGGCTTACTGTAGTAATCCACAACTGAAAAGATTTCTGCTAGTCCTATGGATTAAAAAAAGCCCCTTGGCCAATTTATGTCACAGAAGTATTATCCAGAAAGAAAAAAAGACTGAGGACTTGAGAATTCACACTACTTTGGTAGCTGTACTTTTAGCTTTCTTTTCCACGTCATCAGCTTCAAGAGACTAAGATTCATTACCCTCTGTTCCTTTACTAACTGTGCTATCAAAGGCTTATGATCCCTGCATGACTTCAAGATCTCACTTCAACATCAGCTTGGCTCAAGATCGATTCCACTTTTTGTCAATATTATTCAAAGACTCTGGATGTGCATCTCATCTTTTATTTAAGGCATCTATGTATTTAGTCATGCCATGATAAGTACAGGTCTGATAAAAGCAGGTACAGTTCTAACTTCAGCTGAACTGGACCTACTGAAACTAGAACTGAACATGATCAACTAGCATTCGAATAAAAGTCCACCCATGTGGGTAAAATCCATGTTTATTCTATTGTCATCTCCAAATAATATGTCATCAAGTAGATTTTTATTAGAAAACTCTGTGGTACGAATAATTATAAGATGTGAACCTAAACCACCCTAAGAATTTCAATTAATAATCTTTACTGATTGATGAATCCAATAATTTCATGGTCTTCTGTATTTACTAGCTGATCACAAATAAATCAAAAACATCTACCAGGCTGTATTAATCAGCAGTTTCAAATCCTTATTGGGGTTAACTGCATGTATATGAAATTTGTTTCATATATTAAATAAAAATCAGTAAAGAGGATTTTGACTAAATATACCATTCACCGTAGATTTTAGTTGTCTGATTACAGAACCTAAGAGTAAAATTCCACGTGCCTTCATTCCCAATTGTAACATCATCCTCAGTGTTCTTTCAAACTGGCCCCTTCCATTGCTCTTCCTGTTAGAAATCACTGTTGCACTGTCTTTCAGCAAAAGGTAAGTTATGCCCAAAATAAAAGCAGCAGGTATGTCAAAAGAATTTTAAAAAAGTGGAATGAAATCACCTTGAAAATTGAAGTAACACAGTGTTGTAGCGTTTGCTCAGTTCTAACAACTGACTCTGAGCATCATACCAGAGAACAATGTGCTCTGAAACTTTAACAAACAGAGAGATTAAATAACACAGCTACTTAGATAGGAACGAGCCCCTCGGATCTTCCTAGCAGGCTGTTTTTAATTTAATAGGTTTCATTCCCCATCAGCCTGATCCTGGTCTATCTCACCTCAACACTGGGGTAACAGAAGGTGTGAGGTGGAGAGCTGACCATCCACACCAGAGCCCTTTTGCAGCCACCCCCTCTGTGCTCAGTCCCACACGAGCCTCTTCACTCCACCCTGCAGATGAAGCACATTCAGGACTGTACACACAGTCTTGGCAGCTGTCCTGGACCCTCAGCTCTCCCTTTGTGCTGAGGAATAAACCACCAGCTTAACAAAACCACTGATGGCATTTCAAAGGTTAAAACAGCAGTGCAAGTATTCCCTTTTACTTTCTCTCATATCTCTAGAGAAGACACCACTAGTTCTTTGAAACAGTAAATAAACCTTAAACCTTTACGTGTTCAAAGGAAATGCTGGCTTGTCTCAGAGAGCATTCCTTTTGACACAGCCTCCAAAAGCCTGCTCCCTGGCAAGTTCATCCTGTTTCTCAGGCAAGACCTGGGTATTCCCTGCTGTGACAGAGCAAGCCCTTCTTCCCCTTCTCCCTCAGTGGAAAGTATATCTTCTTTCTAGCCAGGCTAACCTTTGACTTTGTCTAGAGCATAACAATATTCTCTCTTTTGAAAGCTTCCTGGAGGACTTCTTCCTTTAAAGCACAGAATTGTCCTAATTGGACCTCCAAGAACAACTGTCATCTTTTTTTTCACACTACTTTACAAGCCCACTATGCTCCCCACCTCTCTACTCGGTGGTGTTACATTTTGTTAGGTTTCAGATTAAAATAAATTAAAGGCAACTGCATGAGGTTAAAGGCACTTTAGGGTTTAAACCACTGTTATTGCAGTAGCTCTGTCTCTAATGTGGCACTATCATGCATCCATCACACTGTCAGTTCTCTTTTCAGTGTACAATTGACAGAGAACAAGATGGAAACAGTCCATCAATCTGGTGTCACAGCTGTAATAAAAGTCTGCAGAAAACCTGTAAAACTGCTTACACTCAGCTAGAGCACCAGTGTGCTGGCTGGTGTAAAGTATTCCACAGACTTGCAAAGAGGTAGTGTGTCAGATGGAAAAACTGCCATTGGAGGCATTTTGCAAGTACTAACTGCTTGCAGATACCTCCCTGTCACAACAGGAGAGAATGAGAACTGCACAAACAAACAAACACTTCTGCAGCTCGCAAACTGAAACACAGATAATTCAGCTTTCATCTGTGTACCTGCATCTATTACACTCATTACTATGCAAAGGGACAGTCACCTGAGCCACAAAGTACTTCTCTAAGTAAATAACTAATTCATAGGGATTAAACATGCAACTCTTCTCCATGAACGGATAATTTTCTATATGTTTTCCATGTACACAATATATCTCCTACACTTGGAAAATTATAAACACACCTGAGGTGGATTTCTTGTACAAAAATACTGAAAGCCACAGTAAAGAGAGGATTGAAAGCTTTCAGAATGAAGAACACATAACATGCAAATCTTTACTTGTAGTTTACAATGCACAAAAATTCCATGGAAAACATGTTGCAGATACGCTGCTCACAAAAATGAAACATTTCATTAACAAGAAATATGAGACACAAATCCTGCTATCTACCATTATTCACATTCTTGGGAACAAAAATGCTAACACAAATAGGTAAGTGAAGAGATAAAATCATCAAGAGGGTGTAGAGGGTGTTTTTAAGTGGCGAAGAGAGAAGCATAAGAAACCAAATACACTAACAATATAAGGAGGAGACTGGCTCTTAGGAAAAACACATGGAATAAATTCTACTTTACAATACAGTAGATTTCTAGAAATATATATGCAGGCTATAAAGTTGTTGTTTGCTTTTTTTTTAAATTAAACCTGATAGGAATTACATTTAAAGAACCACTTTTATTTTAAAGAGGATCAGGAAATACCCCATCATTCTATTCATTCACAAGAAGAAAGCAGTCAGTATACTAAATTGTTGCTTTGCAAAGTGAAAACTAATCACAGAATACCTTTAGGGACATTCTAAAAAATTACTTTTACTAATAAAATAGAGACTCACTCTTTAAATTTTTTCTTATTTGTTTTTTAAGTGATTGGCTCTTCTTCAGTACCATAATCTACCACAAAAAAAGGTGGTTACAGAGCAGCTAAATTCCACAGTGTTTTCAGGCTTTCTTCATAGCCTCTTTGTCAAAAATTCACTGGAGGAATGGTTTTGTTTATCAAATCATAATCAGATGTTTGCAGGGTGACCCAGAATGTGAGCAATGGCAGATGTGTCTCAGACTTTGTGTCACAAGATAATGATTTGAGTTAACAAAAATTGTTTTGGTGAGGTCACGGATCTTTCTATCATCAAATAAGAGTTCAGCAATCTGAGTAATGAGGAGCAGCAGGAAAAGCAAGTGAGAGAACAGAATGAAAAATAACATTTCTGCTCTTTCTGGTTCACTGAGACTAAGCCTTTAACTGTTGTACGAAATAAGATTTTTCTCAGTTTTAAATAGCAGTTTCACTTCATCCTTTACATGGACACAGAAAAACCTGTTATAACGCCAAAACCAGAGACCTGCTAAAGTCTGGGATTTAGAATAATTCCTACCACACTGGAAACTGATCTCTTTCTGATAGATGTGAATGCTTTTCTGACACAGGATAACCAAGAAAGACAAGGGGGAAGTTGAGGAGTCTTTTATCATCCCAGCAAACAGAGTGGTTGCATGTTAAAAGACCCTCAAAGCCAAGGAACCCTCTGCAACACAAACAGAGCTCACGCTTGCATTATGGAGCTGACTTCTACACATCTCACCAGAGCCACACTGGAGACTGTGTCCATGGCCATGCCCTGGTTGGTTTGCATTGTTAATCACTCTTTTGATTATTTTGCCCCTGCCCAAAGAGGAGAGGAGATGGAAGTTTCTCCTCCTCCCGTCCCCATTATCAAAGGTCCTAAAGTGCTGCAAAATCAGCTTTATGTCACACCCCCAGCTACCTGAATAAGCATAAATTTTATGGAGCAATAGGATTTAAAAGGAATTTTAATGATTTCATCTCCGAGTATGTAATGCCATGTGAATACACAGCTGTACAGGACCCTACTTTAAATAAGGGCTGAATTCAGCCTGCCTGATAAAAAGATGCAGTGAGAGAGAGAGCAATAAGGTTAGAACACCACCTTGTTAATAAAGATGATGGAAAGAGCCCACTAGGTTATTGTTTCCAGAGGTGAAATAATGCTCACATGGCCCCAAAACTTTGGATTTGCAAAAGCAATGCACATTTTCACTGGTACTGCTGCTCAATGAGACCATGAAAGCAGGGTCTTCCCAGGTGTAGGAGGAATTGTCATGCCTGGGCTTGCAGAGTCTCTGCCCAACTAGAAGCCCTGCAGGGGTCTAAGTTTGGAGCCTGGCTCTAGAGCGCCGTGCTCTTTGAAGTCCCCTTGCCTTGCCACTGTGACTGGCCCCAGCCTATCCAGCACAAGAGATCCCATTCTATTTTAAGTTCAGAGGGTCAGTACTGATCTCCAAGATCTGGTATGGGCTTAAGCAAACATTTTCTGGGAATATCAGTACCAAGAATGCCAGCTTTTCTATACCTCTCAGAACTGTGCCATATCCAGATGTACACGTGCCTTTTACAGATTCTTCATTCCAATACTTCATCTCAGATAGAACATTTTTATGTTTGGTCTAGTCTGAACAAGCGGCATCACCAACAGATAAAAAGAAATATTAGCCCTGAAAGTGTTGACTATCGTTACAGGAAGTCATTTTTCATTACATCAAATATAAAGGAGAATTAACAGCAATTAGTGGATATTGTGGATTGTGTATAGACATTTTGCATTATTTGGTGATTTTAATTGTTAAGTCTCACCCAAACAGGATTTTGCAATTAGTCTTTTATCTATCTGATGCATGCTCAGCACAGTGTTAGCCAGGACAGCTTTGGATAAAGAATGTTCAGATGTTTGTCTTAGATTAAGTAGGAGGGTGTTAATTGGTAAAGTAGTTCATGATTTTCATATTAAATATGAGTATGTGTGGCATATTTTCATGTAAGGAAGAAGCAACTAAGTTCTGCATGCTGTGTTTTCTTTGCTGATCTTGAAATGAATGATATATGTTCTTGCTAGTGTACAGATGGTCATTCACTTCCATGCCAAAGCAATGGTAGGTTTTTTGCCTAGATTTTAACATTGGCCCTAAATTTATCTATTGTTGTGCTACACTTAGCTTTCTTAATTAGAGTGAGTGAGTGTAAGTTGAAGGCTCTGTTGGGATACATTTTTGAAAATACCCCATGGAGTCTAAGTCTTCCTGACCCTTGAGAAATCCCAAAATCCTGATGTTATTTTGGCAGCTCTTGTTTTCTGAGTTTCCTTCTTTTTTCTAGCAGAGAATGCCTTCCTCCACATCTCCCATACAGACAGTAAGTGGAATGCTAACATCCCATATGGCTTCTAAATTCCAGTTCATTGAATTGACTGAACTCTCCTGTTCACATGTGGACACTCTCTTGTTTCCACATTTTCAATGGTTTCTGTGACAGTCCTTATATCAGGACCAACTCATTAAGTAGAATTGTTAGAGATCTCCTCCGTCCCTTATTTTGAAGATTTAAATCCTATGCTTCTGATTATACAGATATGGCTTTTCCTATTTCTGTTTTGCTAACTTCTGTTATTTTTTTTTAATGGAGTTTAGTAATTCTCTCTATACTCCCCTTTAGAGCATTACCTGGCACCTACCTGAAAGTTAATGCTGAATTCCAGCTCCAAGCTGCTGTAAAAATCACCCTGTGAGGACACACTGTTTGGTAATTCATGGAGATCTGCATTCTGCAGATTTTTCAGTCCTGATCTTTCAGAAACAGTTTCATGAACTAGAACTGTATGAGAAAGCTCACTCTCCACTGCAGCAGATGATTTAATGAAAATTATCAAGATATTCTTCAACATTTCTAAAAAGTAGTTAGGGAAAAGTAACAGCTTTCCATCCAGCTTATAAAACATTGCAAGGTCTACTCAGAAGAGCAATAGACTTTTTGCAAAGTTTTGACATCAACAAATTTTGATCATTCATTCCGGTTCACATGTCACAATCTTAAATGAAGGGATTTTGATCTTTGCAAAGCCAGTCCACTCTGAATTACCTTAGAAGTACTAAAAACATTCATCATATGTGTCCATTTGCTATTGCTGTTTATTATTTTATTTAGGTTTATTTAAAGTGCTCTTCCATAGCTCTGTTACTTATTTTGCTATTCATTTGCCTTAATCAGAACATTCAGTAAACAGTGTTGCTATGGCAATACTGCAACCTTTCCTATGACCAAATTCTTGTCTACTGCAGTCTGTGCAAAATAATTTTAAAATCTTACTATTAATACCTGAAGTGGTCCAGAGGTGCACCTAAAAAGTCACCTCTCACTCCAAGAGCTGGCTTACATGCTGGTATCAATTAAGGGTACACACAGGATATACTTTACTATTCACATTGATATTTGATTAATTAAATGGAAGGCTAAGCATGAAAGCGGTTTCTCCACCTTCAAGCACCACAGAGGAGGTTTCTCATTCTCGGGTCTTCAAGGACCAGCATAGCCCAGTGTTAAAGGCTGGAAATAGGTCAGAGATTCTCCATTAAATATGTAGTGACCCAAATTTCTATGCAAGTGGCACGATGTAACAGTCCCTGCTAGTCCAGAGTCGCAAGTAATGCAGAAATGCCGTTCTTTGGACCTAGGTTTGCAGGGTAGAAATTGTTTCTCCATTTTCCTTGAGCTTGACCCATATAAAGTCCTCTCAGTAAAGATTTAGTACTGAAATTAAATTCACTGATCCACAGTTGTATTTCTCCAGTGTGATTTACGCTGGCATAAAACGAAGTGACGAATAAGGCCCTGAGGGCTTTAGGAATGATGGGGCCCTCTGCAGCCCTTTTGGTGTGGGATGAGCTTTTACCCACAGTGAATACATAAAGTAACTAGCTAACGCTCTCACTTTGAATATCAGTTACAAGACCAAGGAGTCTTCATTACTCTACTGGCTGGGGATTGAAAGTTCCAAAATTAGAAATCTGCTCAAGAAAAAAAGAATCTGGGCATACTATAATTGAACTGGTTATGAAAAGAGCTGTGAAGAGACTGTACAAGTGAGGCAGCAAATGTACTACTCAACAGAACAGCAGCAGCAAGAGGAATAGACACTGCAAGTCATTTCTAGGCCAACGAAGCACAAAGGGGGATAGCAGCCAAAATAATGAGAACAAAGGAGAATTAAAAGTGCTTTACCAAAAGATTAATTTCAAATGTCTATAATAAAGTTACACAAATACTTCAGTCAATCAATTCTTAAAATAATGCGAATTAATCATACTTTAATTTGAGATTAAATGCTCTCTTATAAAGTTTTTCTGTGTCTTTGTAATAAATTTATCTGAATGAAAAGACTCATATTAAAGCTTTTTACCTGTGCCCATTCCTTCTAGTCAAAAACATTGTACTTCCTATTGCTGCCACATAATTCACTGATTCTCTATGATTGATCAGGAAAGGGAAGGAGCAAGAATGATGCAAACCTTTTTGTTCATACTTTGTTTGTTGAAAAACTAATTTTAGAAACTTAGTTTAAATAAGGAAAATGTGCAGCAATGTACACAACAGAGGCAGATGATGACAGTCCAGTCAAACACATTTCATGTCCTGTTCATAATTCAAATGATACAGGCCTCTTCCCCAGCTGGTTTTGCTGACACAGCATTTCTGGAGGTTGTTCAACAGCTTGGGAACTGGTATTATCTTCTATTAAAAGAAAACAAAAGAATATAATAGGTGTATCTGTGCTCCCTTAACCTTGTTAGGATTAATTATTGCATTGGAATCAAAATATCATCTCTTTTGTTGGATTAATTTCACAGAGATATCAAAAGCTGGGTGGTGTGCATGTACTCCTGCCAAGATACTTGGCTTAGCCTAGAGTAACTCAGCTGCAGAGGAGGAGTTTTTCCCACCCAGCTCTCCTACTCCTTCCCAGCTGAGTATTTTCTTCTGTGCAGTAGTTTGCTTTTACCCTTGCATCCCACCTATTTGCCATTCTCAGGGGTTGGTTTAAAAGGCAAGAACACATTAATCAAGTCAGGATTTTCTATAATAAGAATCGCAAAACACGTTCTTTTCCGGGTTTTAATTTCCTTACTGGTAGGTCTACATACAACATCTGCTGCATAGTCTCTTCTCAGCAACAACAACACATGCAATAGCCAAAGTCTCCAATTTCAGAGGCATTTTTACATCAATTTTACCTGCCAAGGTATGTGAGGGGATGTGTCCATGCTATTTATGACAGTTCATGCATGGTGATTTTTCTATTTTTCTTTTACCTATCTGTATCCTAGAAGCAGCAATGAAAACATTATTGGTGGTATAAAGGATATAGAGCAGCACACACACTAGTGCAATCTGGGACTAGTGCAATTCTGTTTCTCTTTGGGATTTTAGCATGCCAACCCAAATTTCATTAGCACTGGATCCCCTGACACAGACCCCATTGCTTGCTTCTCCTGTTCACTGCACCTATTTACAATGCACAAACAGAGCAGCATCTGAGCACCCCACAACTGCCATAAGGAAGGAACCTTTTGAAAAATGTGAGATCAGCAATCAGCACAGAAGACAAAACTCATTCTGAAGCAAAAGTGTAAAGCCAATCCTATAGGGACACACTAGGAGTTGTGTAGATACATCTATCAGTATGCATGCAAATATACAACTATCCCATTATGGTGGATCTACATTCATATTAAATAGCTCTCTTTCTTCTTATCAGTTAAATCAATACTTCTTTCCTATTTCTGACACAAAGTGTTCCATATCCCTGTTGTTGGTACTCAGCCTAATTTTATGAAAATCTGACAAAATAACTTAATTTCACTATGTTCTGCATTCAGCCAAGACTTTGGGCTATATTTAGAATGGAAACCCTTCTCCATCCCCACTAATACACTAATCTGTTTTCCATAAATCTCATTGCATAAGTACTGTAAGTTCATTATAAATATAAGTAATAATGAATCCAGCTCAAAAAGTATGAATAAACTACGCTCTGGAGTTTTTACAGTTTTCAAAGAATAAGAATTTTGTCTGAGAAATAGCTGAAGAACCACCCATTTAGATGTGACAAAGAAATTTAATATTGTAATAGGAAATTTCTAAAATCAATATAGGAGACAGCCTCTGCTGGATGCACATAAAACCCCTGAGTTAAACGACTGTGTCACTGAAGCATTCAGAGACAGGGGATGGTTGGAAGCCCAGCATGTGTTTGCTATAGTACCCTGCTGAAATGAAGCTTTTATTAAGCCACATATCTTACAGAAAGTTTCTTTATAGCACTTATTTTTTCTTTGTCCTAACTCTGCCAGAAAAACTTATCCTCGAATTTCTGAGGCTGAGACAGACTACCAGGTAGGAAAACAGGGAAAGCTCTACAAATCCCTTAAGAATATCAAATAAAGTTTTGTAGTGGAGAATTTTTTTCCAAAATTTCATTTCTCTATTTATGTTTAAAACACCTAATTTTGTGGGTGACTAAGTTATCTTGCAATGAATAAAAAAAAATAAAAATGAAAAGCAGATGATTTTGAGAGTTGCATTAGCAAGTAACAAGCACAAAGTTTGCAACTCTAGCTCAAAAGTTTTTCCTTTCCCTTCATTCAGAAGTTAATAATTACGGAGCTTGCATATAGTTTATTCTGAACTACTACACTTAATAAGAGATTCTACTAGCATTAGTATTCGTGGACATCAAACAAAAAACCGGCTGAGGATGGCATATTTCCCTTCTAACAGGAAAATTGTTGTGTGAAACCGTACATAGTTCAAACAACTTCAAAAATAATGTTTAATATTTAAAGAAAAGTACTAGTCAAGGGTTCTATAACTTCAGTAGATTTTATCATGTATTATTTACCTATTGGAGACTCTGGAACCTGTTCTATAACAAAAATGTAAAGATGGGTGCTGAAGTAGCCCTTCTAATTTTTTGAGAAAACTTAAAGGAGGGATTTGAGTTTATGATACCCTGATAAAAAGTGGTGGATTATGTTAGCAAAGAAAATATTTTATGGCATTATTATGTTTTTTATTCAGTTAGGTTTAATTATTTTCAGTCACATCAGTCTGAGTTAGGTAATTCAGAACTGAAGCCTAAATAGCAGAGGAAAGACAAAAAATTGTCCCTCCTCAGTGCCCAGGTATGGTCCTACTCTCTGCCCTGCCTAGCCACTACTGTGGCAGACTGAAACAGAAGCCAAGTTACACTGCAACAGGTGGGCAACTCTAGGCATTAAAAACCAAAAATATGTAGAATCAAAATTTATTTTAAACCCACATATAAAATTCTCCAATTAAATAATACAGTATTTCAGAGGGAACAATATCTCAGAATTTCCAAACCCTCTGGCCAGAGCTGCCATAATGAAAAATCAAATGGAGCAGGGATGCACGCTCTCAAGAGTGCAGAGAAAACCAAACTTTTCTGCGTGGCATTACAAAGGCATGGCCTGCACAAATTTTCTGTGAAGGAGTCCCAAGGTACTTGGGCCAAAAGACACGTCTGAAACAAACAGTGCTCTTACTCTGCTCTTTGCCCGCAGTTTGCCTCCCACAGGCTGCGTGCTCCTGGCAGGTCCCAAGAGCTGCCCCAGACACACAGCCCGGAGCAGCAGCCCTGTCCTGCCCGGGCAGAAGGCAGGGGCACTCCCTGACACTCAGGCTGTGTTTTCCTCCTGCTGGAGCACTCCTGGTTTAGCTGCCATAGAAGCATGAGGGATACTGTAAACAGCAGATCTATCACAACACTGAGGTACGCTAATCCCACCTGACTTGAAATGTTATACTTTGTCTGAAGGGGAATCAATAACACACATTTCACTTGCAACTAATCTTCAGTACAACATCAATAAAGAGTAGGAAGAATTAAGAAAGGGATGGATTTGCTATTCTTAAAATTATTCAGAAAATATCAAATAAAGACTAACTTTAAACACTTTGCTATTTGTTCATGGTCATCCTTTAAGCAGAAAGATTTATTCAGCATTTATTCATTGAGTAAACTGCTGTGATTATTTTTTCAGTCATCAATCTCTTTTGCTTGAAGAGTCATTCAAAGAGCATGTACAGTGAGCATTTTATGAGTCGCTTTTTATACGGCCAGGAAGTCAGACAAGAGGAAGATGACCTTGCCTGACACGATTTCTTTATGAGACCATCTTCTCATTGATCTATGGCTCCACCAAGTAGAATTATGGTTTCAATGCTGCCCTTGGATCACGGGGCAACTCATGTCACAAACATACATTCTTCCCTGTCAAACATTTAACTGATCCCATGGTTTGCAGAGCCAGTGCTGTTACTTCCAAATTTGATTTGCATGTTTTCAGCAAAGAGGTGACTATGCCTGCACATGATAAGTAGCTGCACCTGCCTTCAATTTGCTCTACTACATCTAATTTCCTAAGTGAGCAGTTCAAATACTATAAATGGCGATCAAAAACTAGCAAGATTTCAGAAGCAAAGGTAAGAATTGGATTACTCTCAGCTTTCAACTTGTGTTTCCCTGGCCTTGTCCAATTTCTTGACTAAAACTGGAAAATAAAGACTCAGCTCTGCTAAAAATAGTTGTCATCTGTTCACTGGGAAGCTGCAGGGTAGACAAATGTTTTATCAAGACATCATGCTTTATTGTGGCAACTCTGAGCTTTATGACCATTGTTTAAACAGTGACAGAGAATTTATTCTAACTTACAAATATAGGAGCGTACAGTTAATTTATATTTTTGTGAATCCCCAAAAATACTTCTCCTGTTTTAGTTTTAACCATTTTTTCTGTTTCTGGTTATAAACAAACTTAAGAGAAATAAAAATTTGATAATTTTTGTGCAGTTCATGTTTAATACTTGATTCAATCACTATTGTCTGTTTGGCAGGAAACATTTGAGTCCCATTGAAAGCAATTTCAATCGCCAGGATGAACACACCTCAAAGGATCAAAATACCACAACACATTCCATGCTGGTACATTAAGTTTAGTCACCTGAGGGCAAAAATTTACTTATTTCCATTGCTTTCAATTGAAATTTTAAATCAGACATGTATGTGAATACATTCTCACAAAATGAGAAAAAAGTTTGATAAATTGTACTCGTAATTTGATATAAAATTATTCCAATGAAAACAGAAAGTTCAATAAAGCTTTCCAATATGAATATTTAGAAATCATTATTCTCTCAATGTTTTGCTGTTGCATCTATGAGTTGCTATATAAATCATATGCTCTTCATTGCAAAAGAAAATTCACTCCAAAATAGTCTAAAAGATAGAGAACAAAAGCCATGATATAACAAACTAGCAACATTCAGAATCTATAAATAGAGTTTTAAATATAATTTCCTATTATTTTATATTAATATAGTTCTTCTCATTTTTTTCCCATTACAGCATGACCTTATACTGCACTTTCCCAATTTTCATAATGAATTTATGTAGGCCTGAGCCTGTTTTTCTACCTATTTTTCAAATCCTTCAATCTGCCACTCCATCACAAAAAAAGAAAAGGATAACGATATATTTTGGTGTTACTGAAAAGTAAGGTAAAGGTTCTTAAATCAAACAACCTTAAATCAAAGGAAAAAGATAAAACTTGGAAAAAAGAAATTAGATAATTTATCTAATATGATTAGATGTAAAACCAGGTAAAAAATGCACCAGTTTTAATATAAAAATCTTCTGAAAAATGTAGGAGTGGAAAGAAGAGAGAGAATATTTAATACAATTTTGTTAGGAGAATATGAAAAGTCTAATTATTTGTAAGTAATTATTGATTCACTTTCCTTCATTTGATTTAGATTTGTTTGGGCTTACTATTCACCATGTAGAAAAGTGACAGACAGTATGTGTGAATAAATGGAGATAGTGTCTACATGAGCATATCAGCTTTTCAAGACCATGCTACCATTTCCAAGCCCATGCTAGCCACTTGTTCCCCTCAAGCTGGATTGCAATATGCAATGCTTCTCCCTTAGAACATCTCATGTCTTGTATAATATCACTTTCAAACTTATGGCTGAAGTCATTTCCAGAGTATGGTCCCTAATGCAACCTCAGTGCTGATAAATGGACTCTCCTAGCAACCAGTTCTTTAAAGACACATAATGCATGCTTGGACAGCATCATCTTTAAGGGGCCTCATGAGTCCTCCAAGTTAAAAGAGCATAGAAAGAAAAGCCACTTGTTAGATAAAGTTAGAGTAGCAGAATAAATTTTTTACCTACTAAACTAATAATTTTATTAGTAATACGATTCATTTATTTATTTCTGTTACAAGAACTGCACAATGGCTGAATATGTTGCTGACAATATTTTTGATTTGACAAACTTAAAAGTTCCATCATCAGATACCCCCCATGACAGAAGGTCAGTATCTAAAATTTCCTTACATGTTTAAAAGAAAAAAGAAACTTGAGTACCAGGGTAAGCTGAAATAAGACTGGAGAGCCCACTGAGCCATTAGTCTCTAGAAACTAGTCCTAATCTGAACACTTACAGAAACAATCCAACCTGGTAAATATTTGCTAAGCCCACAAAAAATTGTTTGCTAGTTTCAATAGAATAATCACCATCAAAAACTGGCATTATCTTTTTTATCTCAGGAAAGAAATGAACCAGATAGAAAGAAAGAGCAAACTCTAGCCAGAGCAAACTTGCAATGGGCTGTGTGGTGCATGCAGGCTCCACTTCACTTTGGCAGCACGATACATGCCCCAACAGAAAAAAGGAGTAAGATGCATCTCAGGAACTGGCCCAAACACTGGTGGTTCAGGTTTTTGTTTCTAATTAAAACTTCATAAAAATATATTGATATTGTTTTATTAGCAACTTTTTCTGGCCCACTACTTTCTCAAATGTCAGTTGCTTGAAAGGGACAAACTTTACACATTATCAGCTCTTTCAACAAATTAGAAAAACAAATATGAACATAGTATACCATATTCCTATATAATGAAAAATTGATTATAAGCAAAGAATTGCATACTGTGCTAGTGTTGTAAATTACTTCCTCTGTGGCTTTTACAACATTGCCTATGAACATAATTGAATGTCACTAGTTTATGTTTGCAAATACAATCCCAATGACATTGCACCTGGGAGCGTGCACGCACAGTCATCTGTTAGAGAGGGATCTAAACATATGGCCTGTTGATTAGGGTCTGGCCCCAAAGCTATCACAAAACCCTCCAGCCAGTTTTCTGCCAGACTAACCCATCACAATAATTCAGCTCTATCAAATAGGAGCTTCTCAACAACAACAGAGAAAGTGTATAGCATTTGAAACAGCCACTTCAGATCTAGACACTAAATATTTGAGAAAGCAAAGGTCAGAGGCACTTCTCCTACTGAGAGAAAACTATATTGGGTCCTATCCTACGTTTTATTCATCTTACTAGGCTGGCCTGTTAAGGTACAGGATTTACTCTCTGCTTCAATTTTTCAGTAGCATACTTCTAGAGCAAAATTGTAACAATGAGATTATCTTTTTGAGTATATGGGCAGCACTTTTATGTTCAACATTAAGCTGATTCTTTAAACATAATTGGACCTCATGTGCATGATTCCCATTAGCTGTTTTGGGCAAATCTTCTGTGGCTCACAGATGTAATGCACATGCAATCACTGCACAGGCAAAACATGCCTCTTCTCACTTCTGCACGTGTTTTCTGAATAGGATAGTAATTAAAATACCACAGAAATCAAACTGCTTGTGAAAATGAGCATGCATTCCTGGAAATTTAAACAGGATAAGATATTTAAACTTTAAGTCAATAGCTTTGGAAAAAATATTTTCCACTGCTAAATGTAGGAGTTTGGCGTGTTTGAAAAGGGATACAGCTTTTGACATTCACTAAGGCTTACTGTGGGGTTCCACACTTCAAAAATAAAGGTCTACTTGCTCATTTATTTGAAGAAACAGCAATCAGACTAAGAACTAAGCACCTGTTGGCAATGCCAGAATCCATAAATTAGGGCAGTGCCTGTTGGTGTCTGTTATTACATTTGAATTTGAAACATCTACCCAAAGTAAATTGCAGCATTTGGGCTGTTACTTTGGTCATACCTTCCAGTAAAAGCTGGCTTAGTTTGATCCTGCAATGCTTTTAAATTAATAACTGTAAGTGAATGTGGGCAATGGCCATGGCTCATGCGATTTTACTTTGTAGAAAATAAAATAGTCAAACTTGATACTGTGATAGCCTGCTGATAGAACGTATTGAAAGGAGAAAGACGTTCTTTCTAATGAACCCTTAAAGTGAAATGTTCTGGAGGACAAAAATATTCAAGTTACTAGCTGACCTTTAGAGTCATATAGGAGAGGATGTGCATAATGCATTATTCTGTCGGATATGCATTACTTATTATAAAATAATGGAGGCTTCAGTACTTTACATGTGGCTATTAGAAAGATCAGAACATAACCCAGCCTTCGTAATATAATTGAGTGCTGCAAAAATATCTCTAATGATTAATATACCAGACATTATGCAACGCTCCTACAAGGTAATTTTGTCCTGACACAGAATAATGATTGTTACAGAACTTCTGCAGTTTAAGACACATTAGGCCTCTGGGCTACACAGCCAGTTGTAAGGCTGTACATGGGTGGAGAAATCTCTTGTTAACATCCTAGTATCTCCAACATGTGTTTACATTAAACCAATAAAAATGTTAAAAACTCATCTACACAGAACTGTACAATTCTCCCTCCAGTGTGCAAGAGGAAGATCCTCCAAAGCCAAGAACACAAAGCCTCTTTCACACAGTGCCACTCACACACTGCCAAGGCCCTGGCCTGACATAAGTGGGGAAACAGGCGCAGGAATTGTTTCTGCCTTGTTACTTCCCTGGGAAAGGACTGGAAAAATCCAATAGTTTATAACATCTGCTTCAGCTTAGGCAGGGCAGTTATTGGTAGAGATGAGCAATGAAGGGCTACATCACCCTGGTAGCACTGCCTTGTCACCAGCTCAGGCAGGAGAGCTGGGGCACAGTGCCTCGCCTCTGCAGCACCACCCTCAGCCCTTCAGCTCCTGCCACCCACCGTGCTCTGTCCACACTGAACAGGCAGGCACAGAGAGAAAGCAGAGGGCTGATGTGAAACAGCTGCAGACACAGAAATGCAGAAATGTCTTCTTGATGTTAAACAATCTGAGAAACAACAATACGAGCTGATACCCAAATCTGTCACCCAGCTGAATTGTTCTGCTGCTTGTTTTGACACACAATGAATTCTTGTGGTTCATATGAGGACAGCTTTTCACGAGCAGCAGTTTGATACTTGTTCCATGGCTCGAGTACCTTTTCCTGGGGTGCCATGTTGGGCTATCACTCATCTGCAATTTGGATGGTAAGCATTTGCAGGGCACACATGGCAATCTGCTGTGCCTGGCTGGAAGGGAAGGCAATGTTTCTGAAGGCAGCCCTCTGAAACAACTCAGAACTACCAAAACCACTGTTATAGCAATAAAATCTGAGCTCGTACTACTTCAAAACAAGATTAGAGACAATTTCAAGTGACAAAATCAAAAGTTTTTATTTATAAGCACCCAAAACTGGGGAAAATTTTTGCACCAATATACTGTAAGTATTATAATTAGTGTTGCATTTGCTTCGAGCTAGTAAGAAAAAGATTGCTGTTACTTCAGAAATTAACTATATACCATCTCGTCTTTCATTTTCAGAGACATAATCTGAAAGAAAAAGACAACCATTATTTGTGCAAACACAGGAGCTTCAATAAACCAAAGCAAATTTTCTTACTAAAGCATACAGCAACACAGTACAAAGTAACATTATGAGAAAGGAGTTGAGAATACCCTCAGACAGCCCTCAGAACTGAATTCTGAAATCAGAAAAGAGACAAATAATAACTAAGGTATTCTTTCCAATGATAATTAAGATATTTAAATATATTACAAATTTAAATTAAATTGCCCAATTAACATCTTCATTCCTAAAACCATGTATTTTTTCAGCAGAAGACATTTTTCTTTTCACACTCTGATTCACAATGAACACAGAGAATCTGGCGAAATCGAAGGTAGCTTTCTCTAGAAGCCATAGTTAAGAGTGAATTATTTAAAAACAGCTCAACTTTTTTTAAATCCTTCACTCCCATACTTTGGTATTAGCTAGCAAGCATAAACATCAGATTAAAAAAATGAAAGGACAATGTGCTTTATAATACCAGCCAGCCAGAAATCAGAAGTTTTACAACCTGCTGTTGAAATAGGAAAATATTATCAAACCCAAAATATTTTCTTTTGGAAAAACTTTACAAGATCCTTTGACTAGCCAGGGGTTTTAATTATTATTTTGAAAATCAATGGAATGGAAGAAATCCTTCAAAAGGAATGAGAAAACCCTTTTTTTGTAAAAATCAAACCTCTGCTCTCAGCCACCAGGGCCGTACAGTATTCCCAATGATCAGACCCAGTAATCAGATGCAGGAAAAGAGAGCAGCCCTCTATAACCTAGCACTTCATAGCTGGATCAGCAACACTTTAGAGCAGATATTCCAGTAGTTGGATTAAATCTATAGTTCTAGAAATATTGCTTTTTGGCTATGCTTGGGGAATAGCATTTACAGATTGTGAAATGAGAAAAAAGAAAAAAAATAGAAAAACAAAAAAAATATTTCATTTCTCTTTTTCTAGAACAAATGAAGAACATACTGAAATGTTGCAGTTTGGGGGCAAAGCAGTCAAATTGCTGAGAGGCAGCTGACAGATTGCAGTTTCAGTGATGGCATTGTTGTAGGAAATTCATTCACTACTAAATTTCTTCTGGCAGTAGCCTTTGACTAGCTTTTTAACCATGTGTAATGGAGATCCTTTATACTGAAATTGTAAAATTCCCAATCCAAGAAAAATGAAAAAATCCTGAGTAAACTCCACTCACCTTCTTCCTGGCTGATAGGACAGTGTGCCTAAATTTTAGCATACTTCAGCATAGAAAGTCCATTTAGGGAATTTTCAGACATGATTTGTCTTTCTTGTTTTTCATTTGAAGATTTTATCCACTTTTCCTTTTTTCTTGGCATTATGATGCAGATGGAGTCTTTCAACCCCATTTTTCATGGGCTTAAATCACCCAAAGAACCATCAACTGTTATGAACAGAAGTGCAAAGGAAAATGTGCAAGTGATTCACCAAGAATAGAAAAATTAAGATAAATACAAAATTCTGTATTTACAGAACCTACCTATGGGAAGCAGAAATAGCTTGGGGACATTTTGCATTGCTCTACTTTTATGTGTTTCTAGTCTGGACACTAATTTATTTTATCACATTTGATCTTTTCTTTATTATCTAGAATTCACAATGCCACAGTTGTTGATTTTTCTGATATTTATAAATAAATCAAAGATTAGAAACTTGTAAAATTTAGCATATTAGTAAATTAAATTTTAAATGTGCATTTTAAAGTACTGTTTTGCTGCATAACTAATGCAGAAAATGCTATTAGCATTTGCTTTTCAAGTCTGCAGTTGTTAGCACATAAATAGTGGCTACAGTGTACTCCCTTCTTTCATTAGCTTATTCATAGCTTCCTGTGAAAAAGCTGATGCATCTCTGCTTCTTCAAGTAAATATTTTATAGTGTCAGAGTCCTAAATTCAACTCCAGTATTGATTACAAGGCATATTACATTTTAGTTCTGTATGCATAGAATAAAACCAAGAATCTCAAAGTATCGGAGTGAGTTTTAAACTAAGAGATTATGTTCTATCATGGTGACAGGGATGCAGGCACTAGAATGCACTGGAAATATACAGTTTTATAAGAATTTTACTGTGCAACATTTACAGATTAATCCATTTGGGTATGTTCACCTGTTGTCTCCAGCTTACACCTTGCCAAAACCAGATCACAATGGAAATGTATAGAGAAAAAAGGATTATATATTTACATATGGATTTTCACCTAAAGCAAGAGAATTTTGCAAATAAGCCAGATTATTAAATATATTTACAAAGAAATCACATTAGTAAAACTTGGACTACAGCTGTCATTGCTGTCGCAGTGCTAAAACCGTCGTGGTCGTTCCACAGAAGAGAGCTTCTCCATAATGTAATTTTCAGTCAGAACTGACAGGGTTGAATTTCTTTTATGCTCTCAATGTGCCCTTTCGTGGACAGCAATGCTAAAGAATATATGAAGAATTGAGAAAGGAACCACAAGACTAAGTAATGTTTACTAGGTCTTGAAAAGCAGGAGTGCAGGAGAGGGGCTTTGGGGTGAAGCAAAATAACCAACAGAATGCAATGATGCTTTAGCTAATGCACAGCACAGATGAATACAGAAGCTCCAAAAATCACTGAGTCTCCTTCTAAGCAAACCAGTATTTGTGTCACCACGTCTTTGTTTCTCACTTAGTGCTACACACTGCAGAACTTCCACAGTTTCAATGAAGTGTTTCTAGACTTCATAGTCAAATAAGTGCCAGGGAGACTTGAGCTCTAGTTAGAGCTTGCCAAACTCCAAGATCTCTACTTCTATTACTCCTATTACTTCTGATACTTCTGGTAAAACAAAACAAACAAACAAACAGACAAATAAAACCCCAAATGCTAACCAAACAAACAAACAACAAAAAATACGTTGTAACATTTGGGAGAAAACAAGACAGACCACAAGAACCAGAAACCAGAGGCAGAAAAAGATAACAGAAGACAGCCAAATATCTTATTAAGTTGGGTCACTCAGCATTTTACAGGATCCAATTATGTAGCTAATCCCTATGCTGCTGTTTTATCTTTGTTATTTCCGGACCACAGAAAATCTCCCTGTGGAAAATTCAGATAAACAAGGGTATGCTAAAATTATAAGTCATGGTTTTGATCAATAAAATAATTAATAATAATGACTTTTTGTGTCATTAAGAAACAAATATTTAAATATATCAGAAAGTTATTAAGGTATTAAGAGTAAAAACACTGGTCATAAGGCCTTAAAATTCAGCCTAAGCAGCCTATGTGCATATTTTACCACCTAACACCATATCCTAAATTTATAGTAGAAATTACTGAACAAAAGAGAAAGCTAATATTTTAAGTGAAATTTAGTAGAGAAAAATGTCACAGGGCAAAATCATTACTTAAAGCAACTCCAAAGTGAAAAAGAGCAATCCAGCTAATTCGAAGACTGGGCTAGCTCAAAAAGCATTACTATTCAGTAGTGTCTCACTTAGCCATTGCTTAGCAGATGGCTAGGACTGTATTAGAGCTCCAGAACATTAGACTGAATGCCAAGTAGACCAAACAAAACACCAAATGCATTTATTTACTAATTTCTAGTCTCTGCCATAGTATTGCCATAGTGCAGCTATTCAGTCATCCTTGATGGAGCCATAGGCAGATGAGACTTTAGAAATTGACTGCCACATGCACTCACTACCACAGAGGCTCAGCTCTTTGGGGAGTACCACACCAATAGTACAGCTAAACTTTACCAAGTTATTGTTTGAGATTAACAGGTAAGAGCAGTTACATTTTCCTCAGAGAACAAAGGAAAGAATGCAAAATCCACTCAAAGTCTGCTTCTATCACTTAATTTCTTCAGGCTTTACATGGAGTGGCAAACCACCAACAGTATTCCATCCCACCTGAAAAAATGTTATCACATCAGAACAAACACTGCAGTATTAAAAAGTTAGTTGTAATACCACTTGGAATATTAGGAAAATTTGCTTTTACCTATATGTGTGTGAAGATAAATAATGATATTACTTCTTGAGACTCCAGTTGCTCTGAGTTACTACATGTTCATCTCTTTTTACCTGCAGGCTGCTCAAATGTTCCAGCTTTCCAGTGCACCCCTTCCTCTCCTTACATGCACTGCCTTTATTACAGAAGGAACCAAAATCATATTGATTTTATTCAATGTCACTGAGTAAAAGTGGTCCCTCAGATGTTCTGATCACTTCAGACAGCTTGCATTATGTGTATGTCATGGATCCTAGCACCAAATCATCAAATTAGGAGATGAAACTATGTTGTCCTACCGAGTTTAATGAAGATGTAACAACATGTTACAGGAATTAGTGAAGAGCAGAAGCAGAGTGATTTTCAAGTCTTGTAACAGTGCCTCTGTTTTGAGAGAGTATCTCCAGGTTTTGGAGAGTAGAGAGGAAGGAGATTTCTAAAGGAAGCACATTTAAAACCTTCAAGATTCAGAAAGGGGTAAAAGTGAAGTCAAGATTTTTAAGAACCATCATAACTGTCAGGGCACTGGAAAACTCATTTGTTCAGCCCCTTCAAAGCATCACTGATAACAGTTTAGAAAAGACTGTGAGTGAAATACAGACTTTGTGAAGCTACCGTTGTACATGAATTTAGATTCACCGATGTTCTCATCGCAGAGTTCAGTTGCATTTACTGCTTATGAAACTAGTCTGATGAATTCAATTACTGAAGGAAGTCTGGTTTTAATTCTTAGAACTACTACTTTTTTCAATTTAAATTGATTAATAATAAAAGTTACAGCATTTCAGAGGAACAGCATATAAATTAATTATAAATTGAAGCCCTAGCCCATGGCAATAAGATACAAAGCTCTCCTTCATGTCAGCTCAGATGCAGCTTTCAAGTATATTCTAAAGGTACTTCTTCTGGATAAATATTTTACGTTATGGATATAAATTACAGTTTATTGCCAGCTGTTTAAAATATCTATGATTTGGTAAGATGAGTCTTGCTAACCCCCAGCTGTCTCCCATTTAGCTGAATTGGAAAAACACTGGGTAAATTGCTGCCCATGGAGCACAAACAGAAGCAACTGAAGTACTCATAATTTGTTGGAGTTTTAGATCATCCTAATTTAGATATTTTTTCAAAAGACATAATGTAGAGTAGATGCTACTTAATCGCCACCCTGATAAATAGCTCCACTGGGAAGATAATACAGTTAGTAAAAGGGTAAATTAAAAGCAAACTGTAAGAGCCACGCTGCATCCGTGACATTCCCGATGCATTTGGAGCGGAGCCGTCTGATGCGCTGATCACAGCAGGGTACACTGAACTACCACCATCCATGGCACAGCTGTTTGTTACCTTCAGGGCACTGCCTCATGCTCCTGAATTCATGTTTACAAACTGCATCGATATAATCAAAGAAAAGCTAGAAAGTTTCTTAATTCACTCAACTCTCAGGCAACAATATAAACACAGCATTCATGTGCTCTTAATGGGGCACATGTCTTTTTTCACAGGTTTTATTGTATGAAAAACTACAACAAATGGGGATGCAGTCAGGAGATGTACCTGAGCTATATGCCAAGGTAGCCGCAGGAAGGGACCATCAACAGAAGATTCTGTCTCAGCAAGTCTGTACCAGTGTCTAACCATTTTCGATATTTCCTGTGATTTCTCTATATGTTAAGCAGAGAAAACATATGGGGTGAATACTAGTTCATACTACATTCTGTCAAAGGCAGCTGTCGACTGCTAGATACTGTCACCAATAAGCAAAAGTTGCAAGCTCAAGAAATAAGAAATACATAGATTTTCAGTGTTACATACAGAGCCAAGTATTTTATTCTCCATTAAAAGAAAAAAAAAATTATATTTCCTTTTGAAGTCTGTTTATAGCCACAAATGCAATTTTGTCCTCTTTGAGTAGTTAAAACCTTAATCTCTGGCTTTCTCATTCAGAAGATATTCTTCACAGAGTGATTTTTAACTATTACAATCCCTTTCTATGATTCTTAACTGGGGCTGAGCCTTTCTCCTTTTTACAGGGTGCAGTGATGTCCCGATTGGGAAAGAAACAGAAGGCAGTGGTGGCAAGAAAGAAGCAAAGGAAGGAAAACATGCAAGGAAAGGAGACAGAACTGCAGAAGGTAGAAGTGTGGCTGACAGCCCTGGAATCCCCCAGGACCACAGTCAGCAGTGAAGAGAATTACCTTGTGGAAAAGACACAGCTGGCGGGAAAGATGTCAACGGCAGGAGGTAAAGAAAAATGCAGGCAGGAGGAGAAGGCAGTGAGACGCTCTGTGGACAGGAGTGCCCTGGGAGAAACACCGTGGGGGTAAAATGGCCGATGACTTACAAATGTGCACGCAGCCCACAAATTAAAGTAACATTTGATTACCCCTATCAATCCAGAATGGTTTCCTTGGACACCAGTCCATGAGAACATGGAAATTACCTCTTCACTCACTGACAGGCATGGTTCAAGAGCACACACCTTCTACCCTCACGCCCAAGGGTATTAACCAGTCATTACCTACATTTTCTTGTTTCCCTAATGGGCCCTGTTTCATCTCCCTGGGTAGTGAGAGCTGCTTCACAGCTCATCCACGGCAGCAACCTGTTCCAGTGCACTTAGCCAGGCAGCAGGGGTACTGAATAATGAGCCCATCTGTACTGTCCTTCCAGCCCCGTCCTAAAAGCATTGGTAAGCTCCAGAAGTAATAGTCTCCAGGTACCTCCCTCTAACCAAATTTCAAGTAGCAAAGGATTACTCTTATTGTTAGGGTGCTTCTTGTACAGTATATAAAATGAGGTAGTTTTTTGCTTTATTGTTTAGGAAATAAAAAGTATTTCATTCTTTTCTGCACTGGCAGACAGCTAATAATAAAGTGTCTACTCAGAATAACACCATTATGAAAGGGAACATTTCCTCTTCTGTATTATGTCATAGGACATATCCAATTAGTGGCAAAACACTTCATAATCCCTATGCTTGCCCTCAGATTAGAACAAAAAATGAAATAGCAATTTGGTGGGAAGTATTTTAACGTAGGCATCCAAGAGTAAGAACATTCTGAGTTCTGCAATGGAAAAAATAAAAAGAAAAAGGAGGGAAAAGCATGCCTCTGATTTCCTCTGATGCTGCAATACCTTTCCCTCCTCTGTTCCTGTAAAAAGAAAATGCAGATCTTTTTCATCCAGGAGTAACTGGAGTTTTAAACAAATGAAATGCTTGAGAGTGAAATCTATCTTTTATTTTGAATCAAGACATGGGTCAAGCAGATTTCTGACCAATGGGAAATTGTAAGTACAACCATATTTTTGCTTGCCTCAGTTCCTTCTAGGATCAAAGCTGAGGCTGTCAGCCTTAATTTATCTTTAGATATTTAAAATATTTCCAGTATAATTATGGATTTTTAAAGAGTTGTAACTGAGCAACACCTGAAAGTGTCTCACTGTACTATAACTATGGCAGTATTTTTTCCCATCAGACACTAGTTCAGCAATCCTTTTCATGTCTAATTCTTTGACAGCAATTCAGTTTTAGATGGCTTATAATAGGTGCTGCCTGAATTCTGCCAAGATTGAATTGTTATTGATTGGTATGAGGCAATGGTGTAGAAGGGTGCATTTCCACAGCTTGTATTTGGATGGGTCAGATATTTTGACAGCTGATTTTGTTAGACAACCTGGGGTCATTGTGGGCACTGATTATTACACACCCTTGCATTTCTTCCATGTCTGCAAGCTCAGCTTCTTACTCTTAAAAAAAAACATAAGTAATTTTCTTTCTAAGGTCTTTATGCTAAACACAAGTAATTTTCTTTCTAAGGTTCTTTTATGTAAGAAAGGACATTATAATCAGTCCATTAGAATTTGTACATAACAATTATAATTTTTATGTTCATACAATTGTATGAACAATGCAAGATGCTGAGTGCCAGTTTCCTACCCGGGCACAGCCTACCAGCCTGCATGAAGCTTCCTTGTAAGCCAATGTTTCCTCATCACTACAAACTCAGCTTCTCACTCTGCAGATGTTGCAGATCTTGGCACTGTTGTGTAAGACAAACCCGTTCAAGTTCCTTTTCTACACTTATAAATGCTAAAATACACTAAGTCAACAAAAATTTGTGTATTTGACTTCAGAAGATGAAATTATGTAATTAGTAACATTACACTGATTTTATTACTGTTTCTTTGATTTAAATTGTTAGTGGTTCAAACATTTTAATTTCAGAGTGAATTATATAATTGTTTTTTGTTGCTTGTTTATCCATTTTTTGTATAATTAGGATGCAGTAATTTACTTTATATCTCTTTAACTTAATTGAGTTAATAATATCTGCTGAGAAGCATGATGTCACACTCCCAGCTACTCGGCTGGAAAACTCAGGAAAGAGCTTTCATTGGACGTAAGAATTTCAAAGGGCAGCTTTTCTTCAAGACCTGTAACTCTGCAAAAGTTATCAAATGACACAGCTGCTTCCATATTTTTGTGCTTCTTTTACTGCTCTTGTGATGGATCACATTAAAAAATCTTTCTTGACACAGCATGGTTCTCCTTGATGATATTGTTATCACAAAACACTATCTAGTGTATCAATAACAGCAAACAGGAGCAAGGACAATCTGTATTGAAAAAGAAAACCTTAGCTTTCAGCTAGTGTCTAATAGCTGAAATTGCCTCTCTTGAACTCTATCAATGCAGCCAGTATAGTACATTCATCTCCATTTTATCAACCCTTCATCTTTTCACGAGCCAGAGTCTGGAAAGGACTGCATCTCCACCTGGACCATGTCAGGCAGGACAGGCTCACCTGCAATCTGGATCCCACAGGACCCAGGATGTCTTTGGCACCAGGCCACAGATGAGAAGGACACATTTTCCAGGTGCTGTATGACAGGTCAGCATCTCACCCAAACTGAAATCCCATTTGGCATGTAGCACTGATCAAGAGATCACAAGAAGGCACCTGTGGCCCTCAGGCACACTGAATAGGATTTGACTGGTCTGGTGTCACTGCCGTAAATTTATTATGGAAAATCAAATAAATTCCATGTACTGGGATATTAATGACAGTCAAGCAGCATCTTCATTAGAGGTAGTGCCATGAAAAGTCCTCTGAAAAACAGAACCATGAGTATAGTAACTATAAACATTGGACAGCCTTAAGGCCTAAATCTTGGCTTACCCTAGAAGTTAAATCCCAGAAATAAATATCACTATTAATAATAATAATTCCTAGAATCTGTGGAGGTACTCATAAGGAACTTAGAGAACTATAAAAAATCCACATCTGTCAAAAAATATGTATCTAATTCTGGCTCCTGGATGTCCAGAGCATGTATAATCCTTTCCATCCTAAAAGTTTGATAAATATTAACTTGCTGAACTTTGTATGTCACATAAAGGGAAATTATGTAATTGCCATTTTCCAGCTGTAAAAACGGAGATGTTAAAAATAAGACAACAATGAAGGAAAATGCACCAACCATTACTGTAGCCATGGAATGCTATTCATAAAACTGTCTGCAACAATAAAAGGAAACACCATATGATAAAAATGAAACATTATAATCTTAGCTGGCAAACATGGCACTAAAAATGTTAATTTGTGGATGGACCAGTTCATAAATGAAAAGCCAGGGGGAAAAAATGAAGCTACACGAGGTCAAGAAAGAAGCTCAGTACAATTTCTGTCATGCCAAGACAGAACCTCTCTCACAGCACCTCAGACATCAGTCACCAGACAATACATCCACTCCACACCTACAGCCCACGATGCTCTCTGCTGGCTCTGACTTGCCAGCATGGGACACCCAGGTCCAGTGCTGTGTTCAGAGCAGGTACAGACAGCACTGCACAGCTGCTGGTATGAATTCCAGAGGATCCAGTGAGTGTAGTGAAGGTAGTTCTTTTAGATGGTGACTGCTGTTAGCCCTTTCTGCCCCACAAACAGTTGTGAAGCTCAGAACTAGAGAAACAGAAGCAAGACTCATGGGAAACTGGGGCGGGGGGAAAGGACAAAAGTCTGTAACAACATGCAAATGAGAGTACTCAGAGCAGCCTTTATCTAGACCAATCTGGTGCAGAAAGGAACAAGCAGTTTACCCTGAAACAGCCTTGGCTTTTGAAACTTAACATGACCAGTCTGAGGCTGAGATACAGCCATTAAATGCAAGTGAATACTAAAGTCCTGTATTCTGACTCACTGCAATATTAATTTTGAAAGTATCTGTACAATTTAACCTTCTAGTGCCACAGACAGCAGCAAGACTTCCTAAATTAGCAAAAGTAATAAACAGAAGCCTCATTAAATCTTCTTCCCTGATTTTTTTTTATCCTTCTAATTGAGCTCTCTGTCCTGTAACTCCCCTCATTTCCCTAATTCTCTCTTCATCACTGATTTCTTTATCCTTTGATATGACAGAGTGTCGTGTCATAAGGAAAGGTAGAGCTAGGTAGAGTTTTCTAGAGGGCAGAGCATGAAAAGGACAGGAAGGCATGTTGTTCTCAAAACTGTGTCCCAGCAAGGCAGATGGCTCATTAATGTAGCAGTCTTGCCCTCTCAGCAAGGAAAAAACACACACTCACTCACACAGAGGGGTCAGCCTGCGAGCCATGCTCCCTCTGGCTGCTCGGCTCTACTGCTTCTCTTCAAGCTGTCTTCTCTACTACTTAGGCTCACCTTTCTGCAGCTATGAAGGGAAAGGCTCTTTAAAAGATGTCAGGACAGCACTTGATGCACTCCTTATAGCTTTGAGTCTCTAGTTTGAAACTCTTGAGAGCCCCTTGAGAATAGGAAAAAAACCCCAACCCCTCGGTATCATGTTCCTCTGCAGACATCATTACCTCAATTAAACAAAACAGAAATAAAGTAATTTACTGAGTGCTAATTACACCCAAAAAAAAAAAGAAGAAAAGAGTTTAATAGAAATAGGCAACAACAAAAAGCTAATATAATTCACTCTGAAATTAAGATTTTTCACAAACACCCTCAGCTTCTATCAAAGCAAGAAATAAAATAAGTGTAATGTTACTAATTATAGCAGTTCATCTCCTAAAGTGAAATACATACAACTGTGGCGGCCTTATATATTTTGACAAATGAAACCTGAAAGAACAAACACAGCTCATCAGTTCAGTTTTCCCTACAAGGAAACAGTGTCAACAAGGCTACAGGCACATAGCTTTCCCGCTTTTCTAACTTTAAAGAAAGTGTCAAAAGCACATTGACAAAGTCTGACAACCACAGATGATTCCAGGAAAGACTTTGCCAGGTTTTTTTTCTTATTGTCATTTGAAGAATTGAAATAAAATTCTGTTATGCCATGGATTGCCCCGTCAGGACTCCATGGAGTATTTGCTAATGGAAAGTGCATTGTTCCCTGCACAGCTGCCCCTGAGCTCCCCTTCTGCAGTGCCTTGGAAACAGCTGAAATACTTCCATACTCTAATACCACCATCTTTTTACACAGGATTTTTTCCTTAAATAATGAGCATTATTTGAGGTAAGCTCCTACTACTGTCACTCTCCTACCTCTGTACACAGTAGGTACTTCAAACCTATTTCAGTAGTGATGAGGACATAACGGCAAATCGATCTATCCCTGCAAACCTAAGGAGCACATTATGAGAGAAAGCACAGGAAATGTGGGGAGGAGAAAATCCCAAAGACTTCTTCCATTTGAAGTAAACTCCTCGATCCCAAAATTGCTAGTGGGCACCCCAGCACACCCAGACCCTGACAATTGTGATGCATTAGCACTCTGCTTACTACTCCAGACACTGCTAATTACTATCTTGCATCTTGGTTCACAATATAATTTAACACCAATGTTTTTCTAGATTTTTTTGTATCTTTCAAATATTCTACTTTTCACAAATTCAGCTTTTATTCCATTTCAACTGAAGACAAATTCCTATTTGTTATGAAGGCTTCAGCATTCATGGCAGTTCAATAAATGAAGGTTTTGCAAATGTCTCAAAAATTAAGAGATCTTGCTGAGCCTTCTCTGTGATTCTGGGCCTCTAAAAATAGAAAGAATCATTCTAGTTTTTAATGAGAAATTCTTTTGAAGCCCTAATGAGAAAAGAAAAGAAGGTATCAGGGTCTATGGTCTGTGTTTCTTACACGTGTTTCTACAGATGCATTATCTGTGGGTCTGACCTCAAAGGGAAATGCTCAGGATCACCTGAGTTTCACAGAAACTGTGAAGTTTTCCAGCATTTTGCAGAAAAAGGCTGCTTGTTTCTCTATTTTTTTTAAATCAGCTCAGATGACTAATAAAACCTATCCTGGCTACTGCAGATCAGAATACAGACATGTTGATAGGGCTCTAGGGAAAAAAAAGAGAAAAATGGCAGTGAGCCTTCCCTCTAGAGTCACACAGATCCTGCGGTCAGTGGATCCCTGCTGAGACCCCTCTTCCTAATTGATTGTCTTGCCCAGGAGGAAGCTAAAGACTCTCCAGGAGCTAAAAAAATGGGAGCTGCACTTTCCAGCAGGAATAAGTGCCATTAACAAGGCAATTCTGCCAAGAGGGTTGACGGCATCCGTTATTTTGTAAAATACTTCGATGGATGATATATGCACTGTACCTGTTTAAGTATGTGCACTGCCTATTATGGATGCAATGCATCAAAGCAGCAAAATTACTTGGCAGAATTCTTCAGCAACAAGAAAACTGATCTTATTTAACTCTGAGTTAAGCATAGTTGACTCTTTGTCCATTAGTGTAGCTTTTGATGTTGTAGTGTAATTAAATTTGAACCCAATATGCCCAACTTCTGCAACAAACGATACATATTTCTCTTTCTTCTCTTCGTGTTGAAAATATATCCTGGCTAACTGGAATCACTGTGGCAAGCTGTAAATGATGTATGAAATGAAAAATCCCTGCTCACTGCAAGGAGAGGATATAGACAGGGCTCAGCAATTGCTGCTGGGCTATGCTATTTGCTGAAATATTCAGCTCAAATGCAGTCACACAAGCTTGTCAGTGCTGACACTGGGCAGCAAGCTGCATATATCATTTTTCAATCTTATTCAGGACCAAATGACTAACTGATAGATGGTATGATAAATCCAGAAAAAAAATTACAAAGATCCTAAACCAACTTCAGTTGTTGGGCTATTTTTTTTTTAATTAAATGACGGATGTTCAACTGCCTTTGTCTCACCAATGCTCTGAACTTCAGAAACTCATGAAGTGACACAAAGAGCAGCTAGACTGGAAAATTATTAAACAACAAAGGGTTTCACCACTCTGGAAATATTTATAGACACTATTTAAAATATACTGAATGGCTGCCATGATTATTATAGGCTGCACCTTAATCATGAGGGTATATTGAACATCTTTGACCAAAGACTAAGGCAAAGACTCTCTCTGTGTTTTGGTATAGAGGTACAGAAATACATCTGCATTTCAGCACAAAAACCCTATCTGCATTCCTACACAGGACTAGCAGTGCATCAGAGATATTTCTATTAACTGTTGGGATTGAGGCTATAATTTAACAATATGCAGACTTCTGCAGATTATGGAGTTGCTGCTAACCCCACATTCCCCATTTGCTGTCATTCCACAGCTCACAGTTACCCCTCTTTTAACCAGGCAACAGAAACACAACCATGTTATGAACTGAATCAGGAATCTGGCCTGACTTTAACAAACTAAGTCTAAAAACAGCAAAGGAAAGGAGTATTTTTGGTAAGCCAGACAAGTTCTCCCTAGACATAGGAAAGGACAAGATGAATTGTGAGACCTTACACAAGATTAACTTGAGGCAAGGCTGGGGCTCATTCTGTCATTAGAAACATCTAGGGTGGATACCCTAAAAATACCACAAACTGTTTGGAAGAGCTGTCAATTACAAACCTAAGAGCTGGGAAGGGGAAGAGAAAGACAAGGCAGCTGAGAAGAGGGGTGACTGTGCTGGCAGTAAATCTGTGTCTCCTGTGGCAACTGTAAGCCTGACTGACAAAATGCAGATCATGTAGCACCTATGGGGTTCTCTTTAAAAATTTTTATTCTTGAAGCCCTTCAAAGATCACACAACAAGATGAAATTTGAGATTTCTTTCTGCCTGTGTGTTCTTCCTTCTCTCTCTTCCATTGAGATGGTTGCAAAGGTTAGAAACTTGTCTCACCTCCCCTGAAGGCAACCAGCAAAAGGGAACCTCAAAAAGACTTTAAAATTCCCATACTTTAAAATGTATCAACTGTTAAACTTTGGGTTTGTTCAGACATTTTTTACATACACATTTTCATGCATTAAGGAAGTTTGGAAGTCTAGCTTTACATACTTAATGTTTAACCTCCCAGGCACATCTTTGACTTCTTACCCCCTCTAAGTGGGTGTTAATTCAAACTAGTCAAGAGGGCACAAGCTTGAACAGAAGATCTCCTTTCCAATGTTATTTTCTCCAGACCTTTCAAAGATAAGGTTAGATATATGTGTCTGATCCAAATGTGGTGCAAGCAGTTAATGGCCCTCAGAGCACTGGTGTGGTACTTTGGGGCCAGAGTTGATGAACTGAAGGAGCAGGGAAATATGGATGTCTCTACAGAAACAGCAAAGCAGTCCTACATCAGAGCTGCCTATCTTTATCATGCAGCAGGGAACACAGCACATACAAGGGGAGCTGGGGGGAGGAAACTATTTAAAATATTTAGAATATAACACAGAGAGAAGACCACACTGTAAAATCTATTTCAATCAATTACACCTGTACAGATATAAGCCCAAATAACAGAAAAAAAAATGTCAGAAACATCATGGTGTTAATTGTCTCCTGATCAGGGAATGTATATTTAAACAGTGACTAGTACAATGACAGCATGGTCTGCAAATAAGGCTGCTGTGCACTACTAGTCTGAATATTTTCCCTACACATTATTTACTCAGAACACTGTTCTAACATTCACAATCCCCAGTCATGGGGCAGGACCCCACTGAGAAAGCAAAGTCTAATAAAACAGCAGTAACAGGCAACTTCAGCCCCCTGTATATAAATTAGATTTCTTAATATTGTTACAGCCTGCAGAGCAGCAGAACTCCATCTGTGCCTGGCTTTCTGTGTGTGTGTGGCCAGGTGCTCAATGCCTGAGCCATCCCTTGCTGCCTTCCTGCAGCAGCAGGGCCAGCTGGGACCTCCCACTGCCACTTCAGTGCAGCTTCATGGGGAGATCTAAAAACAGAGACACAGCCTCTGGTTAGCAGTTCTGGACAAATCCAACCAAATGTTCTCAGAGTCTAGGAAAGTTTAGAAGAGGGATTTTTGAGCTGACAGCTGTGGGGACACTATTACCTTTATTCAGGACCAGCAAAAAGGAAATAGTTCATACAGAAAGGTGGACCCAAGGAAATTAAGATCAAATTGCAATACTGAAAGTAAAAGATGCAAAATAAAACCAATTCAAATAAAAATATTAAAATATCTAGTTCTAAGACTGAACGAGAGAAGGAGACTGATACATTAGAATACTAAAAAATAAAATGCATCAGAAATGGACAGAAGGTGAGTCCTAAACAACTGAATTACTTTTGGCAGGAGTACTGCACTGAGGCAGTACCTGGCCCAGCTACCTCTCCATAGAGTGCCTGAAGCAGGGTGCACCTAATGAGGTGTGTCTGTGGCTGTGAACTGTCTCTTTCCTTTTCTTCTCCTGCAAGAATAGACATTTGGCTACACAACCCTTCCTTGACAGAAAAGATTCCCAGTGGTCCCATGAACCATTTCAGATTTTCTTCCTCCCTGGAGATGAGAGCACTGTAACCTCCCTGTTAGCCATAGCACTGGATGCAAAAGATCACAAGTAAAAGCCAATTTTAGACTAATCTTGCTTCAACCAAAGTTTTATATTTACTGATGGAATATTTCTTTAATTGCTTACTCTCGATACATGGGATTTCAAGATGTATTTGACACACTGGAGGCAAAGGTTACAGTTAACAAACACAACCTCTCTCCTAAATGTCACTGCCACTGATCAGCAATTTTACCCTGACCCAAGAGTATGCTCACTTTGAATTTATGTCAGATTCAAATGTAAAATTTCTTGCAGCTCTGCTGACTGACTGCCTTGAGTATCATCTCCACTGTGTTACACCTATCAGTCAGAAGATACATGGACTCTCAGAAACTGGTGAATGGCTTCCTCCTGACCATTTTGGGTGTACAGGAGTTATTCCCTCAATACACCTGCCAACTGTTTATCCTCAGTCTGATCTGTTCATTATGTACAGGCTGTTGATTCATTCCTGTTAAGTGTCATGAGATTTATGATACATTCTGTTTGTTCCATGACTTATTTCACTAGCTTGTTCCACTGCTACACGTGACATTCACGAAAGTGCAGGACAAATGCATGGAGTCCCATAGTTTTGGTCCTCATGTTCCTCACAGATTCCTCACCTCCAGGATGGTGCATGCCTACTCTAACACATCTAGGATACAATCAGCTAACATTCTGCATCCTCTCAGAAGTAGCCATATCCCCAGACTCGGCCTGGCTACAAGATAAAATACATATTAACTGCAATAATACATAGAGACAAACTAATCTTCATGCAGATATCCTCAGGGAATTTCAGAATGAAATGGCTGAGTAGCATGCAAAAAAATTTATCTGCCTAAAATTATCTACTACTGCAGCGGACTTGGGGGCATTTTAATTTGCATCTATCCTTCAAAAAGGTATTGGGGTGGTTATGGAAGTCAGGCACTAGTAAGGTTTTTTTAAAAAGTGCGGAAACAACTGTAACAAGAATAAATTACACATGTAGGGACAGGCAAGCACAGCTCCTACAATGGAAGATGTGTCACTGTCATCTATTTAGCACTTCAGGGATTGTAAACAAAAGCGAATGAGGAAGAAACAGCAAATATTTATATGGGCTTCTAAAGCTTTTGACAAAATAAACAAGATCTTGAAATCAAACAATGTCATAATTTAGATACTGACTTGAAGACAAGAAACTATAAACAAAGGAATAGTTTTTAGTATGATAACTAGATGAAATTGAAACCTACTGGTTATTGTGTTAGTGGTTTTCTTAATTATCTTGTAAAGTGTTCAAATTAAGATTATTCTAAAGCACCTGACTAAAAACATCTCCTTTTTGATATGCTCACATGAGTGAAATTTAAATAACTATCTTCAACCTAAGATTCTACAGATACTGAATTTTTGTGCTGACAAGGAGATATCTCCTCTAGCTATGAAAGTCAGCTTTGTCTTTTTGGAAGTACAGATGATACCTCTTACAAGTAAGGGGTTGGAGGAAATAGAAAGGAAGAAGTACTGCCAGTTAAAAACCCAATGAACATTGAAAAACAAATTTCCAGGTTTATTCTAAGCCCTGAATATTAGTGGGGAGACAAACACCTAGGTAAAAGCAATCTAGAGACACTGTAGTTTGACTGAATTGTTTGATGATGATGATTTTTCTTTTCTAAGGTTGCCTTAAATGTCTGTTTAAACCTATATTGGACAATGGACTTTGTGAAGAAGAAAGTAACAGATACTTTTTTAAGGAAAGAGCAGAAACTTTCTCCCTGCTGCTGTAATCATGCCCACTTTTAAACATGAACCATGAGAATGCAGTGACAAAAAGCCATGTGCCAGTAATACAGTCTCTGATTATGTACTAGGTTGTTTATGATAATTGATCATTTTGGTCCCTTCAGGTTTACCATTTGTCAAACCATTTTGGTCTCTTCAGGTTTACCAGGTTTACCATTTATCAAATCATTTGCATAAAAAGATAACTTAAAAGTCTTTGAAGAGTTTTTTAAAAACCAAGAAACCTTTGTCAAAAGGTTTGAAGTCTTCTGTATCTCAAGCAGAGCACACAGAAAAGCTATTCACTGGACAAAAAGAGCAAAGGAATCCAAAAACTGCACAGAAACTGCAAAGGCAAATGAAGAGTAAACCAGATCAAGCAGCAGCACTGGCATCTGACGGAAGGAGGTAAACAATAGGGGTGCTCCAGTGCTGTTACTATTAATGCAGCAAAAGAAGATCTATGTTGTATCTTTTACTACAAGAACTATGTAATCAGCATGCCTGAAACTTTCCCACCAGCCATATGACCATGGTGCAATTACCCAGGGCGTGCTCTGCTGTATGAGAGAAGCTTTAAACAGTCAGGAGTATATTTTTCTTCTCTATTTATGCAACATCAAACTTTTCTTTAGAGCACTGTCTCTTACTCAGTAAGACAGCCCTCAAGACACACTAGAACCATACTCCCAAAATGGACAAAATGTGGAAAAATAGGCAAGCTCTTTTCTGCATCAGTATTTAGGTTTGTCAGCTCTGTCAGCAATTGATACTGACTTTTGAGAAGAAGCTAACTGTTCATTACACCTCTGGGCTTACAAAGATCACACATCAGAGCTTCATGACCAAATTAACGTACGGCCTATCCCCTTCCCTAAGGCCCCTTCCCTGGTATTATTATTGCTGGTGATATTGTAAGTGTAGTGTGAAACAGCCAATTCACACATACCATGTTTTACACATTGCCTGAATCTGCTGGAACATGATTTTCATAAGAATGATGAGAGTAATAAACATCTTCTGGCAGAGACTTGCAAAATCTGCACAGAGTTTACTCATGCAGTAATGGGCCATAGAACTGCAGGAGAAAAGCAATGTACATACACATGAATAAATTACAAAAAGAAATGTGAACCCAATTGAATGCTTCTCTTTTAGATATTTACAAAAAGCACGTATAGTGTGAAAAAGCTGCATACATTCTCAGCAGCACTCACAATAGTCAGGGAAAACAGAACATATTAGTTTCTAAAATCAGACTTTATGGGCAAGCTGTCAGTGATCCAGTCTCAGCAGTTGCCTCAACTGATCCTAGGCCTGAGCTCTCCACATGGGCTGCAGTCGGAAAAGGCCTTAAAAAGTGCCCTCTCCTACTAACCTATTACATGGATTGCTTCTAATCAGAAGAAGAATAAAATTTTTGTGGATTTTCTGAAGCTGAGAAAGGAAATTCAGCTTTTATTCTTGAAGAATTCCACCAGAAGACTAGAGAGGTAACTTTTGTGTAGAACACAAACAAAAGTGGGAAAAGACTTCAGATATTTTTAAAGTGAAAACTCTGATCACCTCTCTCAGTTATTGAGATCACTTATTTGCATTGTCAGTGCAGCAGGGCAAGTTTTTCCTTATGAAGGAACCAATTTGAAGCCTGAAATTGTAAACTGACATTCTGCATACTGCTGCTGCTTCAAAGAGACTGGGGAGCTTCAGCTCCTGGTGCTGCCAGCAGCATGTAGCAAGTATTTCCTGCATCTGCTGAGATACTGAACATGCAGAGAAACACAACTGGATGATGGCTTAGGTAACTGGTGTGAAAAACAGAGTTTTGTCATGGAGGTAATGAGAGCAGTCTTAAGTGCACAGGAAAACCAGCTGGGATTTTTTGCTTTTAATTTTAGGAAATGTACTCAGATGATGAAAGTAACACTTGAACAGGATGAGCTCTGAATCAAAAACAATAAATTCATGGGAGAAAGAAAAACAGAGAAAAAAAACACATTTATGCATTGGCAATCAACAGGACTTAACAAAACAATGGGGTACAACCTGCTGTCCCACTCTCCTGTTCTATGTTAAGAGATGTGGTGCAGCCACAGCTTTCCTTCACTGCTTCTCAACAGCTTCTAGCTCTTGCTGTTCCTGTAGAATTTTGCTTTGAGAGTTTTTATCTACTAGTGACTTGCATCAGATCAACTAAATGACTAATTCCTGGTGTAAAAACAAACTGAATGTGCCTTCTTCAATGAAAAGTCAGGTAAGACATAAAAAGGGTTTGACATGTTTTTTACCTTGTCCCTCCTCGAATGTCAACTACTTTAAAGTCCCATAGCAAGTTTCACACTAGAAACTTCTAGATGAAGAAACTTCTCCACTCATCCATTTTCCAAAGTTCCTCCAGCTGCCCAGTGGCATGTGTGCCATGGACTGTCACAACTGCACCTACTGAGAACTAGATATTTCACTGTAGTTTTGCTGAGATTTTCTGTGCCTGGTTTCCATGTATTTATTTGCACTTTCTCTTGTATTAAAATAGAGGGCCATTCCATATAGCAGAAGTGACACAATGCATTCCTGATTGACTCTAGCATGATCCTGAAACATGGTCTTTTATTTCTCTATTACATAATAGCATTTTAAAAGTCCAGTTATGAAAACTGTGGAATATTTTCTTTAGATCTGTGAAATGTAAGGGTACATTTTGTCTTTCAGAGTTCTTTTCAATATTATTCTTAGAGTAAAATTGAATTAACATTTGCTGTCTTGAAGTCAAATGTATGCTCCTTTAGCTTGTCCTTAAGGATTTGTCTTAGTTCAAGATATTACAAAGAAGAAACTGCAATTAAAAAAAACAGCAACATTTTTGCAATCATTCCAACAACTTGGATCAACTTATATTCAGTACCTTGACTACAAAGATAGTATTTCATTCTTCAAACAACTGTTTCCAGTCCCTTTCTTTATTGAAATGTTCTGGAACTTAGCAATGATAAAATTATCTCAGAAAGTAAAAATTTTCCCACTGAAAAGTCTTCACCTGCACTTTTCCACAGTCTTATCTTTTTATTGCATCTGACAAAACCAAGGAAACAAACAAAACCCTATTGGAAGGCAACATGAGTTGAAAAGCAGAGAGGTTGGCAACATCCTCCAGAGAACACAGTTTATCTCCTATGGGACAGAACTGCTCCATGATTTGCAAGTTTTTCATGTTCAGAAATCATTTCCTCACAAGTTTCCGCTTCTTTCCCCACAAGAATAGAATGCTTTTGGGGGAGCTGTGATAGGTAGTGACACATGCAGGAATTTCCCAACAATACAGTTACGATCAAAAGTTATCTAAAGGTAAAAATAACAAAAATCAACCAGGTTTGAAGACTTAGAGGAGAGAATTACTTGGTTATGAATAAAAATCTACCTGATCATTACCTATAATACTAGCATAAGGAAGAAATGGACTGACAATAAAAAGGAGAAAGAAAAAAACTCTTCACTTTTTTCAGCATACTTTTTCCTACATTTTCGTGCTACTCTACTAATATTTAATAATAATAATTACCATATTAACCATATACAGAGAGACTATTCTGAACTTTAGGAAAAGGGGAGGTTTTGGTTCTCATGTTCTGAGATTCTTAGTTTCTTGGTCTTTCTACTCCAAAGTACTCTGTCTCTGAGTCTCACATTCCATTTTGTAACACAAGAACATTCTAATGGAATTTCCAAAAGAAAGGCATATATTATTTACATCTGTAGCTACCATTTAAAAAATGGTGCGCTTTTTTTTTCCTGGTATCTTTTTTTTCAGTATTTTTGGTGCAAAGTTTCATGGACAAGTACACACTATGAAAAAGACCCCTACCAGGAAATACCACAAGAAAGCAAGAAGGTCTTTTCATGTTAACTAACTGTTAAGCATATTCAGTCAAAAAAAAAAAAAAAGAAAAGAAAAGAAAAGCCCACAGGAATGCTTTTTGTTGTGGCATTCATTTAGAACAAAGGCATAAGCCAGTCTCTCAGGCAGCCCATTTTGACAGACTTGAAACCCATGCAGTTTCATTAGCCCTGGCTCTTGTGAATTTCCCTGTGCAGTAATACAGACTGCAGTTAGAGACTATCCATCAAAATGATGATATGTTGAATAGTGGATCATAATTTCTTTAGATTGAGAGGTTCCTTGATATTGCAAAGTGTTCCAAAATCCAAAATGAGAAGTACCTCTGCAAGTGGATTTGTTCTCAAGTGCTTTTAAGTATGCACTTTAATTACTATTCCTGCTTTGTCTAATCATCACCAGAATTGCTGAATCTCAACACATTTGATAAAATTAAGCCTTGTGGTAATGAACCTGGGTAATGTTTCATCTAAGTAAGAAAGCTTGTCAAAGGGCAGTATGTTTGATCATTAATTTAACTATAGGGAAGTTAAAATATTTTCAAAATTGCATGTACAGAAACAAACAAACAGGAAGAACCCTCAGATATGCAGGGAGAACCACTCAGTAAAAGTGTCTGTTATCAATTTTTACAGAGGTACTGAAACAAAAATACTTTGAATCCATACCATAAATTTGAAAATACAATTGTCTAGCTACTGACTGAGCATTAAAATTGAGTCAGCTGCAAACTTTGTGCACAGGTGTCCAAAGTCCAGGATGTGGCACTGACTAACCCAAAATACTATTGCTCTGTTCAACAATGGCCAAGTTGAACTGAAAACCTTAGAGTGCTCTAAACTGTGTGGCATCACTGAAGTTATACCAGCAGCTATGTAGGATCGAGCCCTTAATACTGTAAAATGGTAATTTCATCTCACAAAACAAGAAATACTGCCTCCTCAGAATTGCTGGGAAGGAGACTGTTGGGTCTATAGCATGTGATAAAGAAAGGCCTGTAGTCACATGGCCTGAATTCCTTTTAAGTCATTGTATCTGGCATTCCCCATGGGCTCAGCACCTTTTGTGGTCTACATGAGAGCCAATAGGTAATGTAAGGCACAGGGACAAAGTGAAATTTAAACTGTGTGAATGTAGGCACTATTGAAAACAGGTGATATTATTATCTTCTTTTCACTTGTGTAATAGAAACATTTTCTATAGCTTGTTGTTTGACATTAATGGATAACACGTATGAGAAAGCCCACTCCATCTGTTCGAGAGTTTTCTTATTATTTGTCCCAGAGGTAAGAACTGAAAGCTACAGCATTTACTCATTACAGCTGCAGTGACTGGAGCACAGGAAAGTGTAAAATAGAGATTTAAGAACAGACTCCTAAAAAAGAGATATACTGGATCTAAAATACAATATGGCCTAATCCTAACACTGTTGAGTAAAAGATTTTTCTTGCCATGAGACAAATAAACAGAACTATATACAGACACAAAACCAGCCCATTTTGAAACATATGTCAAGTATTTTCTTAAGCTTCCAAATTCTGTAAATTTCTAAATATGCCTGAGGAAACATAAAATTCACTACCCATCATTTTTTGCATAGTAAATTTGCAAGCCATTACTTTTTATAAATTGAGATGCCTTTCTCCAAACACAATTTTTCAAGTTTTTTGCCTATATACTGGTTCCTGAGAGATGTAGGGAATACTTGAACTTACTTCTGGAAAGGGCTACCCTAGGTTTTTATAAGTGCTATTTACTGTAAACACATAGCATGGTTTTGTGGTTTTTTGCAAAACGTGAATAAGTAGATTCTTGTTTTAAAGAAAATGTCAATTACTTACAAACTTTTTCTGGATATAAACACAGATCCCAGATTATAACAATGAATTTTTGCTTTATGGCACTGCTGTTTGTATGAGCAAAAAAGCATTTTGGATGGGAGTAAAGATATAATTAAAACATAATCACAAAAAAATTTAATGCATGTATGAGTACCTGATCAAATCCATAAAAGTGAACCAATATCAGCTGCCAGCTTCTCTCTGGCAAATCACTGATGTGGAGACAACAGCCTGAAGTAGCTTTATAAGCCTCAGCTCTCATACTAGCAAATCACAAAAATACTACACTAACTTGCTGGGAATAAGGCCTTCCAATTATCAAGGGAAAATGCATAGTCCCTAAAAAGTGTCTCACTCTTTAAATCCTTGGATTATTAAAAAAAAAAGCCTACACCTTGCACAGTAACTACTAAAATCTTTCAGTATTAGTCTGCATTGCCTCCCATGTCTATGTAATGTTTCCTTAACGTGTAATTTTCATTTCATTTTAAACGTTATTTTTATTTTAAGCACTATTTCTATGGCTGTACATTTTTCTATGTGCTTAAAGCATTAGCAAGTGATTGATCCCCATCATCATGGGACTCTCTCTAAATATATTTGATATTTAAATAGGAACTAGCCATTGACTCCGCAATCCTTTGTGCCACACTTGTCCTGTGAAAGTGTAATGACAAAAGGCAAGTACAGTATTTGTCAGCATACCCTCGCTGTCTCCTCTATCCCCACAGGCAGTGACTGCAAATGTCTGTGACTTCAGGTTGGTGTTGTGATATTACTGTGCACATTCCCAGAGGGAGCTCTGCAAAAGGACATTTGCATGCACGCTAAGACAGAGAGCTCAGCTGCCTTCCACAGGCACCGGCTGCCCACAACAAAGTGACTGACTGCTACATGGAGAGAATGCTGAAGGACATAAACATAGAGCAGTCTGTTTGGTCAAAGATTAAGGCTCTTTTCACAGGGGCTTCAACAAAATAAATAAGCAAAGTAAGAAATGCATTTCTTACTTTGAGTAAGAGTGCTGAGGCCTCATTGCTCAGGTAAATGCAGATTCAGTGTTTCAAAACTAGCCAAATTGATAACCTTGATTTTCTTTTCTTTTTCTTTTTAAATCATAGAATCTCATAAAGAGTTTAAACGTGAATTTATAGACTACTGATCTTGATACTGATGAAATTCTGGGTTTCTGTGGTCACATGCACAGGCTGTTCTCTTTGCCTCCAGACAGCAGTTTGGTAGCTGAGCTACCAAACATGAGAACACATTTGAGTTGGCAGGGCTGATCACATGGGAGGATCAATTCCAGCTTCTCTGGACTGTCCTCTTCAGGGTCACAGGTAGATGAGGGCTCAGCATAGCAGCATGCAGCGAATCAGGCTGTTTTAGCAGGACAACTTCTGCAGGCAATCAAGGCCTAAATATCTTAATTTGTTAGTATCTATGAAATCTCAATAAAACAAAGGCTTGATTGATATTTTTAAAAAATATCACAAACAAAAACAACCCAAACAAACAACCACCTATCTGATGAGTGACAGAAAAAACTAACACATACTTCCACTTAAAATCACACACCCAAACACCCTCTAGTACCCCGCTGTGTGAAAATAACCAATACGTTAAAATAGCACAGCCATATTCAGTTTTGATCCTGTAAATGCTTACAAATCTATTTATATTTTACACATAAAAATTTGAAGGAAGAAAATCCTTCATGCTAAAGTTGCAAGCACATAGGGCTAGTAATAATTTCCATGATCATTTGATATTTGTTTGATATTAAGAATCATATCAATATCTGCCTTGAATTCTGACTCATTATTTAGCAAGATTCCATTTTATTTCCCTATAGAACAGAAAGACTGATGAGAAATTGCTTGAAAGACCATGTCCCTCAGTAACCAATTCCAGACAGCTTGTAGGACATTTCCCTGGGAATGTAAAGAAAAAACTGAGAAAGAGAATAAATTCACTTGGGGCCTCTCCTTCAAGCTATAAGCAAATGAATCCCTGTTTGTGGTTCTGCTGCAGGCTTGGAATATGGTAAAGTTGTGGGATTAGCAGAAATCAGACATTCCTGTCTCTGAAATGAAAACTTTACTTACTATATTCAGAAGGAGACACAAGTAGAAAAAGTTATGAAAAATACCATTTTGTAATTTAAATCTGTCTGGTGTCTGTCTAAATATACAGCTCTGGCCAATTTCAAAGAATGTCAGAATGGGTATTTACCATGGGCACATCTGCGTAAGATTATACATAGACAGAACATCTTTCTTAACTAAAAAATAAAAGGTGTTATTATTGAACTTTAGATGTATTTTTCCTCTATTAAATGAATGCAGCAAAATATTTATGCAAACTTAATAAACATCCACGCTTTTGATATAGAAAAAATATTCTATTAATTAATGTAGTAACACAAGCCTGTGGAAGAAAAACTATTGCTTTGGAAACTGTTTTCTGAAGGACAATCAGCAAGTCATTACTTTTAAATCCCAAAAAGTACCGTTAATACCGAATATAACTGAATACTGAACGGCACAAATGACACTACAGAGAACAAACAGTAGCATAAAAAGCAGCTTTTACCAATTAGTCAGTCTACATAAAAGCATACACTGTGATATGGCAATTACAGAAGTACTTCTGGTGTGCAAGGCATGCAATAGGGAAAAAACTAACTTAAAATGCAGCACTAGAAAGTATGAGAAAAACATCTTAATGTGTACACCTACAGAGAGTAAAATATAAACCAGAAGTATGTAATCAAGCACTGTTTCCTTGAGACAATGTGCTGAACAGACCAAGGAAGAAAAAAACCAGGAACTAGTGTGTGTAATCTGACTATACAATAAACATAATGACTAGTGTATTTGAGCTTTGCTGTTATTATCTCTAATTTGCTAGCCAGACTGTCTTTTCTCTAACACATTCAGTATGTGACACTACACTGGAAGTATGCAGTATTGAAAATCCTTTCAATGGACTTCTTGAAAGATTCTTATAAAATCAGAAACAGGGAACTTGAGTTTTAATTAATATAGCATAGGTGTCATATCTTTCCCACAGATTCAAGCATTGATAGGAAATTTAAGATGACATCTGTCTGAGTTGGATTTTTTTCAGTTCAAGTTCTGTATCACTGACAATATTTAGGTCACAGAGGCCTCTTTTTTCTGGACAGCAGAGAATTTCCCTTATAAAAATTAGTTTTAAGTTCTTCCAAATAGTTGCAGCTAAGAGAAAACATGTTTTGGTCATGGCTTTCAGCAAGCTAAGCGTTTTTGAATTCTGTAGGCTTGGTATGTCATTGTAAAGACACATGAGATTTGATTATGTTGTCTTGTTGCATCCCTCAGCAGTTCATTGACACACTGCAGGCTCTTGAGTCAGTTTTTGTGCTTCTTTCTAAGTTTCTCTTTGAAAGCTCTTTGGGCCAAAGAACTGTGGATCCTGACAGCATTTATTTTCACTTTAATTGATTCTTAACCTGTTTTGTGGAAGAGCCAGCCCAACAGAAGCACAGAATAGTTACTTTATTCAGTTCTGCCAGTATTTGTTTTGTTTACATCAACAGTCAATACAAAAAGTCAGACCTGAAATGTTGAGAGTGAGCCCCCACATCTCAGTTAAACCAGTAGTATAAGAAGCCACTTTAGCTAAGGATTTTCATTATGACTTTAATTGCTGTCTACAGAAATTAACCCTCCAATATGCCTGTGTAGGCTATTTTAAATAGTTTTAAAGTTGCAGTCAGTTTATGGGCAATTAATTTTCAGATGCCTTCATACAAAGCCAGTGGGGATCATCCACACTGATCTCTGTCTAAGAGACATCACTCAAACTGTGATCACAGAGGTCTCTTACCGTGTTCCATTTGTGTTACATGACATAAAAGCAACATACCTAGATTTCAAAATTAATTTTAGCACAGTCAGGGCATTAAGTCAAAGTGTTGCATGGTCCTGGCATGGGTGAGAATGCCCCAAACACAAATATACCAAGACACAATTTACTCCAAGGTAATGTCTCAGAGGCTATTCAATAGAAATTAAGGACTGATACCTTCCCTATGTTTCTTTTTTCACTGGGAAATACAGCTGATGGTACTATATCAATGTTATTTTTAAGATCATTTCATAGGAAAAGGTGTTGTATCTCTCTCAAAGATTTTTCTGTTCTAATATGCAGGAACAAAGAAATCAAACATCTCAAGTTTTCCCTTAGATTTTAAGGTCATTAAATGCAGGTGGGATCCTCATACAACTTCCTCTATTGATAAGTAACAGGTCCTAGGGAGATTTTCTTGAAAGGCACTTTCAGATTTCCTCCCAGGCCCAAGATTTACTCCAAATCTAAAGATATAAAAGCATAAATACTGCAGTTGAGCCCCTGCTATATGGTCTTAGTATGTGTCACTTTAGCTAAGCAATGTTATCACACTTATGTTAGCATTTACACTTAGATGACAGGATATTGTTTTCTGTCTGTTATGGCCTGGATATTGTTTTTGTCTGTTAAAAACATTTTTGCCAAAATTGATGTTGAATTTCAAAAATTCTTAGTTTTCCTCTCCTTCTAGATGACGATTTCAGTTCTTAAGACAAAAAGATTAATGTTCAAGAGAGACATGAACCATAATACTCTGCCAGAGTTCATTATTACTGCAGAAATCTCTCTTTATTATTTTTTATTTTCGTTTTCAGGGCAGGTCAGCATATCAAAATTGATTTCCAACATTGTGCCTTGGACCACTCTGAATGAGGCTGGAAGCACAACTGTATGTTATCTCCAGAAATTATTTAGAAGTCTCTTTTATTGTTAAGCAGTTCTAAACTGCTTAATAGATATTAAATTAATATACAGGGAGGAAAATTACAAGTAGAAAAAAAATCTGAAAATATTGTCTTGACAAAATTCATTTCTTCTGCCAGAATTTTGGGGCTCAATGTGCCAATTTAACTAAGCAAACCATCCAATTCATTCCATTAGGATACCACATCTGCTCTTCTTTATCTGGGAGTCTCCTATGTGGCTTCTCCACCTCTTCACTACAGAGACTATGGCTACACTCTCACAGAGGTGAGGTTGGAGCATGCCAGTGCAGGGGATCTGAATATATTTGAGTTCGTCTCAGAGAAAATGGTTTGGAATTGTGAATTCATTTGGGTAAGTCACTGGTTTTTTTCTGACATACATTTCCATTTCCATTAGTAATTATTTCACAGTACCCTCTATAATCTGGGTTCTTATCCTTCTGTTCTCCATGTATTATGGCAATATAAATGAAAACAAACACAGTTAAAGATTTTGAAGGTTAAAACGTGTAGAATCCACTGCTGGGAGTGAAATCCACTTTAGAAATCACATATATATATACAAATATGTATGTGTGCATGTATGTGTATATGTGTGGAGAGAGAGATGTATGTATGCATGTATTGCCAAGTATAAATACTGAGCTGGTATGTCACATGTCTCAGATCCCTTCTACTTTATGCAATATAAAGAGAGCATTAGAAATACTTAGTGCTTTGCAAGTCCTGACAAATAACAAGAAAGCATGTTTTCTTCCTGCTTCATTAGAGACACTTGTAGTTAATGTTTGTGGAATATCAATAATGCAGTTTGCAGTTCTGCATAATTAAAGACACCCTATGTTAATAAAATAACTTGGAAAGAGATGTAAAACACAAGACATAAATCCTCCGATGCCTTTGGCCTAAACTTAGATAAGTTTAATTACAATTGTGTTGCTGCATGGTACACTGCAAAAAGATTTTTTTATCACTTAAAACCTATCAAAGTGTACACCCATTTATGACATTTGTGAAGAAGTGCAAACAACATAATGGCCCACAAGTGGATGCTTAAAGTTTATGGATTACTAGAATACACATTTGCTGTAGAATCTCATGAAAAGGGAGGAAGCTTTCTGACAGAAAAAGCTACAATCCCTTACTTTAAGGACCTTCTGATAAATGAAAGAAGCCAGTGTGCTGCTCCTATGGAGAATAATTTAATGTAGCTTTCTGGATCACAAATTTAATTATAGTTGGGGAAGCTCAGTGTTGGCTTGGGGATTCTTTGAGAGAGGAGAAAAAAAAGCAAGAGAACACAGGTTTCTGTTCTTACCTGTTCTCTGCTTTCTCTTAAAAGAAATGAAAAAAATCTCCACAAACAGTACATCTGAAAGCCAGTACTTGTAGGCTACTTTGTTCATGTAGATATCAGTGTACAGTCTCCTGAAGTCACTTAAAATTATTAAACTTCACTGAGAAAGTGGAAGTCAATTCTAGTGGGAGGTGTCCTTGCCTACACTGGGGGGTTGGAACTGAATGGTCTTTAGGATCCCTTCCAACCCAAACTAGTCTGTGATTCTATGAAGTGTTGTAGGTCCAATTCACACAAAGCAATATGACTATGATGGTAAGAAAAGGTAAATACTGCAGCAGTGCCATAATCTCTCTCATGCATCACCATCAAGAGCTAAATAATAAATAATGTCAAAATAAAGAAAAGTGAGATAAAGAAAGTTACTATGCAGATGGGGGAAGAAATGAGGGAAAAAAACATGAACAACAAGTAAGATTTTACTCGTGAGTAGTTGAAAGAAATCTACTGAGGAAGTAAAAAAAAAGCTGTCTTTTGGTACCTTGCTCTTGTAACCGTCAAATTGTTAACAACCAGTAAGTTGTCTGTACAGGCCCATGTTCTTATAAATTACATCCTCATTCTCACTTTCCTAATTTCCTCTTACTTTTTGTCACACTTATTTATTATACTTGTATTGAGTTAGCCTTGGCCCTACAACTCAGCTTAACTCTACCTGCTCACTGCCACTTTCAGGCTCCAAAGCCCAGGCTGTGAGATCTCGAGGTAAAAACTCAGGTCTCCAGCAAACTGGTACAGTCTCACAGGGGCCTCTCTCAGCTGGGACCTTTGGGCAGGGCTGCAATGTGCACAAGGACAATGCTGATTAAGGCCCCTGGGGTGGGAGGATGTGTTGAACCCCATGTTCCACAGAAGACAGGGTTAAACTGTGGTTTGGGGGTTTTTGTCATTAATCCCCAAAATTAAAATCTTGTCATAATGTAAGGATAGATACAAAAAACTCGCTCTACAAATTCTGGGGAAAATCTCACCCTGGCAAGCCTTAAGGATTTAAAACAAACTCTTCTTAACAAATCAAGACGTGGACATGGGAAGTAAGAGGAAACAGACTAAAAAAAAATAACATATGAGAGATATTTAGTAGATAGAACTCCTTTCTGACACAAAAATTTCTACAAAAGTGGGGATCTTAGCTCTCTTTATTGGTGTGAACAATTTTTTGTACTTTGGATACTATGCAAATAGAAGAGGTAGAGATTACAGAATCTCTCATTCAGGTTAATGTCAAATTGTAACTTTTGCCAAACAAAAGTTTTAGAATCAGTCTGTCTATTTAACTTGAAACAAGTGGAGACTAAATTGATGTTCCTTAGCAGACAGGTCAGATGTCAGGTACTTTTCCTCTTAAATGTAGGTCAGTCTTGAAAAGGTGTTACTTTTGGAAAGAAAAATCTATAAATTTACTAGAAAAATATTAATACAAAGCTTTTATAATTTCTCGCCATTTGCAATTTCCTGAAACTATAGATGAATTTGAGTTATATCTAATACTAGGTTTATCTACCTGAAACTCCATTTTAATTGTTGTTTTTACAATTTAATACCTGCTGAGGAAGAAAATTCTCTTAACTGTACTCATGAATGGGCAATGAAGTTATGTCTTCCACATTAATCCACCTTCCTCATCTGCTTGCTATTCATAGGTACCCTTGCTTTCCAAGAAGATACACAATTACGATGTAATACCAAGTTCAGACTAATTAAGCTTCTATACCACAGGTAGAGCTACATAACTTTTCCTGGTGATTTCTCCACAGAACCAAGCCAAAGTGATTAGAAGTGTGAGAGCAAGAGCAGCCCCTAATTTGGACTGTTGCTCCTGGCAGCTTTAGCCCAAACTTACACGTGGCTTCAAGAGCTGTTTCTGAACCATCTCCAGCACCACCCCTTGGCTCTGTCTGTCTATAAGAATGAAGCTGCTCTGCTCCACCTTAGATGGTTTCATCTAAAACTTCTCTTCAGTATATGGAGGCATTAGGCTGAATATAGAGATTATAAAAGACCCCATTCCAGGAAGGAAAGGGTTATAAATCAGTTAGTGCTAAGCTTGTACTTTCACCTTCAGTGAAAATTTAGTATAATTTTTTTATCCACAGCATCCACCTAGGCTCAAGTGCTACTGGGCTTTGTCTTAAGCTTTGCAAAAGAAAATGCCCAAAACAGAATTAAACATTCTGTGTCTGACAAATACTGATAATATTTGTCAAAGTGTTTCCATATTCATATATACCTGTGGGAAACATAACTATTCCCTAACAAACACTGATGAAAAATTATTTGCTCACTTGAGGCTTCAATTGAATGAAATGATATCATGTCATGGAAATGTAATATATTAAAAGAAGACATCCCTCCCCTTCATTATACATCTATTTCTAAATCAATTTTTACCAGCACTAGAATAAATCCCTGAAAATATAATATAATATAATATAAATTTATCATATTATAATTTAGCACTTCAGGATTTCTTCTCTATTACATCTCCACAGTGAAGTTCATTTGCATAAAGCACAGTGCTAGGGAATGTATCCCTTCCTGACATTAAAAGTACCAGTAGCAGTGATGCTAAAACTAAAATTAAGGACAACTGCATTCTTGATAGGTGGGAAAAGTGAGCTTTTAAAGGTTTGAGCAGTCTTACTTTCATTTAGACCATCTATGTAAACCTAGGAAGGGATTAAGAAGTTACATTTCCTTAAACTGAAATGATCCTAAAGCAGCCTATGTCAGCCTAATACTAAGCTATTCAATACCAGCTTTTTGTATTGATTGAAGGAAAATTTCAAATTTAGCTCAACTGAACTGTGCACATTGCATTAAAATGATACGGTGCATAGATCAAAATGCATACAAGCACATGTAAAAATCAGTGGAATGTTTCTGTTACTACAGTGGTCTTTGTATCACTCCTACAAAGTCTCATGCAGCTAATACAGGAGTCTGTCGTAAACCAATCAGGATAAAAATGCAGACTTAGAATCCTGACCTGGGATTTTCTCAAGGGTGAATCCCCCTTGTCATTTAAGCACTGCATTAGATGAAAGCTTAGCTCTATGCTGATCTAAATAATCAATGTGGCATTATTTGGAGTTCTGTCACAAATCTGTATGATTCTTTGCCAATCTTGTTCTTTTCCATGCATGGCATGTCAGGCTGACAAAGGAAGGCTTGTATACTGGGAAAAGATTTTAATTAATTGCAAGATTAAAGTATTGTCATGAAACAGATGAATAGTTCTCATGAGTCCTCACTAGGCTTCCAAAGCAGCAGTGTCAAGCAGAAGCTTTCATATCTTCAGTGCTTATGCTCAGTTTCCCAGAAAGCAGGACCCAGCAGCACATCCTACTTGTACTGGTACCAGCCAGCATCCTGCAAAAACCACCAGGCAGGCTGCAAGCAGAATCACAGCCTCGACCCTTGCTGCTGCCTTTGTGACAAGAAACAGTACAGTATTTTCATTTGAAGGTATAATACACTTAAAAATATGAATTTGGAACAGCCAGTACCCAGATGTCTTGTATTACAGTAAGCTTGCTCTAGCTACATTCATATAGTTCCCAGAAAAGCTTTTTTTGAATTTATACTGTCTTCCTGGATATATGCTGTCTTCTGTAACATTTGCCATTTTTAATCCACCTATTTTATGTGCTTTATTATTAGACAAATAACTCAATTTGATGGAAAAGGAGAGAGAAGAGAATTTATTTTAAAAAACCCTGGAATCATTACATCAATTGTGCGACACAAGACATTGATGAGAAGGATGGAGTTTCTGCAGATGAATGGAAAACAGCAGAGCTCTTACTTCATTACTCGAAATTTTTGTCAGGGGTGTGATAAAGACTACATCAACACCTTCTTTAATATCTTGAGCACGAGGAGAAAGATATTAAATTATAGCAAACAAATTAATTCATCAATTCTTCCCTACCATGGATAAGCTTAACAAAATTAATGGTATCAATGGAACCCATATTTTATTTCCTTGTAATTATCTCTAAAAATATCAGAGCAGCTCTTGGATAGGCTATTTCTGCTAGATCTATCAGCTGTGAAATAGTTAACAAGAATTCTTTCGTTAGGCTCCCTCAGTGGCAGCACCCACAATGAAGGGGGCAGCACACGGTATCATTTCCTTGAAGCTACTGTTTCAAGCTGTCTGCAGATGCAGGCAGAAATCGGGGCAACTGCTTAGGCTCATTTGACAATTTGAAGGTTATCTTTGTAACTATAAGGAGAAGAAGCTTAATTACTTCTTCAATGAAGGCTCAGATTCTGAAGCACTATTATATGGCACATTCAAAATGAACTATAATTGTGCAGCAATTTAGGTGACTGTATAATTACATTACACACTGGCCCCTTGCAAGGTTCTAAACGTATGTCTAAGGTCATAGATAAAAATGGGTGGTGCCTTTATGTGGAGGTGTGTGCAGGCTCCCTCTCAACACACTGAAACAGCAAAGGACCATGGAGCTAAACATGCTGCATTTTGCATTTATACATAAAAGTTTGCAGAGCTAAACTTCCAAATCAGGATCTCTCCTATGTGTTTTAATGTGAAAGTTAAATTTTCTATGATTGTAGCATTTCCTACGGTATTTAACAGAAACTACTTCTGAGACTCGTTCTTTGGAAACCTTGCAAGGCTCAAGAGGACTCTTAAGTGTTTCATGACAATACCGTAATTGTGCAATTAATTAAAATCCTCTCGTCAAAATAAAACATCTTCAGCATGTTTTCTAGCTGCTGAGTTTCCAAAGCATACAAGAAGGCTTTCCCCAGCCCGTCTGCTGGACCCTCAAACCCCCAGAACTTTTCCCACCTCATTCTATGAAGACTTTGGGTGCCAAGCAATAGTTTAATATCAGTCAAGCACTAAGGAATGGGGATCCCACTTCAGCAACTTGTGCATCCACTCCCTTCCAGCCTCCCCCTAGGACACATATCCTAGGCATTCAGAAAACTGCTCCTGTGGCACACTGTCTCCATGTCTGGCCAGAGGAGTAGTATGATCAAACTATGGACATCATTGTATAGCTAGAGTTTTCCACAGTCATCAGGTGACTGAAATCAACTCTGTGATGGGAGCCAAAGCACAGTAAGTGGGGATAATCCAGAAATTCCATTCAAAACCACACCAAAACTGAAATCTTATCCAAACTGAAATGCTAAAATAGGCACACCCACCCAGAGGCTAAAGTCTGGAGCCAGTTTGAGGTCCTCTCCCTACATAATACTTAGTGCATTTTTTCCCAAACACAATACTACCAGTAATAAAATATTAATAAGAGGAATGGAAACCAACAGAGATTTACTGGAGGACAAAGGCAGACGGTGCTTGCCAATCAGAAAAGAATACAGTTTATTTCAAATTGTAGCCTTCAACTTTTGCTCTAGCAATACTTTCTATATGATTTTTTCCTCAGTATTGATTGTGATCTAATGTATAGCTATTGGGTTAATGAATTCACCAAAATTTAAAAGTAAAAGTTTTAACAATTTCTACAGAAGGAAAGAGGGATATAAAGTGGAATCTGTCATACAATCTTATTCTAAACAGTTCCTAGTGCTCTTGGTAGAAGACGAAACACTATTGGTTTTGAAAGCTATCATCTCACACTCCCTTAGCATCACTCTAGATGTTCCATAAGGAGTTAGGCCTGATGCTAACAAGCCACGCTCCCTGATCGTGCTACATGGGTTACCAGGTTCAGCCACAGCCTTCTCTGATGAGGCAATGATCTTTCCTCTTTATCTCATTTTCATACTAACGTAATGTTTTCTACACTTAACACCCACAGCCCATCATATCTTAAAAAGTACTAAAAGAAGATGAAGCAGCTTAAGTTGAAATAGAAGAAAGTATGGTGCAAGGGATGCTACTTCTTTTAATTCTTATATGCAATGTTTTGCTTTATACAATTAAGTTTCAGTCCTACATTTTTTTATGCAGCAGTCATAAAATTACCACGTTCATTTACAACATTTTAGTAAGTGGTAGTTTTCAATCTATTCTGTTAACTAATGAAATTGTAAATTACATTAAATTTACAAGTTACAATACTAAAAATTACAAATACTAAAATTAATGGACAGCGATCTCCTTTAATTTGTCATTTAGTCATAAAAATTAATACCTAAAGAGATGGTGATGCAATCTGCTATTAGCCAAAACACAGCGTAAAGTTCAGTGGTCTTAAAGTGTATATAAACTGTTATTTAAGTGAATTTTTACACAGAATTAAAGACATTGCAGTTACATATAACATTAAACAGATGTCCAAATTTTTGCAAGTTCCCACATCTTGGCTGGACTTTGACTGACCCTTTTATTCTGCTACCATATCAGCAGAACAATTATAATAGCACAAGAAAGCCATGTAAAAGACTGAGAAGATCAAAAGAGGCTCATATGTAAAATGAGATGGAAGGCATCTAAGGTTTTGTGTGCTCTGATCATTCACTCGTATTCATAAATTTTTAAACTTTTTTTCAGGTCCTTTTGATTTTGTGTATTCTATTAATTTCAATAAAATGTGCTCTAAACACTTCACAGGTATTAGGAGGACACAGAAGTATTCAGCCTGAAGCATCTGCAGGGAGAGGAACATCTCCCCAGGATGTTCAGTGTGCAGGTGTAGAACTACCATTTCTTGGTGAAGCCAGAATGTTACTTCCTTTGATCTTAGCTTTGTTATAGGTGAAATAGGATGTAAAAATTGAATACAAACCTCCTACTTTCCAGAGAGCATCATTTTTCTGTTCTGGTCAAAGCCAGGCCTTAAAAGGTAAACACAGGGTAAAAATAATTGACTGTTTATTTGGCCACCTGTGATATTAGTATTATTTAATGTCCCTGTAGATGCAACAATCCTTTTGGGAGTTGTCCTGTGATTTTGTTCTCAGTCCGTACTTTCCTTCAGACCTTCCATTTCAGTTAGCTTAAACATCCTGTAGACTCTGGGGCTCAAATTTCCATTACCTTGTTCATTTTTACAGCATCTGTTTATTACTTTCCCCACTACTGGTTCAAGAGCCCAGATTCCTCAACCAAATCCTCATGTTCTTTAGAAGAATCCAACATGCCCTCTTATGGCAAAATTCTGTGAGATGCTGAGAGCTTCCAGCAAAATGCTAGAGGCCTTCACAATATTCTGAAGGAAGAAATTCTCTATTATTGATGTTTTTGTATACTTTATCACAGAGAAAGACTTCTTTTTTGGAGGATGGGGAACACCTCTTTTATTCATATTACTATCCATACCTGTTACTGAGGTATGATATTTCCTCATTTTATTCCTTGTGTGAGTGAAATTCTGGACACTAGCTCTCATAATTCATGGAACCCAAAACAGCAGTTTCTCAGAATATGGTTCATTATCAGCAAAGTCTCAAGAGACAATGAAAATGTTATTGGGAAAAGTAAGAAAAATCACAAGATTTCAGCTTGACAAGACTCCTTTAAGTCATATTTATTTTAACATAAAAACACTACATTTTTGTTAAAAAAAGAAATTAAAAAATAACCAAAAATCCTGCTGGCTTCTAAGCAGAATCTTATATTATGGAATTTACTTTCTTCCACATGGAGGTAGAAACAAATATTGCTTTTCATGCTTCCAGCTTAGAAAAACTAAATTCTAAAGAGACCTAAGGAGTCAGCACAAAGACAGGCCAAAAAAAAAGTTTTGTCTTTGAGGAAAAATTACACAAGCCTGAAAAAGAGGCAAATAAATGCCCCAGACAGGCCTCATACCTGTACTCCACACAGATTATCTGTGTTTGTTTAGAGATGTTGCTGCATCTCCTTCTGGTCCTATTCTACAGCAAAAAAGGTAAAGGACACCTATTACTTATTTTCTTTACTCCACAAAATCTCATGTATTAGAACTCCACAATGCCAGGAACTGGAGCAGGTAAAAAAATAACTGGGGATACTCTGTGATTCCCAGGGGATACACTGGTCCCTGCGGTGGTTTGGCAGTCTAATCCAAGAAAACATATTTTGCACCTCTGCTGAATGAAACCTTAGACATCCATGTTTAAAGAGCATAACAATAAAGTACAATCTGATCATACCAAGTAAATTCCTTGTATGCACTAACACCAGTAGAAAGAAAATTGAAACAGCAGGATGTGCTAGAGAAGACTCGACTTTAATTACAATGAATGTAATACATGGGAATCCTAAATTACTACATTATTACAAACTTTAACACAACCTGCTATCTGACTACATAGCCTTCACACTGATGACTTTTAAGCCTTCGAGGAAACAATAAACCCCATTTCCAGAAAATTGTGATTAGAAAGTAGCTTAGCAAAAAATTCTGGAAATGGACTACTTGATTAGAACATCAAGTTATACAGATTTAAGGACTTGAATTATGGCCTAAGACACTCCTCTCAAATTACTTTAGAGAGGGGTTCTGTGAAGAGCATCTCCTCAATTACAGTAGGCTTTAGAACTGCTACTTAACAAGGTGCCATAACAATACACAGCAGCAAAAGCAATACGAGCAGTTGCAACAGTTCAGTGTGGCAAGAAGAAAAGGAGAGTGGGGAGGCAGGTGTACTAGTGGTGGAAAAATTCTTGTAAAACCTTTTGAAGGCAAGAGAGGTAGGTATCAATTAGCCTTTGTGAGGAATGTAGAGTGCTGTTACAGATTTAATGAAAGCATCAAAAGGGAGAAGAGACCAACAAAACCAATTACCTATGCAGTACCAGGATGGAATTGATGTTGCTCTTATGAAGTTACATTCTTTTCCACCTAGCAATGTAGGCTTTTATCAGCACTAACGTCCGAACGTTTGAAGAATATGATCTCTTCTGATAGCCATCTGGAATATGAGAGGAAGGAAAGTTGCCTTTGGATGCAAGATGATCACCTTATCTTAGGATATCCAGTAGTAGTCTTGGTCTCAGAAGGTAAATCAAGAACATCAAGCCCTGCTACTGAAATGGTTTTGTTCAGGCAGAAGCTATATTGATAACATTGGAAATATCTTGTCTGGTCTTTCACAGCAGCCTGGAAATTGGAGGAACACATCAGCATGTAATAGAGCCAAGGGCCAGTGAATAAAGAAAGCTCCTGCCAATGCTTCTGGGTCTTGAAGGAAATTCAAGGCAAGTAAAAACACATGAAACAAAGACACTCTGAAACCTAGAGTGAAATGGAGCACAGTAATGCACTTTTTCCTTCAGCTACCTCCCCTCTAAATACAGGCTTTGCCCTTTGGACCACAGGTTGAAGGCAAAATGAGAGGTGAAGATCACAAGGAACATCCTTTATAACTGCTACAGCAGTTTTCCCTACATAAGCCATGCATATTGCACAAAACCTGCAGGACCCCAAAGGATGAAAAGGCAGAAACCTGCACTACTTCTGACAATTCATGAATGAAATAATTACAGAGTTTGTGTGGAAACAGCTACACTGGACCTGTTTTACAGCAGGATAAAATTTCTGAAAGGACTTCCTAAAACTAAATTTACAGCCAAGGTAACAGAAATCACAAATGTTTTCTAAGTAATGGCTTTTAATTCCCTGAAAATTTAGAATGTAAATATTTACTACGTTTCCAACTTAAACTTTGATTTTTGCAAATATTTACTAGATTCATTCTTGCAAATTCCATATCATGCAGTCTGTGGATGTTTGGAGTAACTGAAACATGCCATCACCCAGAAATAAAGCTTGAGTGCTTCACCTGAGGTTGCTCTGTATAAAACCCCTTTTTTTTCTGCACTAACATGACTTATTTTTTTTATTAGTTAAAAGGTCAGCAAACATAGAGGATACTCTGTCCAGTGACACTGAACAACACAAACATACCAGAATTGATTGGTAAGGTGTCTCATTTACCAATGCTCAGTGAACCAGAAACATCGTTTGTTAGGTGATGGATATTGACAGCTGCACAAATGGCCATGAAGATGTCGTTCCGTAAGAGCCCACATGCACAGGGCATTACTCACTCTGGAACAGCCCTTTGCCTCTTCCCCTCAGCGAGCTGTAAATCATGTCATTAAACAAGTGCTTCCAGAGCACAGTGATCTGTCATGATCCAGTGAAGATACCACTTGTAATGGGGGCACTTAATCTGTCAGAGCTTGTGCTGATGCATCTGAGAGTGAGGATCCCCATGTTTAGCAGCCCGCCCATAAGTATTCAGTGACAGAAGTTAAATGGCAACATGAATTAATTCTTTCATCATGTGGATATATGGGACCATTACAGGCATTATCCTGAAAAAAACAGAGGGTTGCTCTCAAACTTACTTTCCTCCTTCACCATGAAGCCTATTTAATTTTTCTTTTAAAATTATGAGTCCATCATTTCATGTGTTCAGATTAGACTGTTTTATCACTGCAATCAAAATAGATCCTTTAAAAATGCTAATATCTGGATTTATTTTTGCAACATTATATGAAAGTTTACAACTGACAAATCAGATGTTTTTCATAACTTTGGTGGTATGATGGCATTAGACAATTCATTTGAAATAAAGAAAACTGCCAGCAGTAATCTTCCAGAGACTTTTATAATCATGCCATACTCCTGCCTCTTAAGTCCTGATAAAGAGGGGAAGGAGACTTGTCAAAGCAGCAGTTCAGATAAAGTTCCCATTTAGCTAGGACCACTCGAGGGATGAATTGGAGAAGCATCATTAAACGCTCCTTGATTCACATCTCCTGATACCCCATTTAATTTTGTCAAACCTACTCATTTCAGTGAAAAAAAAAATTAAATTACAGAATAAACATAAAATATATCTGCTCTATATAATAATCTTACTGTGTGATGAAAATAGAAAATTATGTCAGGTGACAGTGTATCCACTGATATTATTTTTACTACTGTTATACCTTTAATCTGTACTCTGAAGAAGAGACTTTCTGCCCTGAAACATGTAGAGCTGTTTATTATCAAGAACCCTGTTGAAAGACAAAATTACTAACAGCATTTGGATTTATAAGCATTAATACACACACTGAAATATGAAGCAGAAAAACAATTTCTGTTCAAATTATATTGGCATAATGCTAAAAAGAATGTGCACCAAGTATAAGAGGAAATCAGAATTCGGAGAGATGTAAGAAGTATTAAAGTATTGATTTTAAAAATCCTAGACCTTTAAATTTGTGTGTTCTGTGCAATGAAATTGTAATTCACAGACTCATGGAATAGTTAGGGCTGGAATGGACCTCTAGGGATTGTCTATCCAAATCCCAAATTCTACACAGTTGCTACAGACTGTAGGATCCTGCTAGGATTAATCAATACAGAGTATTCCTTTCAACTAATACTATAGAAACATCCTAAGAATTACATAAAGTTATTCTGAAGAATTAGGATTACTGTGAAGTTGAAGTGCAAATAAGCATTACAGACAGATCTTTTATGCTATAGTCACTAAACTGTGATTACTGGAGAATCTATTTTAGCATACAGAAAAAGTAAGCCCCATTTGAAAATATAATCCTCTTTAATTTGGATGTGCACTAAATTAATTCTGTAGAGACACTAAAAAAATTTTTCCAGCCATTCTTCAGGTAAAATACAAACATATATTGTTATTTTTGGAGCTAAACGTACACATTAAATTAATTTGGGCAAGGATATAATAATTGCAAAGTCAGGACTATACTTCATTATGAATTTCATGTAAGTTCTTCTTAAAGCTATTTGAACTATTTTTTAATTTCCATTTTCATTTTAAAGGATAATTGTTTACAGTCATTTGAATGTTTCACTGTATCAAAACTATATTTTCTGAGAAAGAATTTCCACAGAATTAAATCCAGGATTGCAAATGATTGTGGCCAGTGCTGAATTTGGCAAATTTCTTGACAGAAGGAAAAAATAATCCCAGAAATAAAATATCTTTATTTTTGCTATTTTTATGATGAAATGTTTTATTTTCAAAATAAAAACTGTAAACATTTAATTTCTCTGAATTAAATCTGACTATACATAAGAAGCCTGAATAAAGGAAAGAAAAAAGTTAATTTAATCATTTGATTGAAAATGGAAGTCTGGAGTTTTTATATAGATGAAAAATTTTAAGGTGACCACCAGCAAACTTATTTCAAAGTTTTTAATTAAGCTATGAAACTAAAATTTAACCACTTGTGTTATTCAAGTTGGGAGGCTTAGTTACTGATTTAATTTTTTTTTAATTTCCTAATGGTTATGAAATTCAGTGCAGAAGCTTTTCCAAGTCGTGCTTTCAGTCACATCGTGTTCTACCAGAGTCAATCAAATTGAGAGAAGACAAAAGATCAAAATTTATTTTTCAGATGCTAATTCCAGCCTATGTTAGGGATTTTCCAGTATTTAACCCAGCTCACTCTCCCATACAAAGATCAACAAAACTGTTCAGAATAGTTGTTAGTGGGTTTTTTCAGGAGTTCTACAAATACTTCAAGCACATAGTACATGGCTTTTACATTAACTTGCCCACCTGGCTAAACTGGAGGAGCAGCCTTCCCATTTTGAAACCTCTGAGGACGTTTTTAAACCTTTCCTGCCGCAGTGAGGCGTGTGACACACAGCCTTACCAGGCTCCTCCCGCCTCAGTGGAAGGGAAGCATCCGCTCCAGGCAAGTCACTGCCACATGTTTCCTCTGTGAAGACTTGGAAAAAGCAAATGCCTCTGGAGAAGCAGTTAGGCCATAACAAAAGATCAACAGAAGGACCCTCGTCTCTCCAATGACCACAAAAGGTGCCTCGGTGACAAACTTTAAGTGCTGCCTTTTGGTGGCCAATGACTGGTAAGGTGAACCTAACCCTGAATCAAACCCAGTGCAGTTTGGAAAGGTAACTGCAGAAGTTAAAACACAACTTCAAAGCAGCTGGCATTCTCCTGAACCTTTCATAATGTTTCTGTTTTTTTCATTCTGCCCATCCATAAATCAATAGTTATAATACATTTTAAAACATTTTAATAAATATTTCCAAGGCTGCATGGTTTTTATTACATAGAATCAAAGACATTTCACCATCAGAAAAGTTCAGCTATATCATAATTGCCATGGCCATAGATTTCTTTCCAACAAACAGGGCTTTGCCTTGTGTGAATCATTGGCATAGTGTACTTGAAATCTGCAACAAGCATCCACACATGCTCTTGATTTAGATAAAAGAAACCCACTGGCACGGTGTGGATGACTGCTAAGCAATATGCACCTCATGTGATGTCCTTTAACAGAAAGAGGACTCTATAGTACATAGACATGGAGCAGGTATAAAATTAGAGACAGACTGGGGCTGAAATACTAGACTACAATCAGAGTTCACACAGCTCCAGACATCAACCCCCTACTTCCGAGACCCCAGTTCTCCATATATTTGCCCTGACAATCCATACTGAGTTATCAGAGAATCTAAGCAGTGACTGCAAGAACTTACGACGACAATACAGCTCTAGGATTTGATATATAGTCTCATGCATCTCAGTGAACAGCGCATCTGAACAAATATCTTCTCTGTTATTTACCCAGTTCTCATTCTCCAATTTCTAGACAATATTTTCGCTTTATTTTGGATGAGCCACAGCCAGGCCATATCAAAAGACTTGCACAAGGGGTTGGTCTATGAGTCAGTAAAACTTACAAATTCAGGTGCAATCAAAGGAATCATAAATAATTAGTCAAAATAAAACAGACTAACCTCTGGATTTTTTAACTCAGACATGTCACATCTTTTACAGAAAAATTTGTCTTGAATTCTGACAAGCAAGTCTGGTGCCAGATGAGAACCGTGTTGAAACCTGAGCCTGACTGTTATAATTGGGCTAGGGATGTGACAGTCAGAAGGTGAGTTATATAATTCACTTTCTACCTGTATTAGCTCTAGCATGACATGAGACTAAAATCTGAAAGTTAGGGAGTATCTATTTGTTTTAGAGAAAATGGGAAGAATTCTCTTTGTCACATACTAGTAAATAACTCCCTGAATTTCTCCGGTTCATTCAAAGCAAAATAACTATTCAGAGGGAATGTAGAAAAATATTCATTAGCTATCACCTCTTTGCCTGGGGCAGCTCATGAGTGAAGACCTCATGAAATCAAAGTGTCCCTACATAATGTTTTTGCATATGATATACTTATCTAATTAAGAAGGAGGGAAAGCTCTTGTTTGTTACTTAAAACATCTCAGTAACATAAAAGTGAAACTACAAAGAATATTGTTGTTAAGGAGTTTGTTCTGTTTGATAGCAATTTTCAAAGTCAAGTTTTAGAGAAAAATCTACCCTTCATTTCTTCCAGATACAACCATTTGCTCTTCAGGCTGCTATTGTCAGTTTTTCCTGCCTCCTCATTTCAGCTCCCAGTTGGTGTCTCCTAATTCCTTCAAATAGGCCCCTGAGGGTTCCACGTGTTAAGTTGTCCTAATACTTTCTCAAAAATATTTTATATACTCTGTGTTTTTCAATCACCAGACAGTTGTCTTTCCCTTATCATACATCTGTGTTGTCCATTCTTAATCACTCATTCATGGAACTTGGAGTTCACCTTGGTGGTGGTTCACGGATACATCTCCTGTGTCTTGGCTAACACAAAGATTCTGTAAGCTTTGCAGATGAGTATCTGCTTCACTCACACTTTTATTATTTCTGCCTCTTGTCTTTGTCCAATAGGTTCCTCTTATTTGACACTCTTTTACTCTGGGTAATTTGGGATTTTGTTCTGTCCTTTGAAGGGCACTGGCTCTTATTGTGAAATGTTTTGTTTGCCTCACTGAGATGTTGTATTTTATAGCACTTTTTTCTATCTTTTTTCTTCACTTTTCTTCTATACACTTTTTTCTTTTAGGACTCAATTTCCTCATTCTGTTCTTGAATTTAGTCTTAATACAGTTCTTTTAATTTAGCCTTCTTTCTTTCTCAATTAGCTCATAACTAAAAATAAAAATAATTTTAAAAAATAATCAGGAATTCCTAACTATATGATTTCTAATCTTAATCCAGCATGTCGACTGACTGTGGGTTAATGATACAAAGAGCAGTATCATCTTATTAAACTCTGAGCTCACATAGCTTCATTTACCACATGGGGCTCATACAGCATTGGCTGCCCAACTGAGTTTTCTTTAAGAACCTTTTCACTTAAGAATTATGAAACAGCATATGTCAGGATAGAGGATTTTATTCCCACATGAAGCAAGGACTGCAAAAATATTTAGGAACTAATCATCTCATGCACACCTGCGGAGAGAAATTTCTCTCCCAGATGCATATGCTGGGCTATTGGAATGCTTCTTTCTGAGTGAGCACATAAACAGATTTCAGCTACACTCATTCTTTTGAAACGTACTTTTTTTTCCTGTGTGGTACAACATCTGATTTACAGATTTTTTGACATACAAAGGACCATTACAAACAACAGTTCTTTGTAAAAGTAGCCCACCTGTGGGTTTTGTTTGGTATTTAGTTATAGGTACTTATGTTTTAGTCTAACTGCTGAGATAGTACATGTAATTTTTCTGGTCAGAATTACAGATTCTATTATTTTGGGGATGATAAAGGCTAAAGCCATATTTGTGCTCTCATTCTTTTGCTTTCAGCAGTAGTTTGCATGCTAGCAAGTCCGGTGAACTGTGTGTGCCTCTTGTGAAGACACAATCTGTTAAGCACTCATCACCCTCTCAGTCAACCAGCAGCCAAATTACTTGCTCTGTGCAATTTCGTCCTACCTTATAAGCACTGACATATTCCAAGTCTTTTTAAACTTAGGAGCAATTGTCTAGGGAAAAGAGCGATTTCTGGTGTCGTTTCAGCTACTTGCAAATGAAACCTTACGAGGTCCCTCTACCACTAGTGATAAGATAAACAATGTGACCTTGGAAGCATTTTTATCAAGAGAATCTTGATGGTTCGTTCATGAATCCTTAAGATCCAAGTTATTCTGATAAGCTTTTTCAACATTTATTGCTATTTCAGGTCTCTGTTACAAGTGGGACATCCTAGTTTGTTATTCTTTCTTTTTATCTCTCACATGAATAAATTACAGGGTCCTGCTTCTTATCACAGAAAACATTCCACTGATCATCTGGGGAACACAAAATATTTTTTTCAGTCTATAAATTATTCTTATAGAAACTCTCATAACTAGCAAGACAGTTGGTTTTGTTTTGAGTTTTGTATGTGCCTTTTTTGACAGCGTTTGTCTAAAATAGTCACATGTGGTCTATCAAACTTTTGTTTTGTCATTAGAGCTGTCAGTCTTTCATAAAACATATTTTTAAACACATATGCACACACACAATGAACCCTTTGCAGTGTCTTGGCCAAGGAGTGTGAATGACAAATATACCTGGCTGTTCTCCTATGGTGTTTTCTTACTGTTCATTGGCAGAAAAAGTGATTTCATGGTGGAAGGTTGGGAAATGACCTCTTGTAATGATGAAATTTGCATAAATAAATGCTGATTGCACAAAACGAATAATGTGCAGTGAGTATCATCACAATAAGTTGTCTCCTACTGACACAGAGTCTAAGTTAGAAGCGTACAATTATGCAAATCAAACTAATGCCAGTTTCTCATTACTGTCGTGGTGGAGGCAAACACATATCCTCCACAGACAGCTTGATGCTGGGACACAAGCCAAAAGGTTTGGGTTTGCTGACACAGCAACTGAGTCAACAAAAATAGGATATAATAGTAATACATCAGAGGAATCCATATCAGGACAGACCTGAAACCTAATGGACTGTGAATCTTTTGTCTGCAGAGAGGCCTTTCACTGGTATTGACCCGTAGTAGAGCCTGCTTCCACTTTTGCCGATTTTATAGAAATAGATTACAGAAGCAATCGCTTTTTTGGAGCTGAAATGTCTGCAAAACAGTCTATTAGCTTTCCTTATAGCAGATGAGATGACATTTATAAATACTTAAATAATGTCATGTATCCCACATTTAAAAACTTCCCAGAATAATTCACAGGCTGCTTGTGGTTGCTTGATCTAATGTTTATGTGAAGTCTTGTTATGACACCACTGGGATTTTCAAACAATGCCACTTTTCTTGTGCCATTTAAAAATATTCAGAGAGAGATATTTTATTTTTCTTTTAAAAAAAAAAAGTAGCAACTACCATTACTGTGAGGGACTGAATATAAAAAGGGGTAGCTCCTTTCAGAGTCGTCCTAACCCTCGAGTACATGTACAGCACTGGTACTGTGAGCTACAGAAGAATCTAGTGCTTTATCACTTCAATTTCTCACCCTTCTTATTCAAGTAATTACTACTTGTTTGTACTCATCTGCATGTTTGCCTTCCATATACTCACTGGCATGCAATTCAGAAATATCAAGTTAAGACTGAGCTCACAGTTTGAAATTAACACCACCCAATGCATACACGGTTCCAGTAGAGGAGTTTGCTGCTCAACGAAATTCAGCATTAGGGGACATTTCAGAAATATGACTTTGCTCAAAGACAAATTAGAAGGTACTCCACTTGACTTAAAACAAAGGAAAAATAAAACTAAAATAAAATTTAAAAAAACCAAGCCAACAATAACAACATGCAAACCCCCCACTAAAACCAACAGTCGTTTTGTAAAACAATCAGATCAGCTGACCTCAACTCAAATACATTGTATTCTGTGAAAGCAGTCTCTATGATCTCTCCTCCTCAGAAGAATCACTCCAAACTACACAGCACAGAAAAAAAATTACCTTAAACTTCAGTTGCAGATAATCTCCTGAAACAGAGCAATTAACCACATCTGTAAGAACTGACAGCTCAAACACTTCTGAAAGTCTTCATGAGGCAAGACCTCTGCATTGCTGTTACCACTGTTGTAGTAACAGCACCAGCAATTGAAAAAAAGGCTTACTAGAGACAAAGGAGTCTCTTCCATGTTATCTCAGGGTACTTGTACAGGTTCTGCTACAAAAAGAAACAAAAGAGGCCCTTCCTTTTATACCTCCCCCTTGCTAATTCATTACCTGTTCCAGTTAAGCACACTGAGAGTGTTGATGAAGCCAGAAGGTTGGCACAGCCCTGCACAGCTGCCTTTGGAGGCAAAGATGCTCTGCTGGACATCACTTTTTAAGGAATCAGTTAAGTGACAGGAGATTGGGAAATTTCCTTGCTGGTAATAGTTTGGTCATTTCTGATATGCTCCTCAAATTGGGGAAGTTACACATTGACCTCTAAAAATACTGTTGGTTTGCTTTGGGAATATCAATTTGCATTCAATAATGGATCTTTAAGAAAAAATCTGATGAAAGAAGGACACCTTTCAGAAGAAAATAGAGAATATTTTAAACTGTCTTTATGCATCATGCTTCTTTGAACTCACTCAAGATGAACGCAGTGTTGTATTATCCAACTATGACTAAGGACAGGTTTTCTCCAGAGCAAATTATTTTTAGCAAGATGATTCATCATACATTTATTGCTCTATTACTGATGCCTCATTTTATGGTTGCAATTCCAGGAAAGCAGAGTAATAAGTGAAAACATATAAACATCCAGTTCCTCAGCCATTCTTCAGCTGTGAGTCCAGAGTTTAATGGGTTTCATCTCAAATTGAGAGGTAAAACATAGAGGGTAAAGTCCAAGGTAAAAATTGGTGCCAAACTTGTGTAAAACTGGAAACTTGTTTTGATGAGGGACAATGTTGTATACATTAGCAACAGAATTTTATCGTAGTAGGTGTGTGTCTGTGCTCCCTGAAAATCATTTTTCTAACTGTTGCCAATTTCAACAAACTGACAAGGAATTTCCAAGAGATTTTTGAATATTTCATGAAGCCAGGTTGCTAAGCATGTATTTCTGTGAAGAAACCAATATTAAAGGAAATCTTCATATACATCCTAATTTCAGGAAAAGCTTCAAAGTTAATTCTAAATTTTTCTGACCCTAAAGGCAACCAAAGAGCTCTAGGAGAGCAGACTTCATAGGCTGTGCCTGCAGCCCTGGGCAGATGTGGTCTGTGGTGCACCCAGCAATCTGTTCCTGCCAGCACCTGGTCTTAAAGACACACAAAGCTTCCTCTCCTATCCAGATCAAAAAGTGGCCCCAGGGTACTTCTTTATTCTGTTGGACAGCTTCGTAGGAGAGATTTTATTATGGCAATTTCCACCTGTTCTCAGAAGTTTTGAAGTCTCCTCACAGAAGCCATACTTTTCTTTATTTTTATGCTGTCAGTTTAAAACTGTCAAGTTTTACCTTGGCTTATAATAAAGTTTATAATAGAGCACGCATACTGCAATTTTCTCTTGTTACAGTATGGACATGTCATCACTCCCATCTACTGTGTCTTTCTCACAGCTACTTCTACTCTCCCCTTTCAAACCTATTTTCCTCAATTCAATCACGTTGAAGGGCCAGGAGGATCTCAAAATAAGTATGTTCAGGCAGTAAAGTTGGAGAGAAACTAAAACTGGAGAGAAACTAAAAGGAAACTTGGGTTTACTTAACAGGAAAGTAGCATTTATGAGGCTTCTGGTGGATGCCATATGCTTTCTGTCCCCTAAAAAATGTTTTCTGACATCTTAAGCTTAAAATAGACATGCACATTTAGCTGACCTTTATCTTGCTTGTGCCATATTGATCTGTCAGTGAATCCATACGAAAAGATAGCAGTCTGAAACAGTAAAAAGTAACAGCCATTGAGATGGATAGCTGCAGCTAAAATGTAGTTTCATGGGGACACTTAGTACAAAGAACTGTAGATGTGTGTAAGGCAGTGCATAATTAACCCCTTCAGAGCTCACTGCTGCAAACACCCAGCACACAGATGACCTGCTTCAGTATATGTGTCTCAGTATTGATTTCCATAGTTTCAGAACAACAGGAAAAGCAAAATGAAAGTTTCTTTGCAGAATACTAAAAGTAATTTATGTTCTTCTTTTGATTCCATCTCTGTATTTTGCTTTATGGTTCACAGTACAAGTGCTTATTTTAAAAATTCATTCCTGACTCAGAAAGAAAGCACAGAGTTGAAGATCTTTGGGAGTACAGAGCAAGAAATGAGCCACAAAATGAAATGAAACAAAACAAAAATGCATTAGGATTTAGTGGTAAGTCATTACACAGCAAAGTTTATATTTTAAACACAGACACATTCCTTGTTCTGGTAGCTTATAATGCTATAAATCTAGCAGCAATATGAAAGGGAAAATAAGTTGTGAAGATACTCTTATTACAACACGGTAACATTGCCTTCTTATGACCTATGTTCCTGAATTCTACCTAAAATAGTTTTCCTATGTTACAATAAAATCATGATTTTAAGATTCTTCAGGGTTATGACCGAGGGCTTATCTAAGTGATATAAATGCTAACACCCCTCTCATTCAGATCTGTGCTTCCAGGACCATGCTTCTAGTTCAGACACATACTTTTCCTGCTCTCTTTAAAAATGGAAATTTTGACAGAAGGGGCACAGCAGTTACTTACTGTGAAATGCCTACAGGTGTCAAAAGGTCCTGTCTGTCTCTGCCCCTCCACCAGGAAGTCACTGAAGCTTTGTGTTGGACAAAGGCAATCAAGTAATGGGACTTGGGAATTAAATCTGAGCTGCCTGGTAAAACACACTTTTATTCAGGATTATTATTTCAGGCTATCTCAAGAGTCAGGCAAATACAACCTAATTTCTTATAGTTGCTTTACAGTTTCAAACATTCCTTCATTCTCATGACACTTACTTTTTTTGTATTTAATTGTACTTGCAATGCTTTGGGTTTTTTTATTTTTTTTTTTTAATAAAAAGATAAGACAATCTTTGGATGTCACCAGCTGGAAGAATAATGCCTCATGTCATGACAGCAATCCAGTCTCCCTTAAATGCTAACAATTACTCCAAGAGCTGAGACTGTATATACAAGCTTGTGTTTCCTCTGCCTGCCTTCAGACACCTGATTTGTTGCAGTAACAGAGCCAGTTGTATTTCACAGCCAATAGCCTAGCTGCCATCTCTGAGCACAAAGATGACTTTTCAAAAGACAACATTTGAGGAAAATTTCACCTAGCAGCTCTCAGAAGACTGTTCAGTGTGTTGATCTGTCAGCAGTTTTTGCCATGTGAACCTTTCAGAACAAACTAAAAAATTCAGAAGAGTGAGCATGCAATTTCTCTTGAAGCTGCTAAGGGACAGCATTAATGAAATGTGTTCTAAGGTAAAAAAGTGTGGGATTTTCCCTGAGTTCCTGCTTGCAATGGCAGAGGATTGTACGTTAAGCTCCTTGTAGTCTTTGCAAGCTAACATTTTTACAATTCTTTTTCTGATGGCTTAGCCTTTAGCACTCAGAAACACTCAAACACATTACTCTCACTTCTGCACACCACCGAGATCCACAAAATACCTTCAGAAGATGTTCACAGAAACTGAAACTCATAACCTGATCACAGATGCAGGCGAGACACTGGTTATGGCCCACCATACACCTCCTCCTGCTGACAGCCTCTCACTTCTCTGCTCCTCAGCTCCTCCTTCCCTCCCTCCTCTCTCTGGCTGTCCAGCTGGCCCATGAATCAAGGAGTTGATGCCATGGACTGACCCCCACAGCCACAGAGCCCAGTGAAATGCCTGAGCTGGCCTCACACCTGGGCACTGCTGAAGCTGCCCTGCTGTGCTGGTGGCCTGCTCCTGCCTCATAGCAACCATTTAAAAAAAACAATCCACATATTTTGCGCCAAACTAAATTCACATGATCACTAAAAAGAAAGAATACAGCTATTAGCAGAAAAACATTTTCACAAAATGGCCCCTCCTCAATGATCCTTCAGCCTTTACCCACACACGAGATTTACTGAAAACCTTCCAGAGCTAATCCAGGAATCCAATAACTAATGGATACTAAAAATCATGGACTCAATAAAGACATTAGTTTTATGGCCCATTACAGTCCTCTTACTGTACATCCTACTGATCTCTCTCCACGCACTGGTGCTAAATTGCAGTTTCTGTCTCCACTCCACAGGAATTCTCTCCAACTAACACTCATCCATACAAAAACCCCTTTCTTTCAAGTTGTCAAATCAATTAACATAATTAAGTTACACTAAAACAATTGTTTCTGTCATTAGCTGGGAGTTTACTCCTTCTACAGTCATACTTCTACAGCTACTTTAATTTAGTCAAAAGAAATGGTGTACCAAAAGGAGATTTTTCATGTTTTTTTCTGTTCCTCCACAATTTCTCCTCTTTCTACTTGTACCACAAAATTCAGCTGCTCTGGATAAAAGCTCCAGGAGAAGATGAGACAGTTCACAAAAGCCCTGTCTGGCCAGGGAAAGATACAGAAACCAGGCAGCTGGTCAGACCAGCTAGAGAGCAGCCTGAGCCAGGGAAGGAAAGGAAGCTCGGAGCAGGCAAAGCAGTGAGCACAGCAGCACTGCAGGGCCCCCGCTGCACTTGGAGTGCTGAGGACACCACAACCCACAGCACCCTCCTGGGAGGCTTTCCCCACTGCTCTGGCTCAGAAATAAAAGACACAAGTGCCCACTGAGAAGGACTGTTCCACAGAGTTGGATCCTTGGAGTAATGCCTTCTCTCTACATGACAGACTTTCACAGATTTCGACAAAAGTTTATTTTTCATATCTACTCAATTTGAATTTCAAGCTGTTCTATATCCAATTCTTTCTCTTAGTGCCTCTCAATCAAAAAATTGTCCTGATTATGGCATTAACTCTCCAGCATGTTTGCCACCAAGCTAAGTGGGCCATGGTCCTTCAAGGCAAAACCCAGAACCCTGTTTTTTAACAGATGTATCATGAAAGGACCATGTAAAGTATTTAAGGTAGCACATACTCACATGATTGAAACAAACACACAAAAATTTAAAAAGAGGGAGGAAGGGGGGAGGGAGGGTAATTTTAAGACAAGAATTTCAGTTGTGGAAGGAAAAAAGAAAATTTGAATTAGTTTTTCTAATTAAAAGGGGATTGGCTGAAGGTATAACTTCTGAAGGCACAGCCCTAAAGGTGACGAAATCATGTCCAAAACACATCAAATCATAATATATTGGCAACGTCTGTGTCTAATCACGTAGGTGGGACCACTACCTTAACATTCAGATAAATCTGTCACAGATCAAGATGTATTTTGGAAAAAATGTGCTGGAAAACTTCTAATAAACCCTGAGAGATCACACAAATAATCACTGGGTTGGAAGAAACCTTTAAGATCATTGAGTCCAACCCATGCCCTAACACCACCTGACCTAAACCATGGCACTGAGTGCCACATCCAATCTTTTTTTAAACATATAAAAAAGTGGCATAAATTTAATTGTCATTGCTTTTCTTACCAGGTAATCTCTTCATGAAAAGAAAATATCTGACTGATATATATATACTGGTGTCACTGTGATTGCAGAACAGCTAAGGAAATTGTTGTTGTTGCCTATCTCCATTTCTATGAATAATTACACCAACATTAAATTTTCAGCATTTTATTCATGACAGAGGTACCACTGACTTGTGAGTTCAGCATATCAACAGAGATAAGAACAATCTTTTCAAGAATAAGGCCTAAAAGGTTGGGGTTTTTTTTAAATTATGGTACACCTACAAAAAAAAAGAGTACTAAGGTAGCAATATATGCAAAAAAGTATGCTACTGGAAATCCAACATTTTGGTGATAAAATATTGTTAATGTCTTTCTTTCTCAGCATTCTTCTCCTCTAGGGAGGAAGCAGAGGCCACAGAACAAAACATTTTCCATGTTAAAGCTACTTAGGGACAGAGCATTTTATCCTCTGTTCACTGCTTTCTCAGCCATCACACGCAAGTATACCCATGGCATTTTCAAATGGAAATCAGGAACAGTTTTTTCAGTATGTAAGTCTGGGAAGTGCATTGCCTAAGACCAGTAAGAAACTATTCACAGTATAGTCAATATATTGCCACTATGAGAATTAGCATCAACCGAGCTTTAAGCCTAGACTTGGTGCCACCCCACTTAAAAATATTTCTTTACTGCTCTAAAAGCCTCTAGAAACATCTAAGCCTATATATCAGCATCTACACCCAACATACTCTCAGAATATTACTGGGAGCACGAAATTCTTGACAGCAATGCTGAGAAGAGCACCATCCAAATTACATTTTGTAAGATAACGTTTATTACACCCTTCATCATCATCCTCACTGCTGCTATTTCTCTCAGATGATGCATCAAAACAATGAGTCTGCGTCTCCACACATCCATGTTTTCAAGCAAGTTAGTTAAATTATTTAAAATAAAAAGCGAATTTAAAATTTAGAAGTAAGAAAGAGACCAAGAACTACAAGTACTGCTCAAAGCACTGAATGTGCATATCTGCATGGTGTGTAGTGCTTCATTATTTAAATAATTTCCTTGCCGGCCAAGCACTCTGAAGAAGTGGTGCTATAACTGGCATAATTCAAGCTGTTATTGATGGAAAAAGCTTTACAAGATACACAAAATCTAAACTGGGATCCTGAGATGGAAGGAAAAAGGAAACAGAGACAAAGAGAATGCCACAATATTTTTCTTCAAAATAAAACTGATTTGATCATGTAAGTATGATTTTTGTCTTTTGAACTGCCCTGGTAATCAAAGTATAGCTTTTAAGCTATAACACAACAACACAATAACACAAACAATAACACAAATTAGCAGAAAAATAATATCTCAGCACGGTACTGCCTCTTCCTCCCTCAGCCCTTTCATTCCCCTCTCTACCAGCTTTCACAGTCACCTGAATTCTTATTCCTGACTCATATGATCCTGTGTTAGTCAGTTTTCATTAAACTAACTTCTTTTTGCTATTCCCATGGTCCATTACTTTCTGCCTGGTTCCTGTGAAGTAATGATGAGTCAGTAGGGAAAGAGGAAATAAGCAATCAAAATTAGAACTGCAGGCACATGATGAGCATCATTAAGAACTCACTTCTTCCTCTTGCTCTCCTGACAACTCTGTTACTTTCTCATGTTCTAATTTCACTGGATGATCAAGACAACATATATTTAGTTAGCACTCAAGCCACTGTAGTCCTGAAGATCCCTGACTCCATTCATTTCAGCCCTTCACAGAATTCATATTTATTTCACCCATTTCCCTGCACATTTTCCCAACCATCTCATTGTGATGAAGGCAGAAGAAGGAAAAACAATCTCTATCTCTTCTAGAGTTGTTCTACATGTATAATGAATTAAAGATTACTTACGCCAGAGCAAGGCCACAAGGAGGAGCATGACCTCCCTCCGTTTTTAATATTCATTTAATACTCTCCATTCTAGGAGCTGAGACACTACCCAGCAGTCTACGCCCTGGAAATTATATGTATTTAATAAGTGTCACACAGTGCTGTGACTGCCATGGAGCAGAGACTGAAACCAAGAGGTTCCTCTTCCTGGCAGCATCCAAGTCCCTAGGTAACAGAGCTGTGATCTCCTAGGCTCCCTTCTATTTAGTCTTTTAACCCCTTTCTTGTGTTTTCAGGGTTTGGGGTATTTTTCCTTACTGCAGCAGCCTTACTAGATATCTGTCTCTGGAATAGTGTGCAGTCTAAAAGTGTGAAGTTACAGGTACGTAAAAAGTCAGATTCACACCCTGCATATTGCATTAACCAGTGATATATTATTTAAAAGGGAAAGTGACCATCCTAAAAAGGAAATTACATCTTGAAAGAAAAGCATAGTCATATCTTAAAGTATTCCAACCTGTGAAAACTATGTAAAAAGAGGTGTTTGATACATATCCAGCATCAATCAATTACCTTATTGGTTACTTTGCATGAGTTCTTGTTCCCTCTGCAACCCTTTTAGGACATGTCTGACTCTGCAGTAATACAGAATTTGTGTACTATCTTAAAGACTCCAGCTAAGGGGATCTAAAAGGTTTATTGCATTTTCAGCTTGAGTGTTTTGCTGCTGTCTCTTCATTGGTCTGCCTATACTTAATTCTTTTGTGGTTTTATTGGTATTTTACAATCTGTACTTCTGGATGTCACTATGTCAGATGAAAGATGCTGAAGTCCTCGCCTCAATGAAATTATTGCAAATTCCACTTAAGAAGCTTGAAACAATAGCTCAGAAAATATGTCAAAAGGATAAACAAAGATTGTAAGGAAAATAAACTTAAACTTGAGCTGCAGATTTTAGTTTCATAACTTAACACTATGACTTGAGTGCAGTTTTTCTTGATCGACAACAGTATAGGAAAGACAAGGTATCATCTTATAAAGGTCTTTTGGGGCAATACTTTTAGAACCTGAAAGCATTTCAGGATTTTACCTCATTAACCTCCATTCTAAACAGAAGATCTTGGCAGTACGTCATAAAGAGGAAATTACCTGCACTCACTTGTGTGTCTGTTTTTCAAAACAGCCTGACAGCTGCAGAGAGAATGCTGATCCATTTGACACACTGCATATTAAGTTGGTCAGCTAAATATGTGAACCATGAAACACTGATGCCTGTTAAAAGAAGCAAGTCCTTCAAATTAATCAGATGAAATCTGAAATATTCTCCTTTATAGTATTAACACTTTATAAGTAACAGCCATTATTTCTAGTCAGTTCTTCCATGCAAATAGAAAATGTCATTAGCCACGTTTTGGCCGGGTTCTTTGTCTAATTTCTACAGCTAAGGTGGCAAAAAGGTTATTACAAGTAATAGCAAATTTAAAGTTTTATTAGCAGTAAACTGCAGAAGCTAATGGTGATGCCAACACTAGATAAAATCATTGTCACAGTTAATTTTGAACTCTTTATTTCAAACTTAATAATAGGAAACTCAATGGAGAGGATATTACACGGCCCATATCACTCATGAGTGCCGCAGGCCTGAGTAACTTGTTATTTTGCTCATGAGTGAAATAAAATGCAGATTATACTGCCTGCTCTCAGGGGCACTGCTTTAATTGAGGGTGCATGCATGGTGATGAAGGAGTGCCAAGTAGGTTTCATTTTCTCAAATGTTAGAGGAATGATCTTTGTGGTTCTCACTGTGACTTGTCAAATCACCTCTCCACTACTGCTGCATTTTTAAAGTTCTTTCTGTTCCTTCTTAGATCTTAAAGAGTGGTTAGGTATGGTTTCCACTTTAGTCAGAGATTATGTGAAACTGCTCCTGTAACAACCAGGTAAACCTCTGCTGTTCATTTGCTACACAAGGAGAAAACAATGGAGTGTCTGTGTTTTAGTCACTTAATCATGCATGCCAGCCAATACAAACTAGTCCTTCACCCTGAGACATCCTCACAATCAGAAATAAATAATACAAGACATACTCCTCCTTCTCACCTTAGATTTATTCAGAAAATAGGTGTTTCCAAGAAGGGATAGCACATGAGAATTCCTATTCTTTTCCTAGAGCAGATTCCTTTTCTATTCAACCATTTATTGTTCTACTGCACTGAATGCCACATATCAAAATGTTCCCCATCTGGATTTGGGAAAGTTTTCTTCATAATTATCTGAAAGCTAACTTTTTATTTTTATATCCTGTACTACTAGTTAGGAAGGTCTGGCTTCTAATCAGATTACATTTTCCCAATACTTGCCAAACCTTGCAACTCCTTTACTTCAGCCAAAACTACCTGGGAAGTTACAAACCAATTACTCAGCTACCACTAAAATCAACAGAAGGATTTTTACGGATCTTAGCAGGATTTAGGTGAGGTCTTTAAATAAAAAGGGCTGTAAATTTTGTTTTTATTTATGAATGTGTAACAGAAGAAAATGTCCTACACCTCCTAATCAACCATAGTCAGGACTATCACTGTTGCACTTCTAGGCAATTGCTGACAGCATTCTTGCAAGATTACTAAAGATGTATTTATCAGCTTTCATTACCAAGCTCTATATCTATATCCAGCACAGAATTAACGAGAAGTTAGAGCAGCATCATGTGTTTGACAAACTGAAATCCTGACAACAGGTAACTGTAAGCACAATGCATTTCCATGTAAGATGCTCAGACAAGATGCTTTTTTCTCAGTAGTACAGCTAGATCAGTGTGGAGTTCCACTGAAGATGATTTAGTCAACCAGAAAGAGACAATAGCTGCAACTGTAACATTGCATTGCTCAGTGTAGACATATTGTGAGGGATCATTTCTGATGTGCTGAGGGTGAAAAACGAAGTGCTGAGCTAATGAGTTGTTTTTTTAGTTTCTGAGTTTTTACTCAAAATATTTCTCTAGTGCAACCAACAGGAGAATTTCGTGATCAGATCTCACACAATGCCAATACCATAATAGCTACTTCCTACATCTCTGGGAGCCTATGTTAAGCCACTAAGTAATTAAGTGATAGCTAAATTAGTCCTAAAATTACAATACAGATTTCTCCTGAAATAACTACTATAAAACTATTTTTACTGAGGAGACTATTTAAAGCCCTGTACTAAAGAGACCATTAAGGATTTTCTACAACCCAGAACATGTGCATTGACCCAGGCTGACCATCATCCCTCTAAATAAAATCTTAATATTTCTAATGGAACAAAGGACCATATTTAATAGCCATGCCACGATGACTCTGGCAAATGCCTCAGACAGGATGGGTCTATGCTCATAACTCCACCTTTTCTAAAGAGCACTCTTCCTCTCCCCATGGTGCATAGGTAAATGGCTCCTTTCTTCTAAAAGGAGACAAGACATTGACACACTGGAAATCAAACCTTTTCCACCTCCAAAAAGGGACAGAACAGAGTTTAAGAGGTTACCATAGCTTCAGCTTCTTAAATTAAGAAGAGAGAATTTAGTCAAGAAAAAATTTAATCCATTGTTAAGAGTTCATTTCACTTTTCTTTGGTGACATGTGCTTTTNTTTGGTGACATGTGCTTTTCTTTGGTGACAGGGGCTTCATGCTTGCAGAGTTTCTTTTCTCTTGGGACCTATTGTAGGCTTCAAAAGATAAAAGAATCCTATTGTTCAGTAAGCCACTGAACAACATAAAATCGTATTGTAGTATAAGTTTCTTTGACAGGTTGACCTCATGAAGGGAATTTAGCTATTTCTTTTCATTTTCCTTACTGTGACTTTGGTGAATTAGTCTAGGATATTGATTTTATGGCAACACTGAAATCACAATAGCTTTTAATTTCAAAGATGTCTGTTTGTCTTATTACATATCCGTTTCTGAAGAGTTACATGAGAATTTAAGCCTTACTACCTTAAACTTTACATCTGCTTCTCACTTTCAGGCCTAATAAAGCCTTTCAATTTGCTTTCCCTTTTTTTTTTAATCTCACCTAAACATGTGCTCAGGCAGAGGGCTGCAGATCATTTCCTCTTAGTTCTGACTTGATTCAAAGCACTTGCCATATGCATCTATTCAGCACCAAACACACTGTCCCCAGCTTTTGCCAAAGGATTCAGAGTCTTGGTCATCAAAATACACATGAAATGCTTGACAGGATTTTCCAGCCATCTTTGATCTGTATGCAGCTCAGAACGTGGATGAGGGGAGAGAACAGAAAACACAGAATATTACCAAGGCAGGATTCAGAAATATGATGAGGAAAAGTTCTGGGGGTAATATTCAAGCACACTGATTCCTGTGCCAGCATTGAAAGCTAAAGCGGGGGTTATTTTTTTTCCAGAATTCCTCAAAGTAGTTCATACTGCAATTCATAAACTTGAAAATCCTAAACTGAATTGAGAAAATAATTCCAACTAAACATGAAAATACTATATGGCATTCACTAAACATCTCTGCTCTCTCTTTAGAAATATTTTGTATGTTGCATGACTTCTATGATAATAATGCAGCACAAATTTTTAAAATGCTAAATGCTTTGGTATTTTTACAAGGATCGTATACTAATTGGAAAACATGTCCAAAACACAGGACATCAAAGAGAAGAAAAAGAAAACAGCAAAATCAACCAACCAACCAACAACCTCAGTTCACTGGTAAAAGCACTGAAATTCTTTTTCTGAAAAGGATATTTCTCTTCTCAAAGATTCAGGAAGTGACTTTGCCTCTATCCATAAATGATTTGAATGATTATTAAAGACAGAAATGCTCACAAAGGTCTTCAAGCTAGGAGTAAAATAAGAAGTGAAGAGGACATCATTTTTTCCTATGTCAATAATTGCATTTAAATGCAGATAAAATCCAGATAAATATATTTATTATTTGGTATTGTCTTTACTTATTATTATTATTGCTATACAATATTTGTAAGCAATGAATTAAGATAGATATATGCTCAAAGTTTTAACTGATTTTGGACTGGAAATATTTTTCTTAAATTTTTCTATTCAGAATACACACAAAAAAAGAGATAATTAAAATACT
>VWZV01007901.1:0-13732 GCA_013397155.1 Irena cyanogastra
TTGTACCCCATCGGGTTTGTGGTTAACAGTGTGTTTTATCCCATTGGGGTTTGTGGTTAACAGCACATTGTACCCCGTCGGGCTCTGTGGGTTGTACCCCATCAAGCTCTGTTGTTAACAGCACGTTGTACCCCATCGGGTTTGTGGTTAACAGTGCATTGTACCCCATCAGGCTCTGTGGGTTGTACCCCATCAAGCTCTGTTGTTAACAGCACGTTGTACCCCATCGGGCTCTGTGGGTTGTACCCCATCAAGCTCTGTGGTTAACAGCACGTTGTACCCCATCGTGCTGTGCCCCAGCTCCTGCCCTGCCTGCTGGGAGGGAGCGATGCAGGGAGCGCCACACGCTCCAAAATTCCATGTACAGGCTGCAGCAACACGGCTTTTGTCCCTCTTTCCTGGGGCACGAGGCAGGGCAGGGACAGAGCCCTGTGCTGCCTGTCCCCGGGCGGGTTTGGGGCACACTGAGCTGTGAGCAGGGACAGCAGCGAGGGCGGTGAGGGTCACCCACAGCACTGGAGGAAGGCGTTCTTACCCCCATTTCTTTTATTAGCCCCATTTCTTTTATTAACCCCATTTCTTTTATTAGCCCCATTTTTTTATTAACCCCATTTCTTTTATTAGCCCCACTTCTTTGGTTGCCCTCAGAGTCTGCTGCTCTGCTGCCTGCCCAGAGCCCTGAGCAGGGATGCTCCACACCTTCCCCTGCTCTGTCCCAGCCCCTGGGCACCTTCCTGGGCCACAAACAAACTGCTGCCTCTAGTTCTCCTGCAGGGAGGGTGGCAGAGCGAGCTCTGCACGGGCAAAGCACTGGGAGAGAATATTAAACTAAATAATAGCAATTAATTAGGCTTGTGTAAAGCTATTAACCTTCAAATCCCTGTAGCAATAGTAAGTAATGCTCAAACCCTCTGGGATGCACGCGCCATTCCCCCTTTGCAGGGAAGAGGCAGGCTGCAGAGCACTGGAACGATTCCTGGTTCCTGGTTTCTGATTCCTGGTTTCTGATTCCTGGTTTCTGATTCCTGCCCGGGGCAGTGCTGCAGCAGGCTGGGATCCTCCATCCCACAGACCCGGCTGCTGCTCCAGAGGAGGAGGGGTCCCAGGGACACCCCCAGGCACGGGAACCCCATTTCCAGCTGTTCACTGCAAACGGTGTTTGGGGAGCACCTCAGCAAAGGGATGCTCTGGGGCAGGTGATCCCAGCCTCCTTTCCTTCTGCACCCCTGAAATCGCCAGATCCCTCTCCCCTCCTCCTCCTCCCCACGGCTGCACCCGAGGGGAAATAGATCTTATAGATCTTGATCTCCTCCTCAGCACTCTTTCTTCCAAGGGCCTTCCTCGACTTCTCTGGGGAAAAAAGCTCCCAAAGGATGCCTGAGCACCAGCCTGAGCTCCAGAGCCTGTCTGGAGTGTCACAGCCACGGCACCCACAGATCCTGTGTCCCCCAGCCTTCCCTGGGGCACACAGGGAGCCTTCATCACCCTCTGGGGGAGTTATTGTCAGCACCACAGCATTCCCAGCCGGGAGATGGGAGCCAGGAGGTTCTGCCTGCACCACCCCTGCTCGTGGCTCTCAGCCCCATCCAGCACAGGCTCCCTGGGTTTGGACACCTTTGGCACCTTTGGCACCTTTACCCAGCCTGGCTCAGGGCTCCAGGCCCTGGCACAGCTCACTTCTGCTAACAGCTGCCAGAAACACCCACAAAACCACTGCAGTTCTCTGCCTCCAGCTCTGCCTCAAACCTCCCTCGCTGCCATGTGTGCAAACGGCTTCACCAGCGAGACTGTCCCAGTCCCAAAGCCATCAATTCTAACCTGGGCTCCCAGAGCCATTCTTTCCAGCCTAGGCCTGTATTTCCTATGGATTTGAGGCAGATTACAATTAAATTTTGCCATCGTGGCCCATTCTCTGTTACCACACAAGGAAACTTCAGCCCACGGCTGGGTTCCCCCCTGCCACAATTAAATTAAGTGGGGAATTAATTAAATAACGATTCTCCCCAAAGCTTTTGGAGCTGGGGCTGTCCCCGGGTGACTCTGGGGAGCCCTGGGCTGGGGTTTGTGCTGCTGTTCACATGGAGAGCAGGCGCAGCTCTGTGCTGGGCACCCGTTCTGGGTTTGGGGGCTCGTTCCCTCCAGAACAAAGGCTCTGTCCCCAAACGTCCCTGCAAAGCCCTGGAATTCTCTGGCAGTCCCTGCAAAGCCCTGGAATTCCCTGGCAGGGAGGATCCCAGGGAAAGGAGGGCTCAGGATGCAGCTCAGGGCACGGTGACAAGGCAGAGCTCAGCCCTGGCAATGCAGGCTCTTCAGGGGTGCAAGAAATCCTGCCCTGCTGGAATGGAAGTGCCCTCCTCCAACAATCTGCCTTTAATGGGGTTACCATCGCAGAGGGAAAGCATTTTATATGGAACCAGGTTTACATTATCCTGCCATTCGGAGATCTAGCTTGCAATGCTGTTCAAATCCTTTAATCCATAAATAGGATTCCAGCCAGAGCTGGGCTGCCTTCCAAAACTGTAATCTCCAGTATATGAATTATTACAAAAAGATTAGGGTGTTTCAAGTAATAACATTTCAAATAAATCAGCTTTCATGAAGGAACAACAAACTAATATCGGAAATAACAATATAAAGACATTCATAGAGCCACTTGCTGGAATAACTTCTCTAACCAGGGGGATTCTTTGCTCATTTACTTTTTTTTTTTAATTGGAGGAGCAGACCTTTGCCTTTGTCCTCTCTTTGCTGGGCAGAGCAGTGCAGGTGCTCCCTGGATGTCCCTGGGAGTCCCAGCTCTGCTCTTTGGGCACAGAGGGGTGTGCTGCTCTGTCCCCAAGCTGTCCCTAATGGTCACATAATCCTGGAGGCCACAAACGCCCCCCCAGCTCCATTTAATCACGACGAGCCAGGGGTTTAATTGTGATTCCCGGTGCATTTGTGAAAGCCCCTCTCGTGCAGGCAGAGCTCAATTCTCCCCCCTCGATGATTTCCTGCCTCTTTTGGCCACGGTTCCATGATAAATTCTCTCTGCTTTGCTCCCCTACAAACTGTATGGCCTCTGCAAACCTTACCGGGCTTTTCAAAGGAAACATATTCCAAACCTGTGCATCCTGAAAATAAACCAGGCCTGGGGCCAGTTGGGAGCCCCTGGTTTGAATTCAGGCCTTGTAACACCATGGAAAAGGGGGAAAGCTCCTGCCTGGGGCTGCTGCCTGCTGGGCTCTGTCCTGGGCACCAAACCCCAAGAGCAGCCCCAAAAAATGCTCCTGGCCATTGCCATCAATTGCCCTGCTCCTGGTAAATGAGCCACCTGCAATCCAAGCACACCCAAAGCCCCTGGAATGAGATCTTTAATAAAAGATACTCTGTCTATTATCAGAAACAGCTCTATTGGATATTTTATAGATATATAAAAAAAAGTTTTATGGCCTCCATAATTTGTGGCGAGCTCCTTCAGCCACCCAGCTGTGATTTACACGGGGCATTTTGCCCTTTGTGGGATAAATTACACCAGGGCACAGAGCAGAGTGAAAAGAAGTGAATCAGGCTTCCAAAGGTCTCCTGACAAGGAAAACCAGAGACAGGACGAGTTTTTATTTTAATGCAGTGGATGCAGGGCCAGCCTGACCCCACGCAGGTGATTTCCAGAGCAGCACTGCGAGGTCACAGCCCCAAACCCTCCCCAAGGGCCAGCCCCACCATTAAAACCACGGCCTCTGCAAGCCACTCCAGGCTGAAATATTCTTAGTTGGAGGTTAAAAAACCCAAACAAAGCCCACCCTGCCTGCTCCCCTTTTCCCTGCTAATGGCCAGTACCACAAACAAGCCATAATCACAGCAAATACAGCTCTTTTTGCCAGCCTATAATTTTTTTTTTTTTCTGGTGTGCGTGAAGGTGGAGAGCAGCACCTTGGGTAGGGACTGTCAGCACACACAGACAATGTTATTTCTGCCCTGGAATTCATCTCTCAGGCTTTTCAAATCGAGCTGAAACTTTGACATGCAGGCTGTCAATTCGGGGAAGAATTATTATTATTCTGAGAAAATTAAATCAATCGGGTCAGACTTCACCAGCAGCTCAGCCACCCGCTGTGCAGAGAGCTCCCAGCTCCTCCCTTCCACTGAAACAAAGCCCAGGAGCATTCCCAGGGAACTGGGCACACCAAGCTCAGGAACTCAGTGAGAAAAACCAAAAACAACCCCACCAAAGCCCAGAAATAAGGAACCAGAAGCATTTGTGTCGCTGTTGCAGATGCACGAAATGAGACTCCAACATTGCTTAAGATCAGAAGGCTTTTTTTTATTGTAACACGGCGTCTTTTTTATACCCCCACTCTCAAACCATTATTTGGTTGGCCAGGTGGCACAATGCCTCTCTGCCACCCCTTGGGCTGAGGCAGAGGACAATGCTTTGAGAATGAACAGTAAAGGAAAAGTAAACAAAAGGGATATTTGGAAAATGAGGGAAGTTTACAAAAAACCTTTATCAGTCCATTGCCTGAGAACATGAAATTCCTCACAGAGCTGTCCTTGGAAAGGCAAGCAGCTCTCTCCTGGGAAAGCCTAAAGCCTGCTCTGAGATTTCTCTAAGCTGCCCTGAAAATCCAGCCCTGCACATTTGTGGGTGCGAGGGCTCCAGCAGAGCAGCACAAGCCCAGTTTGCACCTTTTCCTGGAGCCGGGCACCTCAGCCCTCTGCTCCTGACCCAGCAGCAGGCAGAGCCCTTCCCTCAGCTGAGCCCCCTCCCAGGCTCACCAAAACCCAAATGTTTCCTTCGGTCACCTCCAGGGCACGCACAGCAATGATTTCCTGCGCTCCTTTATCTCCTGCGCTGACCTCTGTGGCTGACACCATAAATCTCTGCAGTTTTCTCTATTTTTTCTCACACCTTTTTTATTTTTTCGGCTGAAGGAGACGAGCTGCTCCAGCCTGCTCTGGGCTGAACTCCCAGGGAACCTCTGGTTCTCTTCTCAAATGTGTCCTGAACGCCCCTCAGAGCCCCTCAGGGAGCTGCCCTGCCTCAGCTGAGCCTCGGAGCGGGGATTCTGGATGCTCCTGGATGTTCTGAGGACACCCCTGGGATAATTCTTACCCCCTGTAACAATTCTTACGAAATCTCATTTTTGGTGGGGTGGAAGGAGAGGATCTCCAAGGTCCTTGTTGTCCATGTTGTGATTTATTAACTCCTCCTGAGCAAGCTGAGGGTGTCAGCCGTGAATTCCGTGGCAATGGGATTTATTGTTTCATGGATAACACGCGCTGCCATCCCCACCCTGGACACAGAAGTGCCAGGGCCCCTGGTGAACAGGAATAAAGTTGTTTCCCTGGATTTGCCAGTGTTTGTAATGCCTATCATTAGGTCCTGATTAAATAAAATTGAGGCAGATTAAATAAAAGCCACCTCGCTCAGCTTTCCCCTCACTCCTCCTGTTTCCACCTGACTTGAGGAGTCAATGAGGCTTTCATGCATATTTTACTCTGGGATGTGGCATTCAGATAAAATAATAACAACATCTGACAAAGTTTATTGTATTAAATAGAAGGTTGAGAATTCTTTTAACCTGCCCTACGTGCAGAGCTGGCTGTACAGTAACAACAGAAAATAGCACAGCTCGCTGGGAAATAATTTGCTATTCATTTAGCTGTCAGCTGTGCTTTGGAACAGAAGTTCTAGCACAATTCAGCTTTAATAAATAGATGCTTAAAATACACTTTGTACTCTGTAACATCTCCTCGCATTAGACGTAAAAGCTCAATCAATAACCCCAAACCCCAAACTGCAGCAGGTTTGGCCATTTTTGAACCTTTCTGTCCCCAAAGCCGGGCTCGGCTCTGTGCTGTCAGCTGGGCTCGTTAGCGTTTCGGGCTGTAATTAGCACGGTGGGCTCTGCAGCTCGGGCTCACACCTGTACCCGCATCCCCGGGTGGTGTCTGTAACCCAGCTGGGGACAGCAGGGCTGGCACGGGGCTGGCACGGGGCTGGCACCGGGTCCCTGTGCCCGAGGGGACCCTGCCCTGCCCTGCCCCAGCCCCGGCAGGTGGGGAGGGCAGGGAGAGGAGCTGGGGGGGCAGGCACGGTCAGGCTGGACCTGCAGGGGGTGAAGGGTGAGCCTAAACCCCCTGAGCTGCTGCCAGGCCAGAGCCAAAGCCCAGGCTGGGATCAGAGCCCAGCTGAGCCCAGGATGGGCAAGGAGAAGCTCCTATGGATGTGCAGGACAATGAGGGGGTTTGAGGGGGTTTGAGGGGGTTTCATTTGCAGAATGAGGGGGTTTGAGGGGGTTTGAGGTGTTTTCATTTGCAGAATGAGGGGGTTTGAGGGGGTTTGAGGNTGAGGGGGTTTGAGGGGGTTTCATTTGCAGAATGAGGGGGTTTGAGGGGGTTTGAGGGGGTTTCATTTGCAGAATGAGGGGGTTTGAGGGGGTTTGAGGGGGTTTCATTTGCAGAATGAGGGGGTTTGAGGGGGTTTGAGGGGGTTTCATTTGCAGAATGAGGGGGTTTGAGGGGGTTTGAGGGGGTTTCATTTGCAGAATGAGGGGGTTTGAGGGGGTTTGAGGGGGTTTCATTTGCAGAATGAGGGGGTTTGAGGGGGTTTGAGGGGGTTTCATTTGCAGAATGAGGGGGTTTGAGGGGGTTTGAGGGGGTTTCATTTGCAGAATGAGGGGGTTTGAGGGGGTTTGAGGGGGTTTCATTTGCAGAATGAGGGGGTTTGAGGGGGTTTGAGGGGGTTTCATTTGCAGAATGAGGGGGTTTGAGGGGGTTTGAGGGGGTTTCATTTGCAGAATGAGGGGGTTTGAGGGGGTTTGAGGTGTTTTCTTCCCAAATGCCGAGACTTTGGGTTGAGGAGGGGCTGGAGGAGGCCCAGGCTGTGCTTGGGAGCTCAGCCCTGTGCCAAAGCCAGCTCTGGAGGCTCCTCCAGCCCAGTTAAACCAGCCACGTGCTCCCTGCCCCAGCATCCTTCAGCTCTCTGGTGGTTTTGGGGCCTCTCTCAGCTTTCCACTGCTGGGATGGAGCTCTTTGGAGTCTGTTTTCCTGCTGCCCCTCTCTGATCCAGCCCCTCACGGGGTGCTGCTGCCGCAGCCCAGCACCCCGGGCTCGGTGTGGCTGTCCCCGTGCCAGGCTCAGGGTGACATTTTCCTGCATTTTCCACGGGCAGCCTTAGCCCAGCTCAGCCTGGCAGGGCTGTTTTCCTCTCCTGGTAGCTGGGTGTGCAGCACAGGCTCCAGAGACCCAAAACCCTTTTTATTGGAACGGGTCTGAGCTTTTGCAAACCTCAGCCTCGACTGCAGCCCCTCGTCACCCTCCCGTGCTCCCTGAGACTCCCTGGCTCCTTCAGACAGGATCTCACCCACAGCTGAGGCTCCTTCTGCCACTGCCCTGCATTTTCTCAGGAACTTTGTCATTAGTTAGTCTTTTTTAATAGAGTCCCCTTGCTTTGATCCTCACCATTTTCCCTCCCAGTGCCTCTGATAATTTTTTTAAGGCTTCAGGGTAACTTTGAAACCGTCCCCACGTCCTGGCTGAGATTCCTCCCAAACCTTTAGGAATTGTAAATGTGACCTTGCTAAGGAAGTGCAGCAAGTGTCATCTCTTCTAACACATAAGACAGGCAAAGACTGTAATTTATAAGGCTGAGTACAAAGGGCTGTTTTTCTTTGAGCTAATTAACTGGAAGAAGAGGATAACTAATTAACTGCAGAGACACCCGAGGAAATATGAGGCTGCAGCTGAGCCCTGTGACTGTGGATGCTCCTTTTCCTCTCCTGGATGGATTGCTGGGGCCTGGGCTGTGCCAGGGGTGGGTGCACGGCCCTTCCCTCTCCTCCACGGCCCTGAGAAGTGCCCTGGAGGTTTGGGATCCCAGATCCCACAGGCTGCAGAGGGAAACCCCTGGGACGGAGTCGGGGCTGCACTTCCCAGGCTCAGGCTGGGGTCAATCCCCATCCACACACCCCAAAAATTCCAGGAGCCCTCCCAGACTCGGCTGCTGTTGTTGGGGGTTTCAGCCCAGCTCCTGGCCCAGCCCCAGGCTGCAGATTCCAAGGCCTCATCTCCAGAGTTTTGGAGTTCCAGCCAGAGAAACTGAGGAATCTCCAGTGGTCACTGCCTTCCCTGCCTCCCTCCCTCCCCTGGAAATCCATTAAAAGGCACTTTTAGGGGAATAGGCTTCAAAAATAAGGAGCTAGTGTGCATGCACTTGATAAGACCCACAGAATTAATCACAATAAATGACACTGTTTAATGGAGAAAGTGGTACCTGCCGTGGCTGCCACCCAGCAAGGAAGTGGCTCAATTAAAAGCTACCAAGATATTTAAGAATTTTCCAGGCAGATACAGTTCCTCGCTGGATTCTTCAATCTGGCCCGGGCTGATAAAAGGGCAGCAAGAAAATCTGTGCAGGGAAAGCCCCTTGTGCTGAGGAGAGAGCCATTCTCTGGGCTGGCTGCTGGCAGCAGGGCTCTGCTGGCCGTGCCACAGCGTGGGGCAGCTGCAGCCCAGGTTTGCCCTCCCGGGTCTCTTAACGCTGTTTTGGGGTGATGCTGAGTGACTCTGAGTCCCCAGCTGGGACTGCCAGGCCTCCAGGCACTGCTCTTCCTAGGGAACACCCCCAATCTCCCCCAGCCTCTGAAGCTCAGTTTCCTTTCAGTGCCTTTATTAAATCCCCTCACCCAGGGGCTCCCACCTGGCAGCTCCAGGCTGGGCTCAGCTCCAGTGGGAATTTCTCCCTTGCAGGATGTCCCAAATGCCTCTCCCAGGGATGTTCTGCTGCCCAGCACGAGCCCTGGGTCTGGAGGGCCATGGCAGTCAGAGGAGCCCAGGCGCAGCACGAGCACAGCTCGTTTTTCCCTCGGGCTGCTGCAATTACTGCTCCCTGTGCCACGGCCAGAGTTCCATGGATCCCAGGGATCTGAGCTGCTCCTGGAGTGCTCGGGACCTTCTCCCAGCCCTGAACTGTCAGGCTGGGATTTAATGGCTGCAGACACGTCCTGAGCTGCCTGGGGCAAAGCTGAGCAGGCGGTGCTGGCTCAGAGCTGCTCTGCCTGCAGCCCCTCCGTGAATGTCACAACCAGGAGGGTGCTCCAGTTCATTCAATTCCACAAATGCCACCGTCCCACCTGCTGCTGCAGTGTTCTTCCGTGGAGCCTGAGCTGTCCCTGGGCAGGAGGGACCCCAGACCCCCCCAGGACTGGGATTTGTGAGGGAAAATCTCTGGGAAAGGACGCAGCACGTAAAGCTGGACCACGAGGGGATTTTCCCATTTTTTGGCCACAGGAAAGGCAGCCCAGGATGTCTCTGAGGAGGAGAGGAGATTTTCCTGCCGCTCCCAGCCCAGGGTCCTGCCCAGGCTCTGATCTCTCAGCTGCTCTCCCGCAGCCACGGCAATCTCATTTCCATCTGCTCTGACATTTTCCTTTCCTTTGGTACCCAGGGCCTGAACAATTTGTCCAGGTGCTTTGCCTTTTCCTTTCTATTCCCACAGCAAAGTGAATGATAAAATCCCTGAAATTAGAGCAGGGAAAAGACCTTTTAGGCCGTTCCAGTCTCCCCTCAGGGCAAGAGCCGCCAGGATTCCCACAGCCTGTTTGCTGGAGCTTTAATCAGTTCAATTTTCATACCGCGGGTCACAGAGGATTAGACACGAGGAAGGGCTGGGGAAGCAGCTCATCCTTTGTTTCTATCAGCAAAATTCTGTTCTGGGCTGAACCAGCGGGAAACCAGGAGTGTTTTGCTGAATGCTGGATAATGCTGGGTTCCTGTGCCAGGGAGATCACACAGAGGCCTCCTGAATGTGAAATTCAGCTTGGCTTAGGCTGCTGTTGTGGCTGCTGCTCCCGAGGACCGATCATTACCTGTGCTTCCAGCCAGGCTTGATGTGCTGGTCCCTCCTGGCAGCTGTCCCTGTCCCAGAAAATCATTAAATCACCCCAGGATGCGCTGCAGGTAACTTTGCAAAAGATAACCAGAGGATTTAGAACTTAATTCCCTCTGTCTGTCAAAGCCAGGTGATATCTGTCACTGGTGAGCCCAGGAGCCAGCTGCTGGCTGTGCTCCCTGCTGACATTCCTGCCAGGACTGGGTCCAAACCCCTCTGAGCTGGGTGGGAGCAGGTCTGGGGCACAGCCCAACCCATCCCAGCAGCTCCAGGGCTTTCCAGAGCTGCCCGGGCTGCTCAGCCCTGCAGCCGTGGGAGCAGGTAAGCAAAACACTCCGTACAGACCCAGCCCAAACTGTCACATCTGAGTTATTTCAACAAAATGTGCGTTTGGAACTGCCTGAATGAGGACAAGGAGAGCGAGATGGCCACACCAGGGAAACAGGCTGGTGAAGACCAGGAGAGCTCATCCCCTGCTCGAGTGGAGCTGTGCTGGACTCCAGAAGTGCAGGACTGGTGTGTGCTGGGAGCAGGGACTGTAACGAGGCAGAGAAATCCCAGTTCCAAACTGCTGGGAGAGGTGGGGGTGGCAGAGGGGGCAGCAGGGCACACACGGGGCTGGGGCAGGGGCTGGGGCAGCAGGGCACACACGGGGCTGGGGCTGGGGCAGCAGGGCACACACGGGGCTGGGGCTGGGGCAGCAGAGCTCACACGGGGCTGGGGCTGGGGCTGGGGCTGAGCTGGGGTTAGGGCTGTGAGTGCAGCTGAGGAGAAGGATGGGAACACCTGCATCCCACGTGGATCCTCCTCCCGCCAGGGGTGCAGCAGCTTCCAGCTCAGCGGAGTGGCACGAGCTCGGGGCAGGGTTGGGCTGTTCTGCTTTTTGACCTGGGTTTGTAATTATCGCTCCTGCAGAGAAAGAGCGTGTTGTTTAAATATCCTCTGATTTGCTTTCAGAGATCATAAACCCTCTTTATTATCTGCTGCCATGTATTACAGACAGATAATGACTGACTTTTGCCTTCCCACTCGGAAAAGTGCATTTAATTTGGTGAAATAATGGAGGCATTTGTTCGTGTGGAATACCATTTTCTGTGCTTCGTTCCCTTTTACCTCCCTTGGAGTCCTCTCCTGTGCCTCCTCCTGCTGCCGCTCCTGGGCACAGCTGAGGGCACAGCTGTGGGGGTATCCACCAGAAATCCCATGGAAAAATTGCTGCCAGGGCGGCCCAGGAAGGGCCTGGTCCCAGCTTTGATCTGTTCCATTTAATGCCTGCACAGCACCAACGCTTTTCCCAAATTCCTGCTAATGCCGGCGTTTGTCAGGGCAGGTCAGGCTCACACTGAGCCCACACTCAGCAGGGTGGGGCACAGCCAGCAGCTCTCTCCAGCCCTCTGGGGCTGAAGGGAAAACCTTCAAAAAGTGCCCAACCCCAGGGATCGCTCGGTTTTCCACATTTCCTCCATCCGTGGGTTTGTTGCACTCAGATATTCCCACAGAAAAGGGCTCCAGTCCATCATTCTGAGCAGATCTCAGCTCTGGCTTTTATGCAGGCGCAGCACTTTTTTCCGGGATATTTGCAAAGCTTTTAAAAATATGAAATAGTTCCTGCCCGTGCTTTGGCAAATGTATCAATTATTTTTAATTTCTCCAAACTGCTACTGTAGCATACAAATAGAGCAGAAATGAGAGGGTTTTTTTCTCTCAAGAGGAGGCTTTGAGCATCCCCAGACAAATCCAGAGGGGGAGGAGAACTGTAACTGGCTTGTTCCCTGTGTATTTCTAGCTGCTTTTAAGGCAGTCGCTGTTTGTATATTCTATTATCTGGCTAATTGTTCATTTTCTCCCAGGCACTGAGCTTTGCACTGGGTATTTTATTGTTGTTTGTGTTGCAGGGTGTTTGTTTAAGAGCCCTGCAGACCCCCAGCAAGAGGCAGGGTTGTCATCTTCAGAGAATCCTGGCACGGTTTGGGCTGGGAGGGAGCTCAAAGCCCACCCAGTGCCAGCCCTGCCATGTCCCAGGCTGCTCCCATGTCCCCTGGACACCTTCCCCTGTCCCAGGCTGCTCCCAGCCCTGTCCAGGGATATTCCAGGGATCCAGGGACAGACCTGGGGATGGCATTTCCCATAAATGCTCAGAAATTTGGGACACCTTCCCTCGTTTTGCTGTCTGTAATTGCTCTGAGGCCAGGAGCTGCTGGCAGATTAAATTTTCCAGCCCATGACACACCAAGGCCTTGATTTGAAAACTCCTCACACTCCACTCCAGTTCTCCACATTGTGCCAGTTCAGGAGTTAGGGATAGGTGTCTGTTATTGCCAAAGGAAAAGGATTTGCCAGCCCAGGGCAGAAATCAGGGATTAAACCCAGCCGTGGAGGTAAGAGGGAACAAGAAAGGGGGAAAGAGTCAGGGCAGTGCAGGCAGAATTCCAGGTGCCAGCCCTGCTCCTGGGGGGGAAGCTCGGGAACACTTTTAACCCACAAAGCAATTACTGCCCGAGGATAAAATGCATTCATAACGAGGGGGCTGTGGGCTGGCAGAGCTTTGCAGAGAGCCTGGATCAAGGATCAGCCATGCCAGACCCCCGAGGGCTCAGCCTGGCACCCTCTGGAATTCGGCACGGAAAAGTGACTGAGCAGAACGGGGTTTTCTACCCCAAACCAGCCAGAGAGGCACCCAGCCCTGCAGGAAGGGTTTGGCCGTGTTCTCCCCAGGAATCCTGTCAGATTTGGGTTTCAAACCCACTCTAGCCCAAGCTGGAGATAAATCCCAGCGAGGCTCAGCTGGCTGCGTCCCTCTGAGGGTCAAACACAGCACGGCCGAAGCTCTTTCCTACATGAAATTTTTCTTTTTAAAAAAAAGAAGAAATTATAATTATGCTGGGAGAACATTCATTTGCTTGTTAAGTGAAATTTGAAGGGGAAACTTTAATGATGGTCGGAAGAAAATCAGATCTCCTTGTTAAAGTACATTCCCAGAGAACTCGTGCTGGACAGCACATTAAGCATCAAAGACTCATCAGTGATTCATAGAAGAGTTTTTTTCTCGGTGACATGAATTATTTTCATGGGAAAAGATATGAAGATATCTTAGATGAAGAAGAGGAGTGAAGACTTTTTATTTCTGTGCTTGGGAAATAAATGGTGTATAAATAAACTTTCGACTTAAAGGCCATTTGAAAAACAACCCGCAAACTTATATTTATTTTTCGTTCTGTTAGCACAGAAAAATAGGTTCTAATCCCTCAAATTCAGCTTGGAATTGCAAATTGGTTGATGTGTTTGCGACTGAACTGTGGGAAAATGGATCTACAGGGCAGGTTGGTTTGTATTTTTCCTTAATAACTCCTCGCTCAGAGGATGGAGCACATTTATCCCAGGCTGGGTGGGATCTGCTCCCACCTCCCAGTGCTGATCCTGCTGCCCTGGGGTGCTGTTAATCCCTCCTTGATTTATAGGCACTTATCACCTATTGATAAGAGTTCAGCTAAAATCAACAGTGCTGGAATAATAATATTATTGTGTCTAATAATCCCCTTTCTGAGGCAGGATCTCGCGCTGTTAATTAGGCATGACATAAATAAATTAAGCCTCCCTTCGCAGCAGCGTTTACTGGAGGTTCCCTCACAAAGAGGGACACTGAGGCAAGGAGAGTTAATCTGCTTCCCTTTGCACACTTCTAACTCCGGAATAATTCCCGTGCAGGAATTCCTGATTGCCCTGACCCCATCTGGGAGGGCAGGGGCTCGAGTAAAATGCATTTCCATGGGGATTGGCCAGCCCAGGGCTGTGTGAGGCTGCTGCAGCCCAGCCTGGCCTTTCCCCATCCCCATCCCCATCCCCATCCCCATCCCCATC
>VWZV01007901.1:14979-25512 GCA_013397155.1 Irena cyanogastra
CCCAAACCCCATTGGGAATTCACCCCAAACCCCACTGGGAATTCACCCTAAACACCCATTGGGAATTCACCCCAAACCCTCACTGGGGATTCACCCCAAACCCCACTGGGAATTCACCCCAAACCCTCACTGGGGATTCACCCCAAACCCTCACTGGGGATTCACCCCAAACCCCACTGGGAATTCACCCCAAACCCTCACTGCCACCCTCGTCCATCACCCAACGTCCCCGACCCGTCCCCACCATCGGTCACCCGCGGTTCCCGTGCAGATCCATCACTGCCCTCCCTGGAACACCCACCAGGCAGCTCTGGGGGATTGAACCGGGCAGGTGTGAGCTCCTGAGCAGCAAACCCCCAATCCCCCTGCCCTCCTCCTGCTCCAGCAGCGCTGGGAATTCCTGGGGAGGCGATTCCTCCCTGCCAGCTCCTCTCCCCCTCGCCAGCCCCCAGCTCTCCTCCCACCCAGGAGTTATTAGATGACATAACAGTCGCTTTGCTGAAATATATTATTCAAACCGAGCGGCTTAAAATTGAAATGCTCCCATGGTCATGAACCCTGGCTGCAGTTAAAAATAAATCCCTTTATCCGCGCTGCATCCCCGGCTCCGCGTTTTTCACCACGAGTCCTTTAAAACACTCCGGACTCGGAGCGCCATCGAGATCAAATGTGACTTTTTAAAAACAGGCTGCCTGCTCCTCTGCCTCTGCCTCCTCGGGCCGACAATGGGAGATGAATTCGCTCGGCAGGCCCCCTTTGTGGGCCGTGCTGCCGCGGCAATTTGCAGTTTGCTGTGGAAAAGGCGTCTCACGGCACATTTATCACCCCCGCCGCCGGCGGCCACGCAGCCCCGAGCGGAGGGGCAGAGCCGGCTCCTGCTTTGTTATTCCCCGCAATAATGGGTGCTCAGGGAAGCAGCAGACAAATAGAGAGTCTGTTCCAGGAAGGCTCAGCTGGGGAGCGGAGGTGGAGAGCCGGGGGGTGGAGGGAAAATGAATAAATGAATAAATGTGCTCAGCGAACGAGGCCTCGTCCTCGCACCGCTCATGATGGCACTGCGTGTCACCGTCCCCCGGCCAGGGCTGGGCACAGAAATGCTCAGGGGCTGGTAGCATCCCTGCCCTCCTCCCAGGGATGTCCTTCTGCCCGATTCCCGTCCCCTGCAGAGGTGACATTGCTCAGCCAGGGCCACCTGAGCGGTTTAAAATGAGGGCTTGAGCTGGGAATAATAAAATGTAACAACAGAATAACCCAAATGCCCGGTTGTGTTAGAGGTCAAGGCAATGAGAAGTTAATTACCAGCCCCTAGGCACAAGGGAAGTCACCGAGGAGTCCAAAATTCTGGGGTTTAGCCCTTGGAATTTGGCCTCCATCTCCCACAGACACACGCATCCTTTTCCTCCACCATAAACTAAAAGCTAATCCATCCTGCAGAGACAGCAGAAAAATCTGTATAGCAGATTATAAACAGATTTAGATGATCAGAGGACAGTTCTGTGCTTTTATATGGTTATTTTTTAAGGTTTAAAATCAAAAGAGAGATAACTTTACCAACGAGAGCTCACAGGCAGACGCTCCTTTATCTTGCCATCCTACACACTCCCAACCCAGAGCTTTGCTGGAAATCTTTGCTGAGTATTTTGGGTAGCAAATGCCTGGTGAGGAGACATTCTGAGCATGTCAAGTGGAGGAATTTTTCTCACATGCCTTAAAAAAAAAATAACATTCCTCTCATGTTTTGAGAATTTCACATCTGTGCGGGTTTTATTTTTTGCGGGTTTTATTTTTTGAGGGTTTTATTTTCTGAGCTCTAGAATGAAACACAGGCTGCTGTCTGAGGATGTGGGGTTTGATCCTGGGATTGCTTCATCTCGGGGCCTTGGCAGTGTCCCTGCCTGACACTTGTCATTACCATTCCTCTCCATCCCCCTTCCCCTCCCTGGCAGCTCCTCCAGTCATGTCAATACTCATTTTTCTTTGCCACAGTAAGTTGGTTAATCAGACCTTTGAAAGCAAACTTTCAGCTGGGTATTTGTATGCAGCCCCTCGACAGAAATGCAGATTTGAGGAGGCAGCCATATGCAGGCGTGAAGGGAGCAGCTGTTGTACAATCAGGGGTAATTTAAAATCAGGGGAAGGTGAGAGAAGGACGACACGAATCCAAAGTCAAGGGGTTTTTGTTGTTGCTGCAAACACAAAAATGATGTTTTACTTCACACCTCCCGGTCCCAGGGAGAAAACACCGCTTGTCTTCTGGGTCACTGCCACCAAATGCCACCTCTGTGTTCCCAGATGTCATTTCAGAGCTGTGCCGTGGTTTCCTGCACTGAACAGAGGATTCGTCCCACACCTTTTCATTTCCCAGCCTTTTGGAATAAAGAAAATTCCTTAAAGTTCATCCAGCTCCAACCCCTGCCACGGGCAGGGATCCCCTGTCTGCTCTGGGTGCTCAGAAAGGCAGAACTCCCTGGGAATTGCTGGGTCTCTGCTTTCCTGGCCAGGAACACGCAGCAGAAATAGGATTAATTCCCGTGGAACCTCTGGATCAGTGGGTCAGGATGAGGTGAGGGCAGAGCTTTGGGCTGGCTCCACATCCAGGAGCCAGGACTTCACCTCCCCACTCCTTTTAGAGCTGCCAGCCTTCCACATCACAGAGATCAAGTTTTGCTTTCACTCATTTTAAAAGGATCAAGAAAGGAAAATTAAAAAAAGGAAAATAAAAGAATTTTTTTTTTTTTTTTGCAATTCAATGCAATCCTAATCAATTGTGACAGGACCTAGAGAATATTTTCACGGTGCCAATTACTTAAAGGGCAAAGATGCCTCAGTGCCATTAAAGGAACAGCTCCTGCAGCTCTCGGGGACACGGCAGAACAAGGTACTAAATGTTGTTCCACTCGTTCCATGAAATAAAGGATTGGGTCATTAACCTTACCAATGTCAATGTGTTGTCACTATCAAATTCAGCTAAATGAGTGTCCAAGGTAACAGCGAGGAGCTCACTTCCCGCGGAGCAATGCGTTAATACCTCAGTGGCTGCTAACAGCCAGAGGCTGGCGGGGAGCCGGGAGCTGAGAGGGACAGGGCCAGCACGGGAGGGACATGGCCAGCCATCGTGGGACATGGCCAGCCCGGGTGGGACAGGGCCAGCCCGGGTGGGACAGGGCCAGCATGGGTAGGAGAGGGCCAGCACGGGTAGGACAGGGCCGGCACGGGTAGGACAGGGCCAGCCCGGGAGGGACAGGGCCAGCACGGGTGGGACAGGGCCAGCACGGGTGGGACAGGGCCAGCCCGGACGGGACAAAGCCAGCCCGGGAGGGACAAGACCAGCCCGGGTAGGACAGGGCCAGCCTGGGAGGGACATGGCCAGCACGAGAGGGACAGGGCCAGCACGAGAGGGACAGGGCCAGCCCGGGTGGGACATGGCCAGCACGGGAGGGACATGGCCAGCCCGGGTAGGACATGGCCAGCCCGGGAGGGACAGGGCCAGCCCGAGTGGCACAGCCAGCAGCGCAGGGCACGGCCGGTGGCCAGCAGCAGATTGATGCCCGCCCACTCGCACTCTCCGTGAAATGGCTGAGTGGGGAATTTATGGAAGCAAACTCCAGAGCTGTAAACACGCATTACGGGAGCAAATGTTTGCAAACTTCCTTCGGAGCAGGGTTTCAGCTCAGATATAAATATCCCTGATGAGCTGCCTGGCATCCTCGCTGTGAGAGCCACCTCTGCTCAGCTCTCCCAAAAACGAGCATCTGCAGAGCTGGGGGGACCCTGATTTTTGGGGTCCCGCAGGGAAGGGGGAGATTCCAGCACCCCCTGTGCCCCGGGGAGGGGATGCTCTGGGACCTGGTGCATGCCAGAGCCAGGGAATCCATTCAGGGATGGCTGAGCTCGATAACCTCTGGAGCTGATGTGTGTAGGGAGGGGAAAAACATTTCTGAGGGAAATGGACACTGCTCCAATCCAAAGAGAAAAAAAATGAGCAAAATACTTGGCCACTGTAAGATTTCAGTACTTTCAGGTCAAAGGTGAGGGAAAGGAAATGTTCCTTCCTGATCATTCATAACCAGGGATAATACAGCACAGAACCATCGGATGGTTTGGGTTGAAAAGGACCTCAAAGCCCATCCAGTGCCACCCCTGCCATGGCAGGGACACCTTCCACTGTCCCAGCCCCATCCAGCCTGGCTTTGAACAATCCCAGGGATGTAGCCTGAGTTTCCCGCAGCAGATGTCCTTCAGTCCTTGCAATCCTGTTCCAATTTTCCAGTGAAATGGAAGGCGGAAAATATACAGATTTAAGATGTGCAGAGGTGGAAAAAACCCCACCAGGATAGCGGGCAGCGCTGTCATCATTCCCGGGCCGACTTCTATTTCATAATTAATAACTTAAATGGGGTAATTTAAAATTGCTAATTCTTTTCACAGAGCCTGCAGGAGCGCAGGTGATGTCAGACACGCTGTCACCAGGAAGGTTAAATACTCCTGGTAGTTGCTAATTACCTAATCACTATTGCCATCTCGTCTGAATCCTGCCCGAAGCGCGGGGTCATTAGAGGGGGGCTGCAGAGAACCCCCCGTGGCTGCAGGCAGGCAGAGGGGGAGAAGCCCCTGCTCGGGCTGTTTGTCCCCAGCACGGGTGAGTGAGGAGCGGCAGGAAGGTAAAGGACACAGGGGATGGCTCAGAGCGGCAGAGGNAAAGCCCATCCAGTGCCACCCCTGCCATGGCAGGGACACCTTCCACTGTCCCAGCCCCATCCAGCCTGGCTTTGAACAATCCCAGGGATGTAGCCTGAGTTTCCCGCAGCAGATGTCCTTCAGTCCTTGCAATCCTGTTCCAATTTTCCAGTGAAATGGAAGGCGGAAAATATACAGATTTAAGATGTGCAGAGGTGGAAAAAACCCCACCAGGATAGCGGGCAGCGCTGTCATCATTCCCGGGCCGACTTCTATTTCATAATTAATAACTTAAATGGGGTAATTTAAAATTGCTAATTCTTTTCACAGAGCCTGCAGGAGCGCAGGTGATGTCAGACACGCTGTCACCAGGAAGGTTAAATACTCCTGGTAGTTGCTAATTACCTAATCACTATTGCCATCTCGTCTGAATCCTGCCCGAAGCGCGGGGTCATTAGAGGGGGGCTGCAGAGAACCCCCCGTGGCTGCAGGCAGGCAGAGGGGGAGAAGCCCCTGCTCGGGCTGTTTGTCCCCAGCACGGGTGAGTGAGGAGCGGCAGGAAGGTAAAGGACACAGGGGATGGCTCAGAGCGGCAGAGGGCAGGGAGAGGCGGGATGTCGGGCAGGAATTGTCCCCTGGGAGAGTGGAGAGGGGCTGGGGTGGGGGAGCGGGAGCCTGTTCCGATGTTTGACAAGGCTTCCCGTTAAGAGATTGTTCCCAATATCCAATGGAAGCCTCCCCTGGGGCAACCCGAGGCCCAGAACGCTGGGATTCGCTGAAGCCGCCGTGGCTCAGCTCCCTCCTGGGCTGTCACCTGGCCATGGGAGGGGACACCTGCTCTCCAAAGCAGAGCTGCTCCTGCACCGCCCAGCCCGCCAGGTAGTGGGCAGGTGACAGGGCAGTCCTGGCAGCCACCCGGGGCTGTGTCCCCTGCACTGCCCGGGGCTGGGATCAGCTCCCCGCTGTCCCCGTGCTGTCACCCTGCGAGGAGTGCCAGGTGTGTCCCTGTGCTGTCACCCTGCGAGGAGTGGCAGGTGTGTCCCTGTGCTGTCACCCCGAGGAGTGCCAGGTGTGTCCCCGTGCTGTCACCCCCGAGGAGTGGCAGGTGTCTCACGGACCCCCAGCCCCAGATCCCCGTCTCCTGGGGAGCTGCCAGGAGCGCTCCCGAGGCAGGGAGGGTTGATGGCTGTTCTCAGTGCTGTGCTATTAATCCGTACGTTCCGTTCGAGCTGTGTATTAGGGGATGGCAGCTCCGGAGCTGCAACCTTTTGAAATGCTAATTGTCAACCCAAAGTTTAGAGAGACTCTTTCAAAGCAAAGTTGCCACTACTTGGAGGATGTGCTCTAAATGCAAGAGCTCAATTATCTGGAGTGTCAAACTTCTGACACCTTTGCTGATCCATAAAAACAAGGGAGATTAAAGAGTTTTCTGGAGGAGAATCTCATTTTTATGCTCAAGGTTATTTGCTGAATTATACATTGTGGCCAATCCCAAATCCAGCTCAGTGATCAGGTATATAAATATTTATTTATGGTTACCTGGAGCACCCCAGTGAGGGGACAGCACCAAGTTTGCAGGAACATTCTCAGGGTTTTACTGGATTTTTCCAAGCCAAGATTCTGTTTTTAGGACTTTGAGAAGAGGAGCGCTGGTGACTCTTTTCTGGCTGTCTTTTTAGAGACAACAAAGCTTTTCCTTTATTGCTGCCTTGATTTTCTCTGCTGTTAGTGCGTGGAGGAGCCCAGGAGTTTCTTGGGGGACAGAAGCCGAGAGTTACGTACAAGATGAAAGCTGCAGCATGGAAATGCAGTTTTGGTGGGGATTTGCATTTGCAATTCAAGGTTCTGAGGAGCTGCTGTGGCTGCTGCGTCTCCTGGGAGCAGAGGAGGAGATGGTGGGGATGAGTTTTGCTGGCTCTGCACCAGGAACTGCAGCTCCCTGTGCCTCCCAGGGAACCTGAGCCAAACCCTCACCTCCCGGGAGCAGCAGTGCCCCGGCAGCTGGAAGAGAAGCCCTTACAGGCAGTGAGAAGTGGGAAAGGTCTGTCTCAAAAAATCCTGCACAGGGCCTGAGGGCAGCTTCAATCCCACTTGTGTCGAGGGTGTGGTATTATTTATTTAATAATTCTATTTATTATTAGTTATTTATCAGTCTATTCATTTGTTATTAATTTATTATTATATTTATTTATGTGTTATTAAATTATGAACTATTAACGAAGTACTAACTGCCAGCAGCCCCCTGGGTCAGGGAACAGCTCCAGCCCCAAGCAGGACCCTGAGCTGGGGCTGTGCTGGCTGTCCCAGCCCTGCCGAGCCCAGTGCCTCACTCAGATATTGGAATATTCTCCTTCTCCTTCGATTCTCGCCCCGGGATCCAGGCAGGGGCGGCCAGCTGAGCTCCAGCTGCGTGACAAGGTCTGGCTCAGCCTGCCTGGGCTTGTTTCAAGAACGCGGCGTGTTGTCCTGATGCAGGGGATGTGGCAGGAAACAGCTGGAGCCTTTGCAGGAGGAAACGCTCCTTTTCTGTCACACCCGGGGGATCGTGTTACGCTAAAAAATCCAACACCTAAAAATCCAACAGCAGTGAAAGGTCATGAGCCACATCACTGATGACATTGTTCATCTACGATTTGCACGTTGTGTTTTTCTGAGTGCCGCACAGATGGCGTTTTTCAGGAACTTTCGTTTTTTGGTGTCCCTCTGGTGACGAGGGGGTTCCACCACGACCCCTGCTGAGCACGGGGCCCTGTGCTGCTCCCCGTGCAGAGGCTTTATCTGAAGGCAGGGACCTTCTCCTTTCCCCTGGGAGGATCACAGGAATCCCTGCAGCACGAGGGGCTGGGCAGCCTTTGCCTCCTGAGAGGCTTTGGGGGCTCTGCGTGACCACTGTGCCCCTCTGGGAGCCAGGAGACACCAGCTGAGAGAAAACACTGACTAAAACTGACTTTAAATCATAAGCTGACTTCAGGGGTGCTGCTGAAGGAGGTGACACCCCAAAGGTGCCTCTTCCACCCCCAGCACTGCCCAGGCTCCAGCTCCACCGAGGCTCCTGCTGCTCCATCACTGCCAGCAGAAGCTCCGTGGGGACCAGCAGCAGAGCGAAGCATCAGGATTATTAATTAAGGGTTAATATGCCTGGCTGAACTTTCCTCTCCATTGTTAAGTGGGTTGGGAGTGCCAGGAGTGATTCTGACTCCGTGGATGTGCTGGGGGTGCTCAGAGCAGCCCCTGCCCACAGGATTTACCCTTTCCCCAGGCAGGGACGTGGGGCTGGGCTCTCCATGCCCACCCTACACACCCCAGCCCTTCCCCGTGGAACAGAGCAGTTCAAAGAGCCCCAGCTCCCTCAGCTCTCCTGGCCCGGGGTCCTGGAGCCAGGCAAAGATTCAGCCACAGCTTTACTGGCCTTTATCACCAATAGCTCCTTCCCTAAGGGTGTCCTTAAGGCGTTTTTATCCCACTTGACCAAGGACCAAGGTGCCCTGTCCTTTTCTCCCCGTCCTTTTCTCCCCATCCTTTTCTCCCTGCCCTTTTCTCCCCATCCTTTTCTCCCCATCCTTTTCTCCCTGCCCTTTTCTCTTCATCCTTTTCTCCCCATCCTTTTCTCCCCGTCCTTTTCTCCCCATCCTTTTCTCCCCGTCCTTTTCTTCCCATCCTTTTCTCCCTGTCCTTTCCCAGTCCCTCCTCTGAAGCTCCCCGACGAGGCCAAATGTCAGTGCCAGCTTTCAGCTCCAGCTGACCCTGAGCTCAGCCTGTTCCCTGTGCTTGCCCCACTCCGGAGAGCCCCGAGGAGGAGCCAGGGCTGATTCCATCCCTCTGGGAGGAGAAGCTGCATTCCCGCATGCCCCAGCCCTGCCCAAAGTCACCTCTGCAGCAGCCGGGAGGGGGGAGAGCCGGGTACACCTGGAATTTAAAGCTCCTCGGGTTTCAGAAGGAATCATCATAATTTCCTGGGGAACTCGGGAGCTCCAAGTGGAACACGGAGCTGCTGCTTCCGAGGGAAGCTGAAAGTTTTCACCAGGCTGCACAGAGGATTAGCAAAGTGCCTCCCTCTCTGTTTTAAAATGCACAAACAGGGCTGAGAGGCAGCACTGCACAGCTCCAAGACTGCCAAGGAATGCAATAAATCAGCTCTGTACAAGTGAAGGACTTGAGCCCTTGGCGTGGATAATTTTATATAAAAAATCCTCGGATGCTGTTCAGAGCCAGGGCAGCAGAAGGACACGGAGTGGGGATGGACACAGGGCCCGGAGAGCCAGGCTGGACACATCCCAGAGGGTCCCTGCCTCGCAGAGCCAGTGTGGGCTCAGGCTGCCCTTCGGAGCCCTGGGATGCTCCTGGTGCAGGACCCGGCGCTCCAGAGGGAGCAGGAGCTGGCAGGGAGGGAGGCAGGGCTGGTGTGTGCCTGTGGCAGCTGTTCACCTCTGCCAGCAGCATCGATTTCAGGTTCCCTTCGGACCAAACCCCTGCCAGCCTCTGGGCACGGCCCCAGGAGGGCTCTGAGCCCCCAGCTGTGGCACCCGTGGCCAGAGGGGCTCAGGCTGGGGTAGAGCTGCAGCTCCAGGGCTCCCAAAGGTGGGGAGCAGTGACCCCAGGCCCTGCTGCACTGCCCAGTGCCTCCTGCTGCTGCACACCCCTCCCTGCCAGCAGAACTGAGCCCTCCTTAGGCAGGATTGCTTCCTGGGCCAGGCACTAATGAAGTGTGCAGGAAATCAAAGCCGTGCTGCTCACAGTTATTAGCACCCATCCAGATGTCTGGGAATGGTTTTTTCAGCCACAATAGATGATTCTGGAATGATGTGCCTAACAAGGGTGATCCTGCAGCCAGAGGAAGCCGTCTATTAAGTGAACAAGTATATCTGCAGTTCCTCCAAAACAGAGCAGGCTTTAATCAGCTCTTCAAAGCCAGGACTGGAGCGTTCCGTGCCCTTCAGGAGGAGTTCCTGCAGAGGGGACGCTGGCTTGGCAAGAGCACAGCCTAGAATCCCTTCCCAGGGAAAGCAGCCCCAGCACCCCGAGCCCTCCCCAGTGAAGTTTGTCCCTCCTCCCTCGTCCCCCCCTCCCCTGTGGTCCCCTGACTCCCACTTCAGTCATTAGCTATTGAATTAGTCCTGGCTGCAATCTGCAGCAATGCTTGTTTGGGCCTGCAGGCAATTCCCTCACCTTTTAAATGCTACTGGGGAGTGCTTAGAATCCCTTTTTTTTTTTTCAATAAAACCAATTTCAGTTAATTTAATTATAGCTGGGATTTAATGTTTAAAAGCCATCAGCTTAATAAGTGCCAGGGATGTGTATCATTGTTATCAGCATCTTTGGAAAGTGCTGAACAGTGGCTGTGCCATTCAGGGATGCAGAGATGGAGCTGGGAGATTGCTCCAGGCTCCTCCAGGTCCCCAGCCCGGGTTCCTGCGTGCCCGGGCTGGTTCCACACCCCCGGGCAGCTGTGCCCTGTGCAGGGCAGGGATTTACCCCCTGCTCCTGTGGAGCTGCTCAGGGCTCAGATCCACCTCGTCCCCCAAGGTCAGCCCAGCCCAGCCCAGCCCAGCCCAGCCCAGCCCAGCCCAGCCCAGCCCCATTTTCGTTTGTTCTGAGCCAAAGGTGCCTTGGGGGTTCGTGTGTGAAGGTGGCTGAGCTTCACCCTGAGACCTGAGCCAAGGAATGAGTGCCCGGGGAGGAGAGTGGGTGTGCCCACAGCAGCTGGCAGCAGGGCACCCAAAAGCCCTGCAGGTCCTGTCCTGGCTGCTCTGGGATGTGCTGCCTTCCCTGGGAGGTCAGCCCTGATCTCTGACCCTCTGTCCTGGAGCAGCCCGTTCCCAGAGCCCTGCTGAGCCTGGGGAGGGTGGCTCTGGTTCT
>VWZV01007901.1:38225-57395 GCA_013397155.1 Irena cyanogastra
GAATGATGGATGGATGATGGATGGATGGATGGATGGATGGATGGGGGATGGATGGGTGGATGATGGATGGATGGATGGATGATGGATGGATGGGTGGATGATGGATGGATGGATGATGGATGGATGGATGGATGGATGGATGGATGGGTGGATGATGGATGGATGGATGGATGGATGATGGATGGATGGATGGATGGATGGATGGGGGATGGATGGGTGGATGATGGATGGATGGATGGATGGATGGATGGATGGATGGATGGATGGAAAACCTGGAGGAGCTGGGGACCTCTGGAGGGGACTTTGGGAGCAGAGCTGCCCCCAGGGTCCGTGCACAGGCTGGCTGAGCCACAGGTCCCTTCCTGCATGAAATATTGAAGCACAATTTTATCAGCCACTGACATCAGCAGCCCCAGGGCCCGGCCGTGCCGGCAGGGCCACGGTGCATTAATATTTATTGGCCTTGATTTGTTTAAGGAAATGCACCCAGCTCCTGGCGTAGGCAATTTCTGTGGAATCAAACTGTGAAAGGCATTAATCACTGTCAATGATGTGTGCAGGGTACACAGAGCCCGTGGAATAAAGGCTGGGTAAACACACGCTGTGGGACGTGCTGGCAGCTGTGTTTAGGAGCCAGGGAATCCCAAATTCCAGCAGGGTTTGGGCTGGGCAGGCACCTAAAACCCAAACCCCGTCCAGCCCCACCTTCCAGCAGCCCAGGTGTGCATCCTTCCCCTTGGGCAGGAAATGACCACAGCCAGGGCTCCAGTGTGACCCCCGAGTGTCCCTGTGCCCCTCGAGGTGAGCACCAGGATCCACCTCGGGCTCAGCTGGGGACTTCCCAAGGAAGTTTTCTGGGAGCAGCCTGCCTGCAATGCAGCTTCTGCAGTGGCAAAGGAGGCTGTGGCCATGAGGAGGCTGAATGGCCACTGAAATATGGCATTTGTGGTTTCCATGGCAATTTCGTAAGAGGGTAAGGGGAAATTAGAGACACTTTCATTCTCCCCTCAACTTCTTTTTATTGGGCTTTAAATGAGAGTGCTATTAAGAAAGAGAAAGGTTTCAAGATGTGTATGTTCACAGGGGAGCTAGGCTTTAAACAGAAAAAAGTGTTAATAAAGCAATTTTGGAATTTAATCTGAGAGTTTATTTTCTCCTTTGCTGCCTTTCCTCCCCTGGGGATAGATTTCCTTCTTGCCCTGCTAAGGATTTAGGATGAAACCTTTTACATTTTTGGAAGCAGCATGAGACAGTCAGAAGTGAGAGGAGTTTAGCAGTTCAGGGGTCAAGGAGATGCTGGCTGCCGAGCCCTTTGTTCTGAGCCAGTGGCTCAGACAGGGCACAGACACGTGAGGGACATCCACGCCCTGCACCCAGCCCGGCAGAGAGCTCAGATAAATTCGGGTAAAAACAATTTGCACCCTCAGCTCCGCTTCCGACACTTTCCAAGCCCATGGAAGGAGCTGGAAATGGAAAGCCCAGGCGTGGTGAGAAAGGCTCTTCCTGCACATGTCAGGGCTGAGCCCAGGAGGAAGCTCTGGAAATCTCCTCCAGAGCGCACTGACGGTGAGAGCTCTGCAGTGCTGCTCAGGCTCAGGCCCTGCTAAACCTGCAGGGTTTGGTCCAGGCCCTGAGCCCAGCCTGGAGCCCCGAGAGTCCTGCAGGACCAGCAGCACCCAAGGCTGGGGAGGGTCTCCTGTTCCTGACGTGCAAAATGCTGATTTTTCCCGAGTCCCAGGGAGGAGATTCCCTGATGCAGCCAAGGCAGTCAGGGCAGGGACAGAGCTCTCCTGTCCCTGCTGTCCCTGCCCTGTGCCTCCAGCCCTGCAGGGGAGCTCTGGCAGCTCCGGGCCAGCCCTCGGGTGGCCGTGACTCTGATTTCTGTGGTCCAGGGAGGTGGGAGGCGCTGCCACACCGGGGCAGAGCCCTGATCCTGTGGCTGTAGGGCTCCCCTGCACTCAGCCTGGAAACCACAGCCTGGGAAAAGCTGCTGCTGGTCCCGTGCCATAACTCAGAAACTGCCACATCTTGTCGTTCAGAGCTATTTCTCCCTTTTTCTTCAAACTTTTCTAGTGCTGCATTAATTAATTAATTAAATTAAACAAAGGTTACCCTGGCTTGCTGATAGTTGTGAGCACTTGGCAACTTTGCAAGTGGGATTGGTGTAAAAGCAAACGAAAATCTCCCACAAGTCACGTCTGGGGTTTGGGTATTTCTCTCCTGATGTGTTCACACGGTTTTGGGATAATGTTGCAATAAAGGAAGGAACTGGACAGCACCAGGGAGCAGCTCTGGCAGCTTCAGCCCAGCTGCTCCCTGCCTGCAGCCAGGCTTGGAATGGGGTGTGACATCTGGACCTTGGGAGAAGGCTCTGGAACATGGAGAAGGAAACACGAAGCTGGAGCCAGCAGCTGCTGGGGGTGTCAGGGGCTGCAGGGAAGCAGAGCAGACTTGGCCTTCTCAGGGAAAATCACAGGAATGAGGGGATGCAAAGTTAAACTCGGTCAGTGCGGATTGACCTCCACTCGAAGAATGCCAGATCCAATTAACAATCGTTAATGAGGCTCAGGGAAGGCAGGAGTGACCTTCCCAAGTGAACTTTGGGAGTTGTGCATTTGCACGGAGCACAGTAAAACGCAGGAATGGCAAGGTGTGGAGTGCAGGAATTCATCAAAGCCACACGGGAAAACCTCTGCTGGAACCTGCTCCAGAGCAAAGGCAGCCCTTGGAAACTCATTTGTGAAAATCAGGTGAGCCCCGAGTGTGTTCCAAGGGTTTAAAATGACTCTCATTAACTCCTTAAACGAGGAAGAGTTTCTGCAGTTTCAGTATCGTGCCCAGAGGAGCAGTAAGAAGTGAGATTTAAGGGAACTTGAATCAAATCTGACTTTCATTTCAACTTGCATATGATCAGGGAGGCAGCAGTGCTCTGTGGTTCAGGGTGAGGAGGGCGGTAAGAAAACCCAGAGCGCCCCAGAAACCCCCGTTTAAAAGCTGCTGTCCTGGGGAGGATAAAAGCCATTTGTCTCCCACTGAGAGCTGGATTTGCCAGGACCTGGTGCTCCCTTGGAACGCGGGATGAGGGACGAGGTTTGCTGGACAGCCCAGGCTCAACCAGAGTGCTGCAGCCCCTGGGGCTGGAAAAGTCCTCTGGGATCATCCCAGCCCAGCAGCACACGGCGTTTCCCTCTGAACCACGCTCAGGGGTTTCTGGGCTGCAAAGGGGTGCTGACGGAGCTGAGGGAGCTTTGCTGGGGGGTTTGCAGGGTCCCGAGCAGGTCCGTGGGTGAGGAGCAGGTGAGCAGGGATTCCTGGAAGAGTTTCATTCCAAACCCTCAAACCCTGCCATGGCAGCATCTCCTTGTCCCAAACACCTGCTCCAGCTCCAGCTCCAGCTCCAGCTCCAGCCCTGAGGTGAAGCTCGGCTCCAAAACAGAAACCCGTGCTGGACAGGGGATGTTAATTGATCCTAATGACGCCTTTAGAGGTGGAAATCTGAGAACCGGGAACTCCCGGTCAGTTCTTTCTGGAGAGGGGTGTGGGCCATTAAACCCCCTCTGTGCCCGCGCTTTTCGCTGTGTCTGAGCGGCTGTGCTGAAATAAAACCCCGGGGAAAAGGCGTTCAGGGAAAACAGTGCTCTGCTCCCTACACCAGACTGCTTGTTCTGGCTTTTGCAGTTACAGAGAACCATCTTCTCTTTCTGAAACGTGAAGGAAAAGCCATATCCCTCCAGCTGTTGAGTTAAGCAGAGTCTTATTCAAATTATGTAGGGGGAAAAAAATGTCATAACATAATGAGAATCAAATGTTGGCTCCAGGCGCCTTCATATTCCAGGGCTTTAAAAAACAACAATAGCAACAAAACACTTCAATCTTTTATCTGCCAGTGGAAAATGGCCATTTAAATAAACATTAACTAAGCTGGGGAACTTTGATGTTGCAGCAGCAATCGGTTTCTGACAGAGAAGATAGTTAAAGTCTTATTCCTTTTAATAGGTAGTGTTTTTAGAGACAGATTAGCTGAATTACAGCCCACAACTGCTCCGTTCCCGGCGCTGGCTCCTCCGGGGAGTGGAGCTGGGCTCCCGGTGCCAGGGGAGGGCAGGGAGGGCAGGGAGGGCTTTGTGGCTGGCAGAGAGTGACACAAGGAGCCAAAGCATCCAGCTGTCCATGCCCAGGGCTGATATGCAGGGAATCCATCCCACAAACCTGGCGTTGTTTGATCTTGGGAGGTGCAGAATCTCTCATGGAAGGCCTGAGGGCATTGGGGCTGGGGGATCTTTAGGGCCCTTCCAACCCATTCCGGGTTTCTGTCGTTCCACGGAGGTGGGGAATTGTCTGGGTCCTGCCACACAAACACCACTCAGCTCCTGCTGGCAGGCTGAGCACGTTTCCATCTCTGAAATGGAGCCTGGCAGGTGAGGCTGGGCACCACAGCCGGGGAAGGCAGCGGAGAGTGGGGCTGGAAGGAGCTCGGGAACAAAGAGCACCCAGGATCCACGGGCAGCCGGCAGGAAGGGAGAAATTACTAATATCAGGAATTTGATTTGCAGCAGGCTCTGAGTCAGCCTGCAGGAACCGAGGGGAAGCTCAGAGCAAACATCTCACTGGAGACCCAGGAAAGGCTTTGGGATGGTGGAGCAGACTCTGGATCCAGGAAAGGCTTTGGGATGGTGGAGCAGACTCTGGATCCAGGAAAGGCTTTGGGATGGGGGAGCAGACTCTGGGATCCAGGAAAGGCTTTGGGATGGGGGAGCAGACTCTGGGATCCAGGAAAGGCTTTGGGATGGGGGAGCAGACTCTGGATCCAGGAAAGGCTCTGGGATGGGGGAGCAGACTCTGGATCTAGGAAAGGCTTTCCCAGGCTCCTGTCTGTGGAGCACACAGCTCGGGGCTGCCGGGGGTGGGTCTGGCTAACCAGAACCTGCAGGGAGCTCGGGAATCCTGAATCGCGGGCAATGAGCGATTGAGAGGGGAAGAACAAAAGGCTCCTTTGATGTGCTCACCCGCACGATGCTCAGCACAAAATGCAAATGTTCCCTCACGCTGGAGAACACTTATCAATATTAAGGCATACACGGAGCAGAAGAAAGGAGGAAGAACAAAATACAACACTTAACAAGAGGGTAATTTAGCCTGTTGGCAAGTGCTTTAAGCCGAGTTCATGAAAAATTACTCACACAATTGTTTTGCGGGGTTTCTGGGCTTTTATGCATAAATCATGATATTGATTCCACGGGAGGCTCGTGCTTGCTCAGGTGTGTGGGGGCACGGGGGCACCGGGAAGGCAAGGGAGGATGGGAGGGTGGAAACCGGAGAGGGAAGGAACCTTCCCCCCGTTGCTCCTACAAGCTCAGCTACAGTTGTCAGACAGCTGGAGCGCTGTAATTAAAGCACGGTGGGACCAGCCCGGGCAGCCTCTCAGGAGAGCATCCCGGCTCACAGAGCTGCCAGGCTTCCAGCCTCCCCTTCCTGCCTCCTGCTTTCCTCAAGGAGAAAAAAAACCAGAGGCACTGGAAGCCGAAGGATGGCCGCGAGAAAGGGAAATAAAATCAATGGGATGCTACAGCTGCAGCAAATACTGCGGTCAGGGCGAGGGGAGGGAAGGGCCAGGGACAACTCAGGGGGGTTTGCTTCGTGGCATTCCTATTTCCCAGCCAATTTCTGTCTCCTAAAACAGAGGGACGGGCTCCTGCCAGCACCACCTGTGCTCCTGCTTCCTCTCCTCACTGAGCCTCAGCCCCCTCTGCCCAAGCACATTGAACTCAGCACTGAGCCCAGCTGGTCCCAGCCCATGGCCTGGAAACTCTTCCTGATCCCTTCCTCCGTGCCATGCAAATGTACAATAAAATGTACAAAAAGAAGCCCCAGGTGAGGAACCCACAGGCAGCTCCAACTCCACAGAGAGCTCCCGTGCCGTGGAGGGTGCTGCTCACCCAGCATTGACCCACCCTGCCCAAAGAACACCCTCATTTCCAACCTGCACTCCCTCACTTGTGTTCTCACTGCTGTCACTCGCTCCTGGAGGGGTTTAATCTGGTTATTTCAGGGACAAATCTCTCTCCTGCACATCTGAAGCAGCACAGGTTCTCCAGGGAAAAGCCAAATTAGCTTGTGCCCTGGACAGTAACCACGGTTCCAGCTGGAGAGGGCAAATCTGAGCTGCAAAATCTGCCCTCAATTCAGTGCTCTCAGAGAAAAGCACCTCAATTCTCCTTTTCTCATTTCCCAATCTGCAAAGTGGGAATAAAACCACCCACCTCTCCTGGAAATCCTAGGGCTGCACCCTGGAGAGGGCTGCACGCCCCTGGAGTAAATGATACTGTTAGAGATGAAAGCATTTTGGGGTATTTTAGGAGCTCATTCTCAGCAATGTCAGTGATTTGTGAGTTTCTGTATTTGTGATGCAGCATTTCCTCGCTCCATTTGCAGGAGAGCTGGAATTGCCAGGACAATCACAGCCACTCCTGCTCCCAATCCTAGAACAGGATATTGCTTTTTGAAGGGAGAAATAGAGCTTCTCCTTTTCCATAAAATCCTGTTTGTTTTGTTTTTATTCTTAGGATTACCTTGGGTTATTTAATATGAGGAAAATCTGTGATAATTTTTGAGTAATTGCTGCAGAATTTATTGAGAATTTTTGGTTTCCCCAGCTGCTGCTTTTTGAGGACAGCAGAAGTTTTTGCCTTGCCTTTGTTCTAAGAGTTCACTGAAATGACAAACCCAAATCACTGCCAACATCCAGTAATTCTCCTTAAAACAGAAATGACATCATCAGCCACATTCTCATCCATTCCCTGCTCTGTCTCCCAAACCCTGCCAGGCTTTCTGCCCTGATGAAGTACCTGCAGCCACATTCCTGATTATTCTCCTGTTTCCACATCTCCCAGAGCTGGGGATGGTGGCGGGACAGGCTCATTTTTAACGGGTCTTAAAGGGTTTTTCCTCCCTTTCATTAAAGTAGAATAATTGCCACAGCAGACCCCCAGCCCCTCTCCCCTCTCATTTTAAATGCCATTACATTTTAAACCCAGGCCCTGCCCTGTTTGTCTTCCCAACACACGGGAGGTGGTTTGGGGAGTTATTTAAAATGTGGGGTTGTTGCAGGAGCAGACTGGGAACGGGGGCTCAGCCAGGGGGTCCCAGCAGGGCACAGCCCTTCCTCCAGGGCTGCTGGATTGCCAGCACAGCATCCCTGGGGTCAGGCACTGTGAAAGGGGATTTCAGCCCTCTGTAAATGGTGCCTTGTGAGGGGCCTGACTCGAGAGCTGAGGGGAGCAGCGTGAGAGCAGCCCAGACAGCCCACTCAGAAATGAATTTTTCCATAATTAGGCCACAAAGTGGGAAAGCCCTCTTAACACTGCATTACCGAGCACCTGAAAGGAGAGAATGAAAAGTTTCTCAAGGGGCCACCAGACCTGGAAAAGCAAATCACTGAGGCCAATGAAAATGAGATTAAATTGAACCTCTGAAATGCAGTGTGTCTATTGACCTCCCTCATACCAAGTGCTTGCTTCATGTTCCTGTTCTGAAAAAAGGGGGAAGAATCTCTCCAGGAGAATGCAGGCTGCTCAGCAGATAGCTGGAGGCTGAGTTGGATTTGAATTTTGATCAAAGTTCCTCTCATTTGCCATGCTTTCCTGTGTCTGCACTCCCAATCTGCCTCTTTGCTTAAAATAATGCTTCCCATGCAGGCACTCGGAGCTGCCATACATAATAAGGAAACCTGGGCTCCTGGAAATGTCTTCTGTGCAGTCTGGGGCTTCTCCTCCAGGATCCAGGCTGCAGGAAAAGGAGCACCAGAGTCCCACGGGGCTGCTCAGGGTGGGCACCCTGGCACTGCCCCCACACCACCCCTCTGCCCGTCTGCACCCCCAGCTTCTCCACCAGCACGAAAAATGTTAATTTCCAGCAAATTGCAAATTCCCTTGAGCTGGAATAACGTCACCTCCAGTCCTCTCCTCCTGTTTTGGTGGCAAAAAAGATGCAGGATATTCAATATTCAATATTCAAAATTCAATATTCAATAAAGAAAACATCCAGCAGGGAGGAATGAGGGGGGGATTGCCCAGCTCGGTGGTTTTTGTGCTGTTTTTCCTGCCCTGCCAAGGGCAGTGTCCCACTGAGGTGCCAAAAAATCTTGATATTGGCTGAAAAGCCATGCCAGGGTGCCAGATCAGTCTGGACCAGGACACCTGCACCCCATGGAATGAGCTGGTGGAGAGTTGCACACTCAGCTGAGTGAGGTACTGGCCCCCCACCCTCAGGCTGCTCACATCTCATTGCAGGGCAGAGCTGTGGGGCACAAAGCACGAAAAACACAGAATATTTCTTCCTCTAAACCCTGCAAACCACTGCAGTATCTTAAAATATGGATTATCTCCAGCTCCTGCTCCTCTTGATGGTTCCACCTCATTTGTCTTGCTACTCTAATTTCCTTAAATGTGTGTTTTCTTTACAGGCTGCTAAGTGCAGACAGTCAGCTGGAGTTTGTGCACTCTGTTCACTGGGAGCTCATTTCCAGGGGATGGGGAGCTCTCATGAACTCGGGAGTTGGATCATTCCCTTGTGTTTAGGGACACTTTCAGGGAGGGCTGACCATGGGAAAGGGCCCTGCAATAATTCAGAGATGAAAGTGCAGCTTGGCCAAGCTTTGATTCCCCAGCCCCTGCCCCTGCTCCACCACCGTGGTGACCATGGTCACGGTGGGTTCATGACTGAGCTGGCTGATCTTACAGGTCATTTCCAGCCTTAACTATTCCACCACTCCAGGACTTTGCTGGGGCCATTTCTGGCCACATTCCCTTTTCCCAAAGAGTCACGGGGCTGACCCTGCTGTGCCACCTCACAGGAGACCTGCACTGAGCACCACGGGCTGCCTGGGCACGTGCATTTATATTTTCCCATTTTTTAACATTATCCTTGAGGTGTGACATCCTTAATGGAACTTTCATCTCAGAAACACTCAAGAGTGTTGCTACAGAATTTGGCTTTCCAGCAGCACCTGCTCTCCTTGGCTGATCTGACAGATTTTTCTTTGGAACAACTTCTTTCTCCATGGATTTGTTTTCTGGGGAAGGTCAGGGAACTACACTGCACTCTCATTATCTCCTCCCCGAGTCCCTGTCCCTGCAGCACCTTCAGCACTTTCCTGCCAGGCTCTGGCACTCCCAAATGCAGCAGAGACTTCTCGGGACTTTAATTAATGAGATAACAAAAGGGAAAACACCCAAAGAGTGAACCCCAGAGTTGAAGACTTTATCTGCTCTTTGCAGCTGCATCTTTTTTTCCTCCTTTTTTTCCTTTTTTTTTTTTTTTTTTTAGGAGCTGCATCCCGGGCCCATCAATACTGTTTCTCATTAAATTAAATAGCTTATTGACTGGAGAGAGCCGTGGCCGACGGGACCCGCGCGCGGCACCTTCCCCGAGCCCACAGCCACAGGTCACTGCACAGTAAATCAGCTGGTAATGGAGTCTGAACTGGGGGAATCACTGCTGTGTACCCTTTTTATTTGTTTTTAATTTGTATCAATGGTAATTCTGTCGCTTCCAATTTCCGTGACGGCCGCGGGCGGCGGAGCAGCGGAAGCCCCACTTCTCTGCTCGCTAAGCGGCGCCGTGGCAGCCAAGGCCCCCCAGTCCTCGGGGTTCAGGGGTCTTTCCTGCTCTCCTTCCCTTTCTGTTCCATCACAGCACCACCGGGATTTTCCTCATGGAAGGGTGGTCAGGCCTTGGAAGGGAAGTCCCATCCCTGGAGGTGTGCAAAGGACACTGAGAGCTCTGGGCTGGTGACAAAGTGGGGACTGGGCACAGCTCGGACAGGATGATCCTGGATGTCCATTCTTGGGGCTTGGGCACAGCTCGGGCAGGATGATCCTGGATGTCCATTCTTGGGGCTTGGGCACAGCTCGGACGGGATGATCCTGGATGTCCATTCTTGGGGCTTGGGCACAGCTCGGACGGGATGATCCTGGATGTCCATTCTTGGGGCTTGGCACAGCTCGGACAGGATGATCCTGGATGTCCACTCCACCTCTGACCTGTTCTCTCTGGAGCTGTGAGCTGGCCCAGCCCAGTTTCCCCCAGCCCATCACAGAGTGCCTGGGAACAGCTCCAGCTCTGTCTGCAGATGCTCCTGACTGCCTGACCACGGCCAGGGATTGTCCTGGGATATTCCCACAGGCACTGGAGAAGTTTGCAGGGATGGGGAGGTTTGGCAGAGCGCTGCCAGGAGGGGAGGCCCAGTTCCCTGGGACTGTGTGTGTGCTTCCCTGGCTGCACAAAGGGGCCGTGCAGAACACGTCTGTTTGCAGAGTCACGCGCACACGTTTCTCCTCCACAATATTTTGGGAAGCTCCACAGACGTGTTAGGAAAGCTGTCACTTGCACAAACTTCCCTGCAACCAGAGTGTGATTTTTTTTCAGAGCTATTAATGGAGGGCTCGAGTGGAACCAGCTTGGCAGAAAGGAACAAAAACAAACACCCGTGAACTCCAGAAAGGAGCCAAAGGGGCACTCGAGGGAGGTGCACTGAGGAGTTAAAGCTCCACACACGAGTTCACAGTGCCCAGGTCAGCCGGGGCTTTGTCCAGGGGTTTGGGCACCAAGCAGCTGCCACCACTCCCAGCCCTTCCTGCTCCCCACAGTGCCAGGGACAATAATGCCACCACCACGGTGGAGTTTTCTGTCTTGGGCAAGGGAGGAAGATGCTGAAGGGCAGGAGGAGCAGGGATTGTACCGGGCAATTTCCTTGGGTATGGCTTTGTCTGTGCTGAGCTGGCAAGGAACACAACAGGAGGAGATTTCAGCTGCTAATGAGGCTCTGGAGTGTGCCAGGAGCACTCCTGCCTAAAACTCAGGGTCTCCAAGGACTTTGGATCAGCACAGGCTGGGCTATTTAAATCCTCAGACATCTCTCAACCCAGGACTCCCCCAGAAGAGAGAAACCTTTGCACATTCCCTGTTCTTGCTCTGCTTTGCCCGCACCGACTGAGATCTTGTTCCTTGTTGGTACTTCTGGATTTTTAGGTTTTCAGTGCCAATCAGCAGCAAATTCCAGCTTTCTATTGACTCAGGAAGAAAAGCTGCCTGCTGGACAGACCCAGGTTGCAGCTCGAGCAGCAGCAGGAGGGGACTGGGCTCTGTCTCAGCTCAGTGCTACCCTGGGATGCTCCTTGCCCTCCCCTCCCCTTTGCTGGTGGAGCACAAGCCCCAGCTGGGGAATGACTGATGGAATATCCGCGATAAACCATTCACGGCTCAGCCCCCGCCACGCAGAGCGCCGTCAAACTGTCCTGAGGAAGAAGTGCATGAATAAAAACCGTGATCCGCTCACAAACAGAAAAGGGCTGAATTCTTCAAATAAATGGCTCCCAACAAATAATTTGACCGGCTCTCATGAGCGGCTTAGGCCCTCGAGCATGAAGATTATCAGCCCCATGTAATTTTCTCCTGGCTGATGTAGCTGCAAAGACCATTCATATTCATATAAATGTCTAATGTCTAATCCTCTAATCTAATCCTTTTTTTTTTTTTTTTTCCCTGCTCATGCTAAAGCTTCCCAGCCCGGGCTCCAAAGCCCTCTGAGCAATGGAATTATTGATAAATTACTGCAGAGAGGAGGAGCACAGCACAGACACCAAACCCACCAGGCTCTGCCTCCTCTGCAAGAGTTGGAATTTCTCTGTTGGGTGAGTTTGAAGGATGATTTTGGATGTTTTCCTTCCCTCCCTGATACTTTCCACATCCTGGCCCAGTGCTGGAGGGAGGTGATTTCTCCTCCACTTGGGCTTGCAGAGAGCTTGAGGAGTGCTCTCACTTTATCACAAGTCAATTCGCTCTGTTTGTGCAAATTAAAAATACAAATCAAAAAATGAAAAATACAAAACAAAACTATAAACATAAAAAAATCCTCCAGAAAATCACTGAATGGTTTGGGTTGAGAGGGACCCCAAAGCTCACTCAGTCCCACCTGTGCCACACCTTCCACTGTCCCAGGTTGCTCCAGCCTGGCCTTGGACACTCTCAGGGATGGGACCAGATTAAGAAGCAGTAAAAGCCCAGCTCCCAAGCCCAGCCTTATTTCTGCCTCTCCCCTGCCCTGTGAGCAGCCCCACATTTATTTATGGATGTTCCCTCTGTGCTCACTCAGGGGGAAAGATTTGTACCATGGGCAGGAATTATAAATACAGGCACAGTTTGTGGCCTCTGAGCATTTCTGTAATAAAAATTATCATCCTGGAACTGGTTTTCATTTGGAATTAGGCTGAGGCTCATCAATGCATTATCTCACTTAGACCAACAAATAAGCATCAGACGGGAACTTCTTTCAAATCACAGCGGGCTTGGACCAACTCTGAAATCCTGCCCTAGAGCAGCAGACTCAGTATCCCATTTATTGCTCCCCCAAGGCCAGCCAGTTCTCCATTAACTTTTACCTCCAACTAATAGCACATTCATAAGCAATTTTGTGGGTGACTCTGAGACTTTAGGCTGCTCTGGGGTTTTTTCCCTTATAAATTATCTTTTTGCTTGATGATATGGAATTATTTAGATGACAACTCCCATTAAAAGAACCTGTGCTCTTACAGGCAAAGCCATTTTTTCCCAGACAACACCGCTATAAAATTGTTCTGAATCTACTGAACGCATGGAACAGAGTTTTGCCAGGATTAAAAAGGAAGGGAGACTTTTCCATTTGAATATTGCCCTTTTTGATAGCTCAAACACACATTTCCAAGTCAATAAGTTTTCAGCTTTGTTGTCAGATGAAGCTGGTTTGTATTATAATTCTCCCCCTCGCTTTTCACAGATACCGAATGTTTTGTAAATAGAATTTATTTGTAGAATGTCCCTTTCTGTCCCTGCTGTTGGACATTTAGTGCTGTTCAAGCCTGGCCACGGACAGAAGGACAATGGCCCTGCTAGTCCTGGAGCTCTTTCTGCTCAGCTCCACCAGCTGCACACAGCGATGCCAGGGAGGTTTTGTGTGGATTTGTGTGAGTGGACACATGCGTGCGTCCTTCAAAAACACCTGCAGTGCTGGAGGCAGCAGCTCCGGCTGACAGAGAGCTCTGGGGAATTTGTGGGGAGAGATCCCACCGTTAATCCAGAGCTGCAGCGCAGGCAAGGGCACAGCACGGACTCCCAGGGGCTTCGGGTGGGAAGGGACCCTCAAGTTTATTTAGGAGGGACAACTTCCCCCATGCCAGCCTGGTCCTGGGCACTGCCACACTGTCTGAGAGCTCCTGTCACTGAGGAGGGGACAGGGAGAGAGCCCAGGTGTGACAGACATGGCCACCATGTCCCAGGTGTGAGAGACAAAGCCACCATGTCCCAGCTGTGACAGACACGGCCACCATGTCCCAGGCGTGACAGACACTGCCACTGTGTCCCAGGTGTGACAGACAAAGCCACCATGTCCCAGGTGTGACAGACACGGCCACTGCGTCCCAGCTGTGACAGACAAAGCCACCATGTCCCAGGTGTCCCAGGTGTGACAGACACAGCCACCATGTCCCAGGCGTGACAGACACAGCCACCACGTCCCCGCTGTGACAGACACGGCCACCATGTCCCAGGTGTGACAGACACAGCCACCACGTCCCAGCTGTGACAGACACAGCCACCATGTCCCAGGTGTGACAGACAAAGCCACCATGTCCCAGGTGTCCCAGGTGTGACAGACAAAGCCACCACATCCCAGGTGTGACAGACAAAGCCACCACATCTGGGATGTGACCGACACGGCCACCGTGTGGGATAAATTGCTGGATCAGAGAGCCCCCAGGGCTGGAGGGACCCTCAGAACGTGGCTCAGCGGGAAAGCTGCTCACGCTGGAGATGCCCGGTGCTCCCTCTGGCAGGAAGGGATGGACAGAGGAGTGTCTGTCTGTCCTTCCCTCTCCCGAGCTGCGGGGACAGAGGCAGGGCCAGGAAATGTCCCCTGCTGCTCCAGTGGGGCCCAGCCCAAAGGACAAAACCCCTGGAGGGGATGGAGCCTCCAGCAGCTCCTCCCTGCGGGCCCTGTGGCAGCGAGGGAAGGGTGGATTTATGGACAGACACCCAGAAGCTCTCCAGAGCACTTACAAAGCTCGCTGGTGCTTTCTCAGGCACTTCTAAACATCTTTCCAACTGTTTTCCGAGCACTGACCTTTGGCTGTGCACGGAAATAAATAGGCACACACAGAACAACAGTCTGTATGGAAAATAAAAATGTTGACATTAATAAATCATTAAAGGATTTTGATGCCCAACAGCAAGCACAGACCTTTCATCCCTTATTTCTAGCTCTGCATCTGGCAACTAACCTTGGGAAAACAAGAAGAAATTATTTATGTTATTTTAGCATCCTGTAAATCAAGTGCTGCTGTGAGGACTGAGCTAATATTTTGAGAAGTGAAGATGGGGTTTGGTGTGGTTTGCTCCATCTTTGGCTGGTGGGATATCAAAAGGCCAGGATGGAATCTAGAGAAGGAAGGAGCCTGAAATGCAGGCAGCAGAAGGGAACAACTGAGCAGAGCAGTGCCCAGTTTGGCTTTGTGGAGTGAGAGTTATGGGCTGCAGTTATTGTGCTTTCTGTGTGGTGCTTGGCTTTTAAATGCAGATACTGGGAATCCATCACAGCATTATTTGTTTGCTTGTTTCCCGCTCCCTGCATGTGAGAAGACATCGATGGAGTTTAACTGCAAAAATACATCCATCCCCCCTCTGCACCTCCTCCACATCCATCCACCCTCTGCACCTCCTTTATTAACCTACAGCCCAGCAAGGAAAAATAAGGAACCCTGGCACAGGGTGCCCAGATGTGTTTTAAAGAAATAGCAAAAGCAGGAGCTACAAACCTTAACCTGATTTACATCCCTGGCAGAGCAGCACTCCCCATTACAGCCACCTGCAAAGCGAGTTTATAAACCCACTGCCAGACCTGCCACTGCAGCTGAGAGGGCCACGAGGGCTCCTATAAACAATATTTTATTGATTAGAGTAGGCAGAAACTCCTGTTATTTACACCAGACTTTTTCACGGCGTTTATCGATGCTCCTGAGGAGAAGGAGAGAGACCTGGGAGCTGGGCTGCTCTGGGAACCAGCCCCGGGGGAAGAGCCCAGCAGGGCCCTGAGCCCCCAGGCCCTTCCCTGGGGAGCTCTGATCCCATCCCACATCTTCCTTTCAGCTTTCCAACAATTATTCATTTATTCACTGGAACCTGTTCCATCAGCATCCAACGCCTCCTCCTGCACCAACAGGCACCTGCTGGATCCCATTCCCTCTGGAACCCTGCAGCACAGCCAGTCAATGTGCAGATGGTGGAGGGCACCGGTGGCACTGGAGTTTGCCTTTGGTCCCTTTGTTTTTGTTGCCACCCTCTCCCTGGTCCCCTCCCTGTGGCTCTGATCTCCTGCCCAGCAGCCCTGGGAAGGCTTCAAAGAATCCAGCGTTTGGGCAGAGCACAGCCAGGCTCTGCCAGTTTTGGATGCTCTGCTAAGGCTTATCTGAGCCTGGCCCAGGCTCTAAAGCTGGGCTCCAAGGCCCCGAGGCACATTTGCATTGGAACTGGATGGATGTCCAGCTCAGAGCTGGGAATTCCTCTAGAATGATCCGTCCCTCTGGGGCCCTGCACCTCCTCTATGGGTGAGAGAGAAGCACAAGAGAAGGACTTTTTCAGGGCTCAGAAATGTGGAAAACAAGCAAAGAACTGCATGCATTTATTCTGAGCCCTGCCTGCAGCAGGAACATTGCTGTTAGCAGGAATTTTGCTGTTTGTTCCCTCCTGCAGCAGGAATTTTGCAGACTACTTTTTTAACCAAAACCAAAATGTGATATGTCATTAATGCACTGTTAAAAACTCCCAGTCTGATTTGATGGTTTTGACCCCATGTTTTGTCACTAACGAGGTGAGGAAGGATTCTCCTGCCACAGGGAGTGTGGTGGGGCTTGGTGGAGGCTGAATTATTTGGTTATTGTGACCCTGCTGCAGTGCTGTTCCTCCTGCTGCAGTTTTTCCTGTGCAAAGGCAGAGCAAATGTGCAGAACAGCCCTGGGGAGGGATCTGGGGGGCTCTGCCTGCTCAGGACTTCATTTCAGCACCATTTGCAGCCTGGAGCCCTGGAAAGGTGATGCTTTGAGCTGTCACAGGGAGCAGCAGTTAATGCTCAGATAGGGAGCCTGATTTTTCTTCTCTCTGCAGCCTGTAAGAAAATTAAATTCATGCCCAATGGGCCTAAACATTCTTGGTAGCATTGAAGTGCAAAATTGAGCTAATACCTTTCTGATGTTTAAACAAGTACTCATGATATTTTTATGCCCATCAAGGAGCAGCTCTAAAGCTTTCGGAGCTGCCATCGCAAACCAAAAGGGAGGTGAGAAATAAAGGGAAGGGAAAATCTATTTATGGGTCACGGGGAGTTCTCTGGATAACAGAGACAGGATGAAATGCCAGAGCGGTTCTCAAAGCTCCCTCCTCTGCTGCAGAATCCCCTGTGGGACACACGAGGCTGGGAGCTGCTGGGGCTGCTGGGGGTTCTCTTTTCCCTACTGAAGCAAATAATCCCTTTGTGAAAATGCAACAATCTCCCGCAGTTCTGACCCAATATTCCTCTAGATCTTCATCTCCAGGGAGAAATTGTTCCCTGTGAGGGAACCCTGGCACAGGGTGCCCAGAGGAGCTGTGGCTGCCCCTGGATCCCTGGGGGTGACCCAGGCCAGGCTGAATTAATCAACACTCAAACAACGGCCATTAAAAAGTGGGCACAATCCAGGGAGGAAGGAAGGTTGGAAAGGTTTTAGCCCCATCCCACCTCAGCCTGTTGGAGCACATATGGGCAAAGGGATTGTTTCCCTCCCCGAGGTCTGCAGGGAGAGAATCAGGAGCAGATGGGAGCCGGGCACTGCAGATAAAAGACAATTACAAGCAGAAAATGGAGCTGCTGATCACAGGCAGCTTCCACTTGGGATGTTCAGTTCAGCTACTGGGATAAAAACCATTCAGAAAGGAGGGCTGGGAGCTGCCCTCCTGGCAGCAGCCGTCCCGTGCTGCAGGCCTGCTGATGCAGCCATCCTGCGGCTCCTTGCAGGCGTGGGGAGAAACGTTTCAAGGCTCAATTTGAGCCATTTGTTTCTCATTTTTGAGCTCTCATTAAAATAATCTGTCCTGATTGTCTGTGGGAGCTATTTTTTGTTCCTTTAAACGGTTGCAGAAGACAGCAGAGATTAGAAAAAGAGAATCAGCCCTGGTGAGGCTGTGACTCATCAAATCCAGGCTCCTGCTCCGTGCTGGCTGCCAGGGCAGCAGCAGCCCCTGGAACGTGGCAGGGACGGGGGAAAACTCGGTCCTGCCCTGTCTGAACAAGAGCTTTGAGGGATTTTGCCTTCACTGACATGGGATACGGACCAGCCTGATCCGTGCCTGCACGAGGAACTCTCTGGGAGGACAGGTTTTCTCCCCTCTCCAGGGCCCGTCCTGCCACATCACAGATTTGGGATGAAAAGGCCCTGCCTTCCCATGCCACGATTTTGTTCCTGCACTCAGAGCCCCAGGCTGGAGAGGCCGAGTGCTGCCAGCACAGCCAGCCCAGGGAAAAGGTGTTTGGAAGGAATTTTTAGGACAGAAGCAGTTCTTTTCTATTCCAGCCACGTGCAACCTCAAAACCAGCAGGAATTATGAGGAAGTGTAAATTCCTTCCTCCATTCCTCCCCTGTGTCTGCCCCATCTCCAACATCTCTGGGTATCCTGTTGTTCCTACAGGAATAACTTCAATTCCTTTGGATTACCATCCCCTCAGGCCTGGGCACTTGGAGCTCCTGGCTCAAACCCTGAACCTGAACCTTGCTGAGCATTCCCAGGCACTGCCAGGGGTGCCGGGCTCTGCCATTCCCCAGGAAAAGCTCTGGGATTCCCGAGGGCACACTGGGGACAAAGCCTGACCCCGCCTGTGGGTGCTGAACTCTGAGCCCTCCCCAGACAATTCCTGCAGGAAAAGCCCAGGAGGGACTGGGATGTCCCAGCTGCACCTCTGGGGTTCCCAAGTGATCAGCCCAACCTGGGTCATTTGAGTGACAAAATGTCCAACAGCCTCTCCCGTTAATTAAAACTCAGGGGCCAGCACCTTTCACTCCCAGCACAAAGGATTTCCAATTCTTACTCTATTTCTTCTCCTCCTTTCTCCATAAACTCACAGAAAACGCCTTTTGTTTCAGTGCCAGGCTACAGAGGGGCTGTTTGTTCTCTGGCCATTTAAATGTCCCTATCACTGACATTTTTAAAGCTATGAGAAAGGATTTTAATTGGCTGAAATGCTGATTGCCATAACAACTGGCTAATGAACCATCTGTTAGCATATGTAATATTTATTTATACATTTCAGAAGCGCAGCTCGGGATCTGGACAGGCTCTGCTGCAAGGGCAGGGCAGCCCGGCCCCGGTGCAGATGGGCAGGGGGCACAGGGGGAGGGTCCCCAGGGACCCCCCGAGCCCAGCAGCTCACAGTGGGCAGCCTGGGCTGGAGGAGCCTCCCCGGCAGCACCCTGCCCCTCTCTGTCCGGGAAGTGATGGATTTGGGACCAGCACCCAGTGGGAAAGGCCTCCGAGGTCACTGACCTCTGGCCAGAGCCCACAGACCCCGAACACACCAAACCACGGATGTGCCATTCCCCTGCTCCCTTCCCAGAGCTGAATTCCTGCTGCCGAGGGAGAGCGCTGGGATTTCCCTGGAGCAGCTCCTCTCCAGCAGATTTCAGCAAGGGCAGCTCCGGCTCCCATCTGCCAGAGAGCCCCGGCACCGGCCCTGCCTGGGCTCGGGGGCTGCCGGACCCCGAAAGCGCCAGCGCTGGCCCCTCCGGAGGGGCAAAAATAAAACCCCAGAGCCCCAGGCCCACTGTCCCTCAGAGGGACAATAAACCCCCAGAGCGCCGGGCCCGCTGCTGCCGGCCGGCCTCCGGAGGGGCAAAAATAAAACCCCAGAGCCCCAGGCCCGCTGCCCTCAGAGGGACAATAAAGCCCCAGAGCCCCGGCCCGCTCCCCTCAGAGGGACAATAAAGCCCCAGAGGCCCAGGCCCGCTGTCCCCTCAGAGGGACAATAAAGCCCCAGAGCCCCGGGCCCGCTGTCCCCTCAGAGGGACAATAAAGCCCCAGAGCCTCGGGCCCGCTGTCCCTCAGAGGGACAATAAAGCC
>VWZV01007901.1:57712-75321 GCA_013397155.1 Irena cyanogastra
CTGTCCCCTCAGAGGGACAATAAAGCCCCAGAGCCCCGGCCCGCTGCCGGCCGGCCGGCCGATGCCGCAGCGTGGATGGGAGATGCGGTTTTGGGTGTATTTATTTTTAGCCTGTTGAAGAAAGCCCCGCTCCGCAGAAGTCACATGCATATGCAAAAGGCTCCTAATTGCCCCTCTTTAGAAACTAATCATTGGGGATTTCACGAGGCACATTATAGAACCTGACATGCTTATTTTTCCTTTTATTATGTTTGTAAGCAGTGATCCTATTGAAAAGAAAATCAAACCCTATTTTTGCCAGCCACAACCATCTCCCTTTCTCTTTCTGCCGGCTTTATTTTATTTTATTTTCCTTTCTTTCCATCAGTTGAATAGAGCAGCATTTTCATGTGTATTAATTGCCCTGTGAAATGCCCTCGAAGTCATTAGAATTCCCCATTCAAAACTATTATCTGTGCCATTATGTCTTTGCATTATATTTATTTAAATGTGGCTCTTCTGAATTAGCTTATTTTTAACAGCTAGCCATGCCTGAAATATTGTTCCAGGCCAAGCTGTTCTCAAATCTTTATTTTTTTTAAATGATAACTTCATAGAAACTCTTAACGCTTTATCCCAAGTGGAATCACAATTTTAGGCGTTTACCCCTCTTTTCTTTTTCTCTATTTTCAGAGGGATTGGAAGTTGCCTTGCAGAATTTTGCCTACGGACCCCCAAGACTTTCTCCTGCCATAACTGCAGAACTGACAGCTGTGGTTCGTGGCTCTCACACGGAGTTAAATCTGGTGACTGCAGAGCTGGTGAAGAGAAAAATGCACCATAACTCCCTGCATGCAAGGCCGAGTTGTTCTATTTCCTCAGAATGCGCACGTTTGGATTTCCCACCCGTCCTGACGGGGATTTTGCCATGCCTGAGGGAATACGAGGGAGCAGCTGGAGCTCTGGCAGCGCTGGCCGGTGAAGAACGGAGGGCAGCGCTCCCTGCCCCAGGAGCTGCTTTGTGGAAGCGTTTCCAGCTTGGACGGGAAGCGCTGGAGCGGGGGTTTGGTTCCTGACCCGTTCCCTCCCCGTGAGCGGAATTGCAGCTCCGGGCCCGGCACAGAGAGACCCTGCAAGCACCGGGAGCGGGAGCCCGAACGGCCCCTCCATCCCTGCCCTGCCCTGCCCTGCCCTGCCCCGGCAGGGCCATCCCTGAGCAAGCAGCCGGAGCGCTCCCCCTGCTCCGGGCAGCGCCTCGCATCATTTTCATATTTTAATGAGAGCAGCCGCTCCGCGTCTGCCTTCATTAACCGCGGCCGCAATTAGCGGCAGCCGCTCGCCCCCGGCCAGGCGGGGCCGGGCCCTTTGTGCTCCCGGCTCCAAATCCGGCGGGAGCCTGTGCCCGCTGGTCCCCCGGGCACGCACAGGTGTCCCCGCTGCCCGGCTGTGCCACCGCCCCCCGGGATCCCCGGCAGCTCCCGCTCGTCCCGGGGATGCGCTGGGAATGTTCACCCGCTCTCCCTGCTGGGGCTCTGTGCTTTGGGGCCAAGGTTTTCACCCCATCAGCTCCTCGGCACAGCGAGGGGACAGCCGGGGGTGTTCGGGACAGTTTGGAATTGTTCCCTCCCTCCCTCCGGGCTGGAGGAAACCCTCGGTCTGTCGCTGGCAGCTGAATTTATCTCGCTATAAGCCAGGCTCAGCCCAATCCACGCAAGTCCTCGCTTGGGGTTTGGGATAGGGCAAATTTAGAGCCTCTAGCCCGGTTCTAAATCCACACAAACTCCAGGGCAGCTGGAGCAAAACCCTCACAGCATCTGGCATTCCCCCTTGCCTGTCTCGGGAGCAGAGGGGCTTTTCCTGCAGGGCTTTTCCGTGGGGAGCAGAGCCCCGGCAGGGCAGGACCCCATTTCTGCCCCTGCAGCCCCAGCACAGCCACTGCTGCTCTGTACAGCCGGCTTTCCACAGCATCACAGCATCTCTCCATTTTAATCCCATCCCTCATAAGATTCTTTTGAATATTCCGATCCTATCTGCCCTGATATCCTCCTTCATTTCCTCCCGGATAGCAGTGACCCTCGCGGGCCAGCACGAGTCTATAAAAGATGGACAGATACTCCTGACACTGCCAGGAGCTCCTGCTTTGCCATCCCGCCAGAATTCCCTGCAATTTTCCCCTTTATTACACCAGGACTGCTCTTTTACACCACGAAATGCCTTCATTATCGGGCAGAGCACTGCTCGTGGGGTTTAACCCTTGGGAGAGCGACAGCTCCTGGCTTGGTGCACCCAGGAGTGACCCAGGCCAAGTTTCCAGCTGCCATGGAAGGATCTAAGCCCATCTCCGGGGGAGATCAGCTCCCACCCAGCCCCACCAGGTTCCCAGCATCACAGAATGCCGAGGTTTTTGCCACTAGATGGAGTTTAGAAAGCCTGGAGCTGACTGCCCCCTTCCCAGCCGGGATTGCAGCACTCCCACAGCACGGGGTGTCGGGGTTTGGGGTCTGGACACGGGCAGGGACGCTGGCGGCCACCTGGGAACTCAGGGTTTGGTGTCTGCTGAAAAGCCACGCAATAAACGCCACCCCCAGCTGGTGCTGGCCCTTCTCAGGGGCCATCCGTGGGTCCTGGGCACAGGGACACAGACAGGGACAAAGGATCTGTCACTGATGCTGGAGCAGGGACAGGCCCAGGGGTGTCCCCAGCCTCCCCTGCCCCAGCCTGCTCTGCTGGGCCACCCCGACCCAGCAGCTGCCTCAGGAGTTGTATAAAATAATAAATATCAATCACATTGGGCAGGATATTGATCTGCAGATTTCACTGACATTTACAAATAAATGATGTATTGCAGTTTTCATTTTGCTGGCTGGGCTGACCCTAATGGCCTTTACATAATTTACTTTTGATTAAAGAAGTGCTTTGACGCAGAGAACCAAAAAAAATGAATCGATACAATTATGAGATCAGCTTTAAAACAATGTGCTGTGGCAGGGGGGGAAAGGCAGATCCTTTGAAGATGGAGCTGTGATGTCTGAAGACATTTCAGAGATCAACAGATATTCTCCTTGCTGGGAGCTGGGGACGAGCTGAGGCCACAGCAGGAGTGCAGACTGATTTAACTGAAGGCCAGGGTCAGCAATGCTCCCTCCAGCCGGGTCTGAAATGCACACCTGGCAGCAGAATGCAAAGGAGGAGCAGCTCCAGTGCCCCTTCCCTGAGCACGTCAATGTTCAGCAGGGTTTGTGGTGCACACAATGCCCACTGCAGCTCCAGTGCCCCTTCCCTGAGCACGTCAATGTTCAGCAGGGTTTGTGGTGCACACAATGCCCACTGCAGCTCCTGGGAACCCAACTTTGTTAGTAAATCAGGGGCTGGCACGAGCTAATGCGGTGCCATATGTTCATTAAAACACCACAACGTGCAAAAGAATGGTGACAGTAGGTTAAAGTCATATTCTGGTGAACAATATGCAAAAATATGATTTTTTGGCAACTGAACTGCGAGCATTATACATAATTAATGAGTGTTCTTGCACTTACTGTGCCCTTGCACACAAGGAATAACCACAACCTGTTTGCGTTTGTGAGGCATGAAAAACCCCCACATTCACTGGTTTTGCTCCTCCCCTGCTCAGCAGTGCCATGCGACTCCAACTTACTTTGCTTTCTAAGAAAAGTGGGGAGGAAAACGTGGGTTTTTGGGGCTGCAAGTGCCTGAGATGGCGCCAGGCTGATCATGGACATTTGGGAATTCACGGGTGCTGCCTGGCCTGTTTTCCCTGCCCTGTGCTCTGAGAGCTGCAACCATGCTGAAAGGGAAGGGGAAAAAGGGACAAAAAGGGGACAGCAGGTGACACCGCGGCTGTGGCACCTGATGGAGAGAGGCAGGTGCTGCGGCAGCTCCTCCTGCCCTGCTTTCATGGTTTGGGAATTCCAGGGGAATTCCAGAGGCGGAAAAGCCTTCAGGGCATGGGGAACCGAGGGTGGACAGAGCCAAAGTCCTCAGGGAATTGCTTTTGCCATCGCGGGCTCTGGATGGAGTCCTGAAAAGTGGGAGTAGAGGGAAACGGAGGAATTCCCATCCCTGGGGTGCCCAGCCCCTCCCCAGAGCCCCACAGCCCTGCCCTGCTCCCCAGCAGGGAATGCCCTGGGAATTCCAGGAGAGAGGGCATCAGCCTGGGTGCTGTTTGTCACGGGTGGCTCTGCACCCCTCAGCCCCACGGCTCCTGCATCCCCGACTGTCTAACATCCCTCTGTCCCAGGGGTGCACCCTGCAATCCTCCCTGGATGGGGGAAAGGCACGAGTTCCCAGTGTCTGTGGTGCCACAGTGATGGGAGAAAGGCAGGAGCTGTCTGTGTTTCTGTGGTCCCATTTCCCTCACCACAAGTCACGGTTAAAAAAAAAAAAAAAAAGAAAAAAACAAACCCAACAAAAAACCCAGGACAAAACAAAACTCCCAGAACTACATCCATAAAATCAAATAAATACAAATGCAATGACTGATCTGAAGGAAAACAATCAGCTGCGAGCCAGTTTATTCAATCTGCCTAATGTGAGGAGGTTGCAAACATCCCACTGTTTACTCTGACTTTTTTTTTTCCCTTTTGGCAGCAATAAAAACAAATAAAGCAGAACCACTTGCTATTCAATCTGAGGTCTGACTATACCCAGCGAACCAAAGCCAGCAGCAGAGGGATGGAAGACATTTGGCCCAAACCCTTTTTTGCAAGGAACCCTGTAATATTTCCTCTTTGTAAACTGCATTTAGGGGGATTTTTCCTCACTGTGATGCCCCCCAAGATTCCCTCCAAGCCCCTGCAGAACCCAGCCCCTGCTGGCTGCATCCTCCTGCCAGGGAGTCTGGGGAGGCAGGAGGTGTCCCCTCACACCTCAGGACAGCACACAGATTTTCCAGGATGGATTTGTGTTCCAAACACCTCCCTGGCATCGTTAAGCCCCAGCTTCACTCAGAAATCCTCGCTCCTGTCCCAGAGGAGGTGAAATACAGCCACTTGTGAGGAGAGAACAACAATAAAAGCAGAATGAACGCTCCCTAAGTGCTTCCCAAACCCAAAATTTGCTATGCAGCCCGTGTACCCACGCAATTACGGAGCCTTCTCGCTCTGAGCTGTAACAGATGGAATTTTTTCCCCCTGTCTCTCCTCGGAGATGAGGTGAAGGGATCCCTCAGGGGAAGAGCAGACAGAGCTGCTGAGCTGGCAGGGCTGGTGCCAAGCAGCTGGTTCTGCTGAAGGGCTGGGGCTGGGCAGGCACGGCCTGGGGGGCCTCTGGCAGCAGCTCCTGGGGTACCTGAAAGCACGGGAGGGGAAAGCAGGGCTGCCAGGGGTTACAGCGAACGATGCAGATCTGCTGCTCATTTATTAACGGGGCTCTTCCCTCCTCTGCACCTCTCTGTGCTGCAGCTCTGCATTCCACCTGAGCTCCGGGTCCTGGGGCAGCCTCAGCAGGGAACTCGCAGCCTCCACCAGGAGCCAGGGAAAAGGAAAAACTGCTGACGGCACAGCTCTGCTCCTGAACAAGTGTGTTTGTGAAGGTCTCAAAGCTCTGCTTGAATATTAAATTCAATCTGTACTCACACAGCCTTTACTTGAAATAAACACTTAATTTTAACCTTGTTTTACAGGGGTGAGACAGAAAAGAGGTTGGATGAGGCTTGGAGCAAGGTGGGATGTGCAAGGTGTCCGTGCCCATGGCAGAGGTGGAAGGAGTTGGGATTTAAGGTCCTTTCCAAGCCGAATCCTTGCAGAGTTCTGGGAGTAGATGTGAATACCTGAACCTCCCCTGCACACACACCAGCCCCTGCCTGTCACACTCCCACCAGCACAAGGCTCGGCACCTGCCAGCCAGGCTCTGCACCAGCACACACCTGAGCAGTGCCCAGCCAGCACAGGGAAATCCTGGAACAGCCCCAGGGCACAGCGTGGCAAACACGCTGATGAGAGTCCAGCAGTGCCTTCACATTGACGGTGAGGAGGAGAGAAATTCAGAGCAACTCGTGCAGTCTCCAAATTAAAGTTGGCTCTGGCCCCCAGCTCGTTCCCAGCTGCAGGTACTGACCACGCTCCCAGAGCAGAGTATTTCCAGCAGAAATATTTCCTTTCTGGAGGGACAGAGGCTCTGCCAGCCCTCCTGAGGAGCTGTTGGCACTCGGGAATGTCAGGGGCTCTGCCCTCCATTCTTTTCGCAGTCAGCACTACAAAGCCGTTTGGATTTCTGAAATGTCACCGTGCCTGCCCAGAGCCCTGCTGCAGACAAGGTAATTATCCCTCCCTGTCACCCGGCTGGCTCCAGCCTGGTTAAAATGAACTGTTTGTACCCAGTCTGTCACGCAGGGTCCCGGGAAATGGCTCTGAATTTCAGCTGCTGAGGGGAAACGGGGCAGCTCTGGGGACACCTGGGGACACCTGGGGACAAGGGGAGGGGTCACTTGGCCACCTCACTCCTCCCCAGCCCCTGCTGAGCACTGGGAGCTGGTACCAACCATAAGTTAATCAGAAAAGCTCCATTTGAAAGGGAGGAGAGCTTATCTTTCATTTTCTATGATCAGTTTTGCAGCGTGTTGATGTATTTATAGTTTTAATACCCACCCATAAATGCCCCCTAAGCAGGGAATATTGCACCTCTCGATTACTGTTATTGCTTTATTGCTCCTGGGAACCATAAATTAGCAGCTTCCCCCAGCAACGCTCACAGGGTACAGAATTACATTACAATGTACATACACAGGAGCCTATTAAGGCATTGCCATTCCATAAAAGTCTTTATAGTTTTTAAGTGTACACCTATAAGTGTTTCAATTAAAGAACTACATGCTCGCCTGGTAATTGCCCTCCCATTTGTGATAGGGCTCCGCAGCAGAAAGAGGAAGAAGCAAGACTAAAAGGTGGAAAATTGGAATATAAAACACCGAATATGAAGCCGCCATAAAAAGAAAACCACAGGTTTAAATTATGCTTATTAGAGTCGTTTGCATGGTTTAACTCTTGCTGCCAGGAATCCGTTGTTTGTTCCTCACAGAGAAAACTCTTCTCGGCAGGGAATCAGTCACTTTGATTTTCCGGGATCACCTGAGTGACCGCGGGGGCTCCGGAGTGGCCAGGACAGGTCCAGCCCGGAGTGCCAGGAAGGCAGAGCTGTCGGAAGGATGACATCTTGTGGCAGGACGGCTCCGAGGAGCAGGCACTAATTAAACCTGCAAATGAGCTGCAGCAGCATCCTGCAAGGGGGACGGGATTCTGGCAGTTCTGGCAGCCCTCAGAGGGAATCTTCAGGCAGCTCTGCTCCGGACGTGGTGACTTCAAAGTGCAGGGAAAGTTTCTCGTGTGTGCTTTGGGAATTGCCTCACCTGGTGGGGAGAACCTTGAAAGCCAGAGGTGGGCTCAGGTGAGCTCTGCTGCGTTTTTGGCGGGTCATAACCTCAAAACTGAGCCTGGGAACTGGCTGGAGCTGCCCCTTGGGTTCCATTTCAGCCAGAACTGTGGCTTTGTGGGTCTTCAACCCCACTCTGTAACCCAGAGTCTCTAAGGAGTGCACGAAGCTGAACTTGGAAGGTTCTGGAGAATTAACAAGGAAATTCATCACAGAATCACTCTTGAAAATGGTCTCAGCTCCCCAGCAAACCTCACTTTACTGCTAAGTTTGGAAGAAAATGGTCTTATTTCGATATAAGCCTGGCCTCAGAACCAAAATTTGACTCTTTCCACCCTACGGAGGTTCCCTGGCAGCAGAGGCAGCTCCTGCAGCACTCCCAGGTGTAACTCCTCAAGAATCAGAGCGGGATGGAAGGAGAAGTGGGCACCCCTTGCTAAGCAGCAGGCATTAATTAGTGCCCCACTACAATGGAATTCAGCTGGAATCACGTGTGGAGGCCACAGGAACAGTAAAGGGAAATTCATCATGGTTAATGTTATTACTCTGAGTGTCAGAGGAAGCAGTGATGATTTGCCACTTACTGGGGAGGGAGTGCAATCCAAATGCAATTGGGGCTGGATTGCCTGGAACATCCACTTTGAGGAGAAGTGACAGGAAAAGCAGGATTCACTCCACTTTTCCATGGCTGCTTCGTGGGACCCTGAACTTGCAAATCCAACTTGGGAACAACGCCTCTCTTTGCCAAGGAGTGAGCAAGACAGATTTTGAAATCAAATGTTCTGTATTCATCCTCCCTTTTCAAGGCTGTAACGCTTGGGCACGTTTGGACTTAACAGATTGGGTTCTGGCATCCTTTGGGATGACCCTGGAAAAGCAAATCAGCTCTTGGTGGCTTTCTCTCCTCCCCGTCAGGCATTTGTGTCTCATCCTCCTTCGTGGCAATCCTCTTCACCTACAGATGCTGAAGCCTTTCCCAGTGGAGGGTCAGGTGCCCATTTAGCCAAATTTCCCTGCAGTTGGGAGCTCTGGTTTGGTTTGGTTCTCACTGGTGGCACCCTGGAGCAGCCTTGGGCCCTGAGAGGCAGAGCAGGAATGCTGCTCCAAAGGAATCATTTATCCTCCAGAGTAAAAGCTCTTCCCTTCACGAAGAACAACTCTGCCAGATCGTTCTTGATATTTCTTCAACAGAAAAATGCCCCTTTTAGAGTTTAGTATTTGTCTGCATGGTTGAAAGCATTCCAGAGCAAAACCCATCCACCAATGCTACATCAGCAGACGCCCTGCACAGGGAGAGGCTTTTGCATGGAATTGTGCAGGATTTACCCTGTTCTTCCCCACTTAGTGCTGGGTTCCAGTGAGGACTCTGGGAACAGAAGGCAACAGGTTGCTGTAAAACCTCCCTCCTTTCCCCAGCTGTGTGACAGCAGAACTTCAGGAGCCTGCTGTAACATCATCCTAAAGCAGTGGAAGCCATCATCACACATTCCCCTTTGAAATTAAAAAAAAATATATATCTACGGGGATTTATTTTCCTTTAAATATCTAGAAATCAGCATTCATTGAAGCACTATAAATTCTAATTCTTTAAAGGAAATTGTGTCTAACATTTGCAGCTGATTCCATTCCAGTCCCACACAGCTGCTCCAGGGCTGCTTTGTCATTGAAATAAAAACTCAGAGGTTTCCATTAGCTTTAGGTCTATGAAAAGAAATACACTTATGTATCTTTTAGAAGATTCTAAACAGTTATTATTTATTTATGCAGCCCTGGAAGCTTGCTAGGCATTTCACAGGCACGCAAGGAGAGCTCAGACTAAACCACAAACAAATAATTCCAGCAGAGAAGAGAAGGAGAAACAAAATTTCTGCTCTCAGTGTTGTCAGTCAGTGACACAGTGCCCTGCCTCTGCCACTTCTCCCCCGGTTCTGTTTCATTCCAGCTGCTTCATCTTTTCCAGCAGCATTTACACCAAAGCAGGGCCACCTCAGGGGGAAAGGGATTTCTGCAGGAAGGGCAAAGGTGAAGTTCAGGGGAGGTCAATAACCAGAAAATCAGGCTGGTGTGGGCTGGGAGGGACTCAAAGCCCGTCCGGTGCCGCGGCAGGGACACTCCCACTGCCCCAGGCTGCTCCAGCGCTCCAGCCTGGCTGGCCCCTGTCCTTGGTGTTCCAGACCTTCCCTGTCCCCCTGCTCAGGACACTCCCCCTCTGCCACAAGGCAAAGGAAGAATCCTTATTTTTCATTATTTTTCACTCCCTTCTCCGTTTAACAGCTCCAGGTCTCTTCCCTGCTGTCTCCAGCCAACAAATGCAAAACAAAACTCTGGACAAAATTCTTTCCTTTTCCTTTGAAGGGGCCAATGAGAGCCAGGGTGACATTTATGGGTAATTAAAGGCAACTCTGATGAGCCCAGTAGTTGCAATTTCCCTTTTCAATAGAAGAAGCCTTTTTAATCCAGGTCATCTTTGGTCAGCAGCTTTAGAGCTGTGACAATTTCTCCAGGAACACTGTCAGAGGTTGTAATCTTTAATGACCTTTTACTTTCGGGGGCCTTGTTCTTCCCTAGCTGTAATTAAGCAGGGGTGTGTGTATCTATACATTTAAAGGATAAAAAGGATTCATATTACAATAAAAATCATCTCCGTGCTCACCAGTACAAACTTCAGCAGCCCAGGCTCAGCTGTGGCCAGCAATCCAAGAGGAGTCATTACTGTAACTAAATTAGACCGTTTGTTTTCTTTCCCTCAAATCGAATTGTGGAGGAGCTGCTTTATTGCAAAACAGACATTAAAATTCCAGCTAGACCTCCGAGAGAAAGTAATTTCTATTTTATCAGCACTGTAAAGCTGTCTTTATGTTCTGAAGCAGGAAATATTGCAGGGATATTTATAGCTGCAGCACCAAAGCCAGTTTGAATAGAAATGTTACTGCGGTCGGCGGAGCTGTCACATTGCTCAGTGGAGCAGGGAATTTTAGTGAATTTGTGAATTACCCTTTCAGTCTTGACAAGTCTTTCAGCGAGCCTGGTGTGTGTCTGGAGCTGCTCTGTGCTTTCAGGATAATGATTAAAGACTCGGATTGCTTCAGGAGGAGATCTCCTGGTATCTCCCGGATAATCTGTTCCCATCTCCAGGGAACCCCGGGGCTCCCAAACTTTGCTGTGCCCCAGAGCTCAGCCTGGGCTGCCCTGCTCCTCCTCACCCGGCTGCATTCTCACTGCAGGGCCCTGCATTGCTCCAGGAATGCAGATCCCACACTGCTGCCCAGTTTTTCCGAAGGATTAACAACTTTTTCCTTCCTCCCTGGGTGGTGCAGGAGGAATTCTGCTCCACCCATCTCAGTCCTCGGCCGTGGGGTCAGTGCTGCCCTTGCCCAGCTGAACAAACTGGGCATGGAGGGATCAGAATCATTTGTCTTTGCAAACTTTCTGCCTGGTGGCAGAGGCTGGGGAGTACCTTGGATTTTCCACGTGTCTGTGACCCGCCTGGTCTTTGTAATTAACCAGGCCTGCAAATGGGAGGAAACCTAAATGAAATCCTTTCTGTCCTGACTAAAGCCATCCATCCTCACCCACTGCTCATGGATTGCTGCAGAGGCCCTGCAAACACGGCAGAACCCAGCCCAACAAGTGCTCCCGTCGTGCTGGGGACAAAATAATCTTTATTGTGCTGGTGAAACACAGAGCCAGAGCCCGGGAAGAGCTGGAATGCCAGGCTGAGCCTCCAGTGCTGCCTCAGGTGTGCATTTACCTCCTTCCTGAGCAGCTCTTGCTGACCCCTGGCAGGTCTGGGGAGCTGCTGCTCCTGCCTGTCCTGCTCAAAGCAGGCTGGCACAACCCAGCCAGACCCAGGGCTGTGTCTCCAAACCCTGCACCTGACTTTGCTGAGGGGAGGCAAAACCCTTCAGGGCTGTAGGGAAGCGTGTTTGGAGTGCCAGGAAGTGAACCAGGTCCCTGAGTCCTCTGAGGGCAGCAGCTCCAGCAGTAAATGTTATTCCTGATGGGTTTCACTTTACTCTGAGCTTGATCTTTTGCCTGATTTGATTTTTGTTTCAACTTGCCATTTCCCTCCTTTCATCTTTTATTCTCCTGCTTCTTTTTCATCATCACTCTCTTCCATAAATCTCTGTTCTCCCACCTCTCTTCCCTGTCAGCTTAACTTCAACCCTAAAATTCACCTGCACTTTCTAAATCCCACCAAAATCACCTGTGAACCCTCCCTGTCCTCTTCTCCCAGATGTTTGGGTTGGGTTTTCCCACCTAATAATCCTTTTTCTGTTATCCATTTGTGCCACATTTAATTGCTGATTAACATCCCAGACCTTCTCCAGCTCTCCCAGGAGCCCCTGAGGATCCCCAGTGCCACTTTCGGGTGCTGAACAAGGAGCAGGTTTGTGCCTGGGGCCGAGGGTGGGCTCAGGCTGGAGCCCCTGCATAGTTAATGCAATCATCCTGCATTTGGGAATGAAAGCGGGAGCCTCCTGCCCCCAGCCTCCCCTGGATGTGCTTCCCAAGGATCTGATCATCATCACTTGTTTGAAAGGAATTAGCTGGCTTTTCATTCTCACCCTCTATCGCCACTCCATGAGTTTTCTCTTGTGTTTAGCAGAGCCATTTATAAAATCCAGATTCCTATTGATTCCCAAGGAGAATGAACATTAATGTACTCCCGTGTCCATCCCTGCTCTCCCCCACATGGCAAGGAAAGATTTATATGATTTTCTGGGTGTGCTGCTGCCCTGCAGTCGAGTCAACAATCAAGTCACACTAAATTAAACACAGATATATTTCTTCTCCTGGCCTACTGGAGGATGCTCTGCCAGGCTGCCCCTGGGGAAGGCACACCCCTCCCTTAGGTCAGGAAAAGCCAAATTCATTTGGACCAGAAGTAAATTGGTACCAGAGAACACCTGAGCAGCTGGAGAGCATTTACCAGTGCGAGTTCTGTGCTGCTCCAGGGGTTTGAGGTGGGACCTCCTGTGCCTGGGAACATCCAGGAATGTACAGGTACACAGATCATGGAATCTGGGAAGGGTTGGGATTGGGAGGGGCCTTACAGCTCACCTAGTTCCAACCCCAAAATCAAATGTACAAACACATCTGGGAGCGTCCCAGGCCAGGCTGGAGCAACCTGGCACGGTGGGAGTGTCCCTGCCCATGGCAGGGTGTGGAATGGGATGGGATTTAAGGTCCTTCCAACCCACAACCCTCGTGGGATTCCCTGTGAACATCCAAACCCCTTCACCCCACTCCCCTGGGCACCCTTCATCCTTTGGGAGCTCTTCCTCATGAACAGTGGCCAGGAGCTCTCTGCTCCCAGCAGGTCCCATCCAACCCTGCCACAGGAAAAGCTCTGGAGAACGAGGAATGGGACATGCCACAAAACCTCTCCAGATCAATTGCTGCAATTATTCCTTGAATAATTCCCCAGCCATCCTTCAGGCCCTGCCTCTTCCCATGAAAGGCTCTTTTGAGGCCAACCAGAGGCTCTCCAGCTTTAGGATTTACAGCTGATGGTAAACAGAAGATTTAGGGTTGCACCCTTAGGAAATCCATCTGTAGATCGTGGTGAAGATAAAGAAAAATATAAAGGACATTAAGATTAAAGGGGCTTATCTGCTGCTCATTACTGCCCCATCCATTTCCTGGGAAGCTGTGCCAACACCAGCCTCGCTGGCCCCACGCACACAGCTCCTTGTCCCCTTGTCCAGGGTGACAGTCACAAAGTGCCAGGCACCAGGAGGGAGGGAGCAGGGAGCCAGCCTCACCCTCCCTGCATTAATCAAGGCTCAGCCTCTGCACTGCCAGGGGAAGGGATAACAAAAGGGACAGGAGGGTTCAGAAGCTCATAAATATGTGACAAGCAGTCTTGTCTCATTGCTGCTTTTAGCAGCCTGTGCAATTGATGGTGTAATAGACTCCCAAACACAGCCAGCCCATCAGCAGCTCTCGCCTTTTTATCAGACCTCATTCCTATGCTGACAAAAAAAATTATCAGCGAGAGGCAAAAATGGGAGCTGTTTGCTACAGCATTAATTTTAAACATCTGGAATGGGGTATAATGTATGCAGATGTTTTGTAATGGAGACAGGTTACAAGGAAAATCAAATATATCGTGTGTTGCCTGTGCTCGTTAATATAAATTGACATCTGCTGAGTCTGGAGGTGAGCTCTGTGTTCTCCTGCCATCCAGGCTGGAATAATGCTCCATCTGCTGTGCTAATGCAGCTGAACATCCCCTGTCCCTTAAGTCATCCTTGCTAGGAACAGACCTGGAAACGTGAGTCCAGATAATACCAGGCTTATATATTGGCCTGATGTAAATATCTTTTACAGCACGTGAAAAACTGCTGAAAAATATCAGCTCAGGCTGCTCCAGCCAAGCTGGAAAATATCTCATCCCCACACAAGTTCCATGTTCAGATGCTGAACATAATTTGGGATTTATTTCCAGAGGAGTTATTTAGTAGCAGACAGTTGGAAGCTGTGTTCACAAGTCCAGGAATAAAACTCTGCTCCAACCTGTTAAACTCGCTGAGCCATAATGGGCACGCTGGGCCCAAATGAGGGATTCACACACATGGAGCCTTTTCCCATGGATTTCTGACATTTCCAGAGTGGGTTTGTGGAGTTCAGCTGAAAACTGGGCTGGCAACAGCAGCGATAAAATTAAAAATAATCAGATTTGACTAAATTCACTGAAAATGAGAATTAAAGGAGCTGAAGCACTGGAGAAGTCCCATGGAAGGAGGGCCCACCACGGGATCCTCCCTCAGACCCTGGCTCCACCAAAAACCACTCCCCAACTCAGAAACTTCTGCAAATATGTTCCAAGGACAATCCCCACGAACACTGCTTTTGGGAAAGGAGCAGGAAAACCAGAGGGGAACAGGGAACCCCAGCTCTCTGATATCCCAGAATTCCTTTATTTCTGTTTTTTGGAAACCCGTCAAAGCCACACAAACCCTGTCCACAATCTAAAACATCACCGTGGGTTTTTCTCCTCATTTGCTTTTAAAAATTGTTCTCTGATTGAATCCCCAGGGATGCTGAAGGCAGGAAAATGTGCTCTGCATGCTGAAATCCCTAAATGAGACAGTGGGGAGAACTGGAGCAGCCCCACTCCCACGGGAGGAACTGGGTCACATGTCAAACATTTCCAAACACAAGGGGAAAAAAAAAATAAGCTCAAGGCAACTCCTGGAAAAAAAACCTTTGGGGACTCAATGAAAAATTGCCACCAAATGAAAGCATTACAAGAAAACAGATGGAGAGTAAGAGAGGAACATCAAAAAAAATCAAATGACATGTTTAAAAGGGCAAAACATCAATACTCCCCAGAGAACTGATAAAATGTGTCATTTGAAAGGATGCTGTAAAGCAAAGAAATCATGAAATGCATCATGACTATGAAAGGGAATAAGAGAAAAAACCCCCAGCACCTGCATTTACCTTTATAGATGGTTTCAGCAGGCAGGAAATGAGATTTGATTTCCAGGCTGGGTGGATATCTATGTAAATCCATAAAGGCAGGTGCATTGCTGCTCACAAAGGGCTGAAGTCATTAGAGGCTGTCAGGATGTGGCACAGGAGTGGTGGCAAGGGTTGTTCAATTGCCTGCCTGAAAGTTCCAGGAGTGGCTGTTGGAGCTGAGAAATGCCCAAATCTGCATTTCCTGGCTTTGTTTCCTTCTGAGCTGGGGGTACACTCAGCTGTGTACCCACAGGCAAATTGAATATGAAAACCAATTAATTAAAGCACTCTGATCATGAAATCCCATCCCGGTGTTTACCCACAGGATCTGTGTGAGGATGCTCTGACCACATTATCCAGAGTTTAAGAAATGAGACCTGAGACGTTTCAAACATGTGCAAACTTACCTTTTTTTTCCCCTTGCTAGAGGGATTAATTCTTTCATTTCTTCTGTGTGCAACACTCTTAAAAGTCAAACTGAATGCTTCACAGGAAAAAATTAGGGCAGCTTAGGAATTAAGCCTGGCCTGTGATGTTCAGAGCAGCTCTGTGTTCATCATCCTAATTTATATCATCAGGACCCACAGCCACTTCATGAATCAGCTGCAACAGGTGCTAAGCAGCAGAAATGAACTATAAAATCCTGTTTAAATGTGGCTATTCCCCACCCCAGATGGGAGGAGATGTTCAGAGGAGCAGGGTTTGACTCCACAAGCAAATCCCTCCCATTCCAGGTGGCTCCAGGTGCCAGCCTGGGGAGGAGGAGGTGGCACAGAACTTCAGGGCAGGAAAAGTTCTTGCCCAGAGCAGCCGTGGCTGCCCTTGCACCCCTGGGAGTGTCCCAAGCCAGGCTGGAGCACTGGCACAGTGGGATGGGAGGATGTTTAAGGTCCCTTCCAACCCAAACCCTGATTCCAGGACAGAGAAATTCAAAACTGTACAGACAAAGCTGCCTGGAGCTGCTCTGAGTGATGCCTCACTTCCTGCCGGTTTTCCCTTTAATCTCAGGGATGCAGAGTTTGCATGGCAATCAGCTGCTCTCCCCTGGCTGCAATCCCTGCTCAGAGCAGGGATCAGGACGGGCTCAGCCCAGGCCAGCCCAGCTGCAGCTCTGCAGGACTTTGCATAAACCCACCTTGGGATGCTCAGCTCGTGCCTGGATTAAGGGCTGGCGTGTCTGGCAAACAGGAAGGTTTAGGTGGATTGCAAACAAATCAGCCAGAAGTATTGAGCCTTCCTGGAAAATCAGCTGGCTTTGCTGATAATGCAGCCAGGCAGCAAACACGGGGAGCAGCAGGAGCAAGTGGGGGACTCGGGGTTCACATCCCAGGCAGGAGAATGGCACTGGAAAGGACTGGAATCTGCATCCTCCTGGGAAGAAACAAATAACAATCAGGAGCTGTGGATTCTGAGGCCAAACACTCAGGGAAAGAAGATGGAAATGTGGATATAATTTTGGAATAATTGCCTGTAATCCATTGGTCACAGAGGAATGAATCACAGCACTTTCTCTTTGAAACTTCCTGAGTGGGTTCCCAGCTGGCAGGGCTGGGAGCAGCACAGGATTCACGGAGGGACCAGCTCCCACAGCCCCTCCCTGCCTGGACAGAGCAGGGTCTGGCACAAAGGGAACGGGAGAGCGTCTGAGGATGCCCCAGAGCTGTGGGACCCAGCCTGGAGGGGCTGGGGTGGTGGCAGGTTCAGCCCTGCTCAGAGCAGGTGGTTTTGCCAACTCCACTGACCCCCACCAGCCATGGATCCGTGTCAGACACGAGCACCAGCTCCAGGCAGAGCTCCCTGCAAGGTTTGGCTCTCCATACGCCGGGAAAAGGCAGTTTTATAAAAATAAAACCTTATCCTACAGTAAAATCTACCTTAGCTCCTGATATCTGAATTGTGTCTCCACCTCGATTCCAAGGCCACGTTCCCAGGAGGGCTCCTGTGCAGAGCCCCAGGTATCCTGCTTTCCTGGCCTTCCTGGGATCCCTCAGTGAATATTTGGTGCCTCCAGTGAATATTTGGTGCCAGTTGAGCACGGGAAGCAGAGGGAAGGGCCTCCCTGACAGCTCTGGACCCCTGATGTGCTGTGTGCTGCTCCGTCAGGGACCCCAGAGCCTGCGAGGCTGAGAGCAGGAAACGAGCAGCTCTCCCCACGACTGGGAATTATGGAAAGCAGGGCTTTGTGGTGGCTCTGCTGCCTGGATCTCCGGGTGCACCTCCAGGTCCAGAACAGATGGGATGTACAACTCATTTTAACCAAACTAGCAGCGTGGAAGTGTTTCCCTTCAGCTCTGTGGAAAGGCTGCTCCCCACAGCTCTCAGAGCTGGAAGTCCCAGCCGTAACTGCAAGGATGCTTTGGAGGGGGATTTACACACCTGCACCACAGGTCCAGCTTTAATGTGCACTTATCCATCATTTATTGACTCAGATAAGCAATCGCTGCCCAACTGCTGCTGCTCTGGTGCCTGAAGCGCCCTTTGCCTCTGAATTATTGAAATGCAGGAAGTTCTAAATCAACTGACAAATCTGACATGCTGCAGGCCTCCACCTGTGGCTCTGCATCTGCTTTCCAGGCTGAGATCACTTGCCAAGGAAGCAGCAGCATTGGAGATAAGATAACGAGGCAGAGATTGGTGCTACCAGTCCAAGCTGGAAAATCTGAACCAGGAATTGCAGCAGAGATGTTTCACTAGAGCTGATTTGTTTCCAAGAAAAGCCTGGATTTTTACAAGTAAATACTCCCTGGGAAAACAAACACCCCCCCCCCCCC
>VWZV01007901.1:84110-107938 GCA_013397155.1 Irena cyanogastra
GGATGGGGACAGGGACAGGACAGGAACAGGGATGGGGATTCGGACGGGGATGGGGAAAGGGATGGGGACAGGGATGGGGACAGGGACAGAGATGGGGACAGGGATGGGACGGAACAGGAAAAGGGACAGGACAGGGACGGGGACAGGGACAGGGAAAGGGTAGGAATAGGGACAGGGATGGGGACAGGGACAGGGATGGGACAGGACAGGGACAGGGATGGGGACAGGGATGGATGGGACAGAGACAGGGACAGGGACAGAACCGGCCTGGAGTGGGAGCACAGGGCCAGCCGGGCTGGGGTGCTGGTGCCCTGCTCCCTGACAACGACGCAGGCAGAAGTAATTCACTCTGAAATGGCAGTTTGAAGGGGGAAGAAAAATAAACCCAGGGGAGGGAGCAGAGACTCGTTAGCAGCCCAGGAGCTCATCGTTAATTACAATAAAGGGCCGGGCTGAGGCTGTGCTCAGCAACAGCCCGGGCTGTGGGGCTCCAGTGCCAGGAAACATCACCCCAGCACTGCAGAGGGACCGGGCTGAGCAGCGGGGCAGGCAGGAGTGGGGCAGGATGGGTTCTCCACAGCCAGGGACAGCAGAGATGTTCATGGTGCAGTCCTGCACCCCTTTTCTTTTGATGACTGCCCCAGTTCTGCAGTGCTGAGGTGACCCTGTGGGATTCGGCTGTACAAGGAGCTGCAAGTCCCAGCAGCCAGAGATCACCCAGAGCTAAAAGCTCCCGGCAGTTTAGCCTCAGACCCAACATGCTGCAGTCCTGACAATGTAAACTCTTATCTCAGTGCCAAAATGGAAACTGAGCTGTTTAGGAGAGCTTGTAGTTGAATTCTGAGTGTTGAAAGTTTGGTTTCCAACATCCCTCAGACTCTGGCCTTTGGTATTTTGCTTCTGGAAACCAAACAGAGCCCAGCACCCCCAGAATGTCCCAGGCTGCCTTAAGGTTGGAGCATAATTTATAAATATTGATTGTGTGCTGGAGGCTCAATCTTGCGAGGTGCTGAGCACACACACAGCTCTCTCTGCCCTTTGGCCAGCCTCAGAGAAAGCCCCCTGATAAATGCACCACTCAGTTATTCCAGCAGAGGAAGTGCCAAGTGCTGTTATTGTTCTGTCCCTTCAAACACGAGAGCAGATTTATTTGGAAAGCACACACATAGTGGAAGTTGCAAGGTAGAGGTAAGACATTAATTATGTCTCAGCATGAGAGCTCTGACAGATTATGGGCAAACTAATTAAAGTCTTTAATTAAAATACATGGTCTTTGCAAAGCTCAGACTAGATATGGAAGAGCTGGCTTTGGGAAGGCTGGAAATCACCTTAATGAAGGTATCCAGGAGCAAAGAAAGCTCAGTGTCTTCACTTTGGTCAGGAGATCATCGGGATCGTGGTGTCTGCTGGGCTGGAGTGGCTGCCCCAGAGCCCAAAGGGGACCCCAGAGCCTAAAGGGAACCCTGAGCCTAAAGGGAACCCCAGAGCCCAAAAGGGACCCCAGAGCCCAAAGGGAACCCCAGAGCCCAAAGGGAACCCCAGCACCCAAAGGGAACCCCAGAGCCCAAAGGGGACCCCAGAGCCCAAAGGAGACCCCAGAGCCCAAAGGAGACCCCAGAGCCCAAAAGGGAACCCCAGAGCCCAAAGGGAACCCCAGAGCCCAAAGGGGATCCCAGAGCCCAAAAGGGGACCCCAGAGCCCAAAGGGGACCCCAGAGCCCAAAGGGGACCCCAGAGCCCAAAGGGGCCACGAGAAGTCTGCAGAGGCACTTCCCACAGGGGCACGGACTGGAAGGAGAAGGGGAAAGGCTCAAACTGAAAGGAGCAGGTTTACTGGGGACCAAGAAGAAATCCTTCCCTGGGAGGGTGGGCAGGCCCTGGCACAGGTGCCCAGAGCAGCTGGGGCTGCCCCTGGATCCCTGGCAGTGCCCAAGGCCAGGCTGGACACTGGGATACCCTCGGAGCAGCCTGGGACAGTGGGAGGTGTCCCTGTCACCAGGAAGGTGTCCCTGCCCAGGGACATGGATGCTGCAATGTTTTCTCTACAGAGCTGCCGTTTGAAAGGCTCTGTTCACGATCCTGGAAAAGTGCCCCACTGCAGATCCTAAACTCCAAACTGGGAAATGTTTCACTTTTTAATTAAAGTGAAGCTTCTGGTTTTCCCTTCTTTGTTCTGTACCAGACAGCACAACATTTGGGTTGTAAAGACTAAGTCTCAATTTGTGTTTTATCATGAGAACCTTGGCTTTCAGACTCTTTCTATACATTCAACTGAGTTATGGTTTCTATTTACATAAATTACCATATGAAACTTGTTAATATTTCCTGAATATCCCTTTTCGTAGCACTATTAGACAAGGTTCTGTGCTTTTGTTTGGGACTCGGTGTCAGCAAATCAGAATTCATGACTGTGATCAGTTAGGAACAGAACAAAATAATTTATTCCCTAACATACAGCCTGGGTGTCAAATAATCCGTGCTGAGAAACGCGATCTGAAACAGCAGAATTTTATCATGCAGATGACAGGAGGTGTCAGTGCTGGAGCAGCAGGGAGTTCCTGAGCTGCTGCCATTTGCACTTTAAATGAGCTCAGGCTTCCCCGTGGCAGGAGCCTGGAACGTGCCCTGGGCTCGGGGCTTTCCACAGCCCCACCAACGGCAGGAGAGGGCAAGGGAACCTCACCTGGCCCGAGGAGTTTGTTGTGGGATTTCATCTCAGATTCCCTGCTGGGGAAGCTCTTTATCCCCGGGGAGGCAGCAGCAGCTGCAGCTCTGCAGTGGAGCGCAGGGAACGGTGCTTGGCCGGCTCTGGGGGTGTTCTCCTGGAGCTGGGGAAGCTCCTCAGCATCCCCCGGTCCCAGTGAGGGCTGGAGCCCTGCAGGGTCTGCCCCGAGCCCCTCACAGGCCCCAGCCACCCCTGGGAGCAGCAGGTCTGTGGTGGTCTGTGGAACTCCGGGGCCCCCCTGCGTGGGGAAAGCCCCTGCAAAGGGTCTGTGCTAGAATTGAGAGACCAACGGGATCTTTTTGGGTCTTCAGGTTTGGTGTTTATTTCTTATCTTACCAAAGCTCCTCCACACCGCCTTGCACCAGGCTTAGCATGCTGAAGAGTACAGCGAAAAAGGTCACGAGATGTACAGTTGCAAGGTCTTTTAAAGCCATCTTGTCCAATAAACTCTAAAAACGTACTTTATTTCTACTTCTCTGCCAGTAACTAACTAACTTTCTGACACGTAGCATCTACATCGTGACTTCTCCAAACCAATCACCCAGTGCCACTAACACTACAGAAAATGGGATCGAAGAAGAAGGAGAAGAAGGCAGGGCAACGCCCAAAATTCTCCATTCTGCCCTCCATCCACCCCCATACTAAAAAACCTAAAAGTCTAAATTTTTCATCCAGTGGCAGCTACACTACAATTCCACTTATATCTTAACAGATTGTACATCATCCCAAAGCCTAGGGAGTTTTCTCCACGGACGGAGGTCAAAGGCACGGCTCTCAGGAGGGTCAGGGTTTGTCAGAACAGACAGAGAAACATTCCCTGTGCCCTGGGTTCCAACAGTGGTCATTTCACCTTTCGCTGGGGTCACCTTTCCACTTTCTCTCCAGGTGACAAAAGCCCCGTGGAAATGCTGCTCCGTGTTTCCAGCTGGAGCTCATCCTCTCCTTCCAGCAGCAGGGACTCCTCTCCTTCCAGGCCTTGTTTATGAGAAATCAGTTTTTCATGCCTTACATGTGGGGGTTGATTTTTTTTGAGTTTTTTTTTTTTCTCACTTGATAAAAGCACCCTCTTCCCAATCCCTTTGGGAGACCTGAGAGCCTGTTCCCTTTTCTGCTGCTTGATGTTTTCCACTCCTTGCTAATCCCTTCCTCGTGATTTGCTGTTTCACCCTGCTTGCATTGGAACAGGGAGAGCTGAAGAGAAGGAAAACAGGCCAAAGTCCCTAAAACGTGAGGGGATGAGCTCACCTGCCATCTGGAGCCTGTGGTCTTCCAGAGAGGAAACTCAAAATCTAATTAAAATTACTCTGTCATAAAGGCTAGGCTGCCAGTGGGACCGAGAATAGATTGGGGTTCATTAGACCTTCATTTCTCTGCAGCATCTCCCAGCAATTCTCATTTTCTGCCCCAGGAAATGCAGCCAGTCTCAGAGGGGAGGCTGCAGCAGGTCAGGGAGCCCCCTCCTCTCAGGATGCTACCCTGAGCTCCATCTGCCAGCTCCAGCCAGGGGCACAGCCTGCCCTCACTCCTCCTCCCCTCTGACAGGGGAACAGCTCCAGGGCAGTGCTGGGAGGGAGAATTCCAGAGCCCACCAGAAACCCAAAATTCCAGAGCCCACCAGAAACCCAGAATTCCAGAGCCCATCAGAAACCCAGAATTCCAGAGCCCACCAGAAACCCAGAATTCCAGACCTCACCAGAAACCCAGAATTCCAGAGCCCATCAGAAACCCAGAATTCCAGAGCCCACCAGAAACCCAGAATTCCAGACCTCACCAGAAACCCAGAATTCCAGAGCCCGCCAGAAATCCTGGGCTTTGCTGGGCTTTGGCTCCTCCAGAGCTCCCCTCCCTGCTCACACCCACCAGAATCCCTTCCCAGCCTCTGATCTTTGACTCCAAGCTCTCCCCGCTCCTGAGCAACCCCAAGAGCAGCCCCACCCCTGCCAGGCTCATTCCTGTCACAGAACTTCGTTTAAAGTTTCCTTTTAGTGACAAAACCCAAGACATTGCCCGCTGACAGCAGAACCCGGTGACCTTCAAGGTGCTCAGTGGAGCTGGTTTTTATTCTTCTCCCCAGAGGCATCCCAGCAATAATTCCCCTGTCCCCACTGAGGTCACCAGGTCACTGTCACGCCTGCCAGTGGCAGTCCCAGCAAAGGCAATTCCTCTGCCAGGGCCCTGGCCCTGTTAACGAGCGGAAGGACAGCAGCTCCAGCATGTACAGACATTCTTTGCTTTGCCAGCTCCAGGGAATCATTTCCTCCTGCAGACTGCAGGGGATCCAGGTGCACACCCACCCTGCAGAAGGGTTTTTTCCCTAAAGGGGCTCCCCATGGGATTACAATGAAAATCCCTCTTGGCACTGAGCAGCTCGTGACAGATGAGGCCCTGATTTTCCTGGGGTTCCTTTCCCTTTCCTGGTCCCTCAACAGCAATTCCTCCTGCTCTGTGGGAGCAGGAATCAGTTTGTGGGAGGGAGAAACTCTGAATCATCACGTGCACCACAAACTCCTGGTGCCAGCAGGCACAACCTCATCAAAGCTCTTTGGAGAAGTGCTAATAGGAATCGGGGTTTTAAATTGATGACTCAGTCAGGATTATTCAAAGTGATGCACTGAAATTTGTTTTCCTCAGATGTTGAAGCCTCTCTGAGGGCTGCGGAGGCCCAGAACAAACGCTGCAGATGAGAGAAGTGGAAATTCTGCGTGACTTTGCTCCTTCACCTCCGGAAAGATTGTTTTTATCTACACACAGATGAACAGGACTTTCATTCCCGGGACCTTGCTCTGCTCTCAGAGCTTCTCCTGGTTTGTTTGTGATGCCACTCAAAGCTGGCTCTGTGCAGTTTTGTTTCCTCTGCTTCCATTAGCGCTGCCCTTGGCGCGGAGCGCGCGGCTCCTGTCCCTGAGCAGGGGGTGAGGCGAGGGCTGGGATCTGAGCACGCTGAGTGACAGGGAACTCTTCTAAGCACAAATCTCATTCCTTTATGAATTCCTGCCACTTGGGCACTGCATTAATCCAGCCACCATTGCTCTGTAATTTATGTTCAGGCACAATCTCGAGCGTTGGAAAGGAGAAGTGTTTTATTTTCAAAGGAAAGCGAGCCATTCATAAAACATTATATTTTGACATTTTCTGGAGAATATAAAGGGGCTCATTGCTCTGATTCAGGCCCTATTTGCATAATTTTTCCTTCCTTCACCACAGGTAAATCATGGTTAAATATTGAAGCATTTATCACCTGTGTGTTTTCAAACCAAACTTCCTATGAGCACAGGAGAGGGTGAGACTTTCTCCAGCACAGGCATAAAGTGCAGAAATCTTTTGGGCCTCCAGTTCTGCACCCATGAGAGGAAGATCCTGGCCAGCTCTGGGAGGAAAACCTCCCTGGATTGTTTTCCCAGGGAATATCCCACAGCAGAGCTCACAGGGCTGGACTTCTGCACGGATTCCATCTGCACAGGGCTGAACGTCCCCCGGGACACTCATGGAAATAAATATCATAAAAAGGATATTCGGATGCTCAGTGACCCCCACACAGCCCCTGCCCTGTCTGCTGGCCTGTTGTTAGCCAAGTTTACTCTCTGTAGTGCTGAGATGTTTAATTTGGCTGGAATCCTGGGCTGCATGCTCAGCTAATGGGAGCACATCTTGGTGTTCAAGTTCCTGTTCAGCAGCTCTGCACTGTGTAAATGGTGCTTAATTAAAAATACATATTTTACACAATAGAGGCTCTCAGCCTTTCACAAGTGAAAACATGACAGAATAGAAAGTGTCTGTTCCTCTGTCCACTTCCATTTCCACCCCAAACCGTGGCTGGGGGCCAAATAAATAAGTGAAAAGGAGCAACGCTGCTGTTTGTCACATAACATCAAACACTTCCCTTTGTCTCATCCTCCCTTTTCCCTTCTGTTGTCCTAATAAATAAAATAACACTGTGGGGATTTGGATTTGCAAACAAACCATGCCTGCAGTTGGCTGTGTCTCCTGGAGCAGCCAGGGAGGAAGGTTCTGCTCCTCCACAACCACGAGCACACAGAAAATGCATACAAATGATTGCAGCTGTCGCTAGCACGACTTAGGGGTAAATGCAGATGGCATGAAATAATATTCACAAACAGCTAATAGAATTTTAATGGCTGTAGAAAGAAAATAAAATGAAAGATGCCGTGTTTACTTGGGATGTGAAGGGAGCTTGGAGTGTGCCAGTGCAAGGAATGAGTCACTTTGGACCTTGCATTTTCCCACATTCAGAAGTGGGCAAGGCCCCGTGGGGGTTATTTATGGGGAGTTTAAATAGCAATCAGAATTTGTGAAATGTTCAAGGGTGCATCTGCATAAAGTATGATGCTGGCATTATGCAAATGTCATGTGTGATGAATGAAATGCATCAAACGTCTTGAGGACACCCAGATGTTAAAGCTACCAGGATGCCAGGAAACATGGAAGGAGGTGAAGAACATGATTTCTTCTCGAGTTAATTGATTCTCATGTTCCAGCATCACCCCCTAAACATTCCAATCAAGAAGCAAGCTCCAGTCACAGTTCCCTTGTTGTGGTTGTCTTTTTCAATCACCACTGCCAGCCTCCTCTCCCCAGCCCAGCCCAAGAAGCGCCCCAGCCTTCCGCGGGTAAATGAGATCCTTTCCTCACACACATCCCAGTGTGAGAGCTCCCTGCTCCCCAGCTCCACCTGGAGCTCTGCTGTCCTCACATTTCTGTCCTGTGGGCAGCGAGGTGGGCAGCAGGGCCCTGCTCCAGCTCCCTCACGGGCACTGGGAGCTCTGATGGAGGAATTCCAGTGCTGGCACACGCAACGGCCCCGGGCAGATGGGGCTTTGCAGGGTGGCTGCTCCTTGCGGGTTTAGAAGTAGAGATCATAAAGATCCATATGTGCTGAGCAGGGAAATTTATGGCAGAGTGAAAGCCTGTCCTATTAAAGGGGCCAGAAGCTGTGCCTGTGACTTAATTTGGATGTTATTCCGTGCCCTGCACTGAGAGCATCCAGCCACCTTGAACCCTGTCATATTTTGTTGTATTTTCACTGTACAAGCAAAATAAAAATGCCCTCAGCCTTTTCTCCTGTGGAGCTGAGGGCCCCACCCTGATGTCCCAGAGCTGGAGGGAATTGTCTCCTGGCCAGCACCAAATTCTGCAGCTCGTGGTGCAGGTGAACTCCCAGACAAAAACGTTTCACTCCTGTACCCCACACGTGGCCAAGGAGCTGCTCAGGGCCAGGGCCAGGGCTCATCCTGGCCCTGCTGAGGGTGGTGGATGAGCAGCTGTGATTATCCCAGCCCAGAGAGAATTTCTGCTGCTCTCCCTGTCTTTGGGGCAGAGGCACAACAGCCGTGCTCCCGTCCTCTTGCTGCTGAGGAAAATAAGATTTATGGACGTGAGCAGGGCCTGTCAGTGCAGCTTCCATATGGCAGAGGAGGAGAGGCTGCAGCAGGTGGGTCCCAGAGCAGATGCTGAGGATGCACACACAGCAGGACCTGGCTCAGGCTGCCTCTGCCAAAATCCTGAGCGTGCCAGCAGTGGGAGCAATCCCTCTTTGACCCAGAGGGGAAAGATTTGGGGGAAAATGCCTGGAAGCATTTCAGGAACCGACAGAGCAAATGTGAGATTTGTTCTGCTCTGGGCCCAGCAGCAGCTCCTCCGTGGAGGGGCTGAATTCCACCTGCCCGGGCTGGGATCCAGCCAGGTGCCTCTGCAGGGCTCCCCAGCTTGGCCTGGCTTGGGAGGGACCTCAGGGGTCACCCTGTGAGTGCCAGCTGCTGCCAGGGGTGCAGGCAGGGCTGCAGCTGCAGCACTGGGGATGTGCTGCCCAAAGCCATTCACCTGTCAGCTGGGGCTCGCATAGAAGTGAGCAGCCCCTAATGAAGTTAGGAATGTAAATCTCACTGAACTTCAGTGCTGCTGATCTTACTGATATGGCAAATCAGCAGCTGTCTGGCAATGGCAGATTAAGACTGATAAAAATAATTTTATTATTGAGCAGATCATTTGATGGTGTAAAAATGGGATTGTGAGAGCCAGTTCCAATGATGACTATTGAATCTGCCCTCGGTGATGGATAGCTTTTAAATGCACCAAACTTGTCCACCAGCTGAAATTCATAATAATTCTTGGAAACGTCCCTATTAAAGGAGCGCTCCCACATAAATACAAATTTTTGTCTGACAGGAGCAGCATTCTGCTCTTAACACCAGTGTGGGTGCTCATTCCTGCTCCTCAGGGTGGCTCTGGGGAGGGCTGGGGCTGTTCCTGTCCCTCAGAGCCCACGGGGTCACCCCCGGCGGGCTGAGAGCCCCCGCAATCCATATGCAAGAGAAAAGGCAGGAATGTCGTTTTTCTTGCCCCAGCCACTCTCAGACAAAGTGATTAAAGCTCCATCAGTCACTCGGACCTGCCCGTGGGGGGATCAATAGCTGCTGCTGCTTTACAGCCCCCCAGATTCCCAGGACTTTGGCAGTGAGGGGCTGTCACCCGAGGGCAGCACTCAGTTCCACTGACAGCTGCTCTCAAACGCTGTGGATTCCCAAGGTGTGCGCGGAAATTCGGGGTCTGGCTGTGCCTGGAGCTGCCCCAGCCTCCCTGGGAGCCGTGGCAGTGAGTGCAGCGAGCGCGGAGCTGCACACCCCATTCCTGCTCTGCAGGGCACCAGCCCGGGCTCCGGAGCCAGCCGGAGGGGCAGAGGGACCCGGCAGGGCTGGCTGCTCCCACGCCTGCCTGCCTCAGTTTCCCCAGCCGCAGGGCGCTCAGGGCGCTCTCCCACGGGGTTCGGGATGAATCCCAGCCTGGTTTGGGTTGGAAGAGACCTTAAGGCTGCCCCCAGCCCCTCCCTGAGCGCCTCCTGAGCTCCCGCGGGCTCTGGTGGAGCCCCACCTCTCCTCCTGGGGCAGGGGGACACAGCCAAAGGGCCCTCCCCGCTCAGAAGCCACCTCTGACAGCAAACCCCAACATTCCTGAGTTAATTCCAGCCCGGATTTCCCCACTCCCGTTCAGCACTTGCATTTTGGCTGCCATTAATAACACAAAGGAGGAAATATGGTGGCAATAAGATAAGAGCACATGAAATTGTTCTTCCTCTGACTCGGGACTTCCTCGCTGCTGGCTGATTTGTGGTGCAGCTCCCTCCCTGCATTCCAGGGCTGTGAGGCTGAATTTATGCTGCACTGGGCCAGGGCAGTGCTGAGACTGCCTCTGCTTCCCTCCCCTCCTCCCAGGGCAAGAATCCTGCACCTCCCCGATGCCTCAGATATTAAACACATTATTCTGCCTGATGGAAGGCTGGGGAAATTCAGATTCTGCAGTGCCTTACCCCTCGGAACGAGCAGAGCAGGGAAGCTGCACCCAGGAAAGCAGAAAGGAAGGGGAGACAGGAGAGAGGCTCAAGCACTGAGCAGTGCCCAGTTTCACCCCACTAGCAGTTTTAGGCCAGAGATGATAAATTTTAGCTTCAGTGGTGCAGTTCCAGCATCTGCTCCATCACAGGCTGCTGACAGGTGTGTCAGCACTGCTGGGGAGCTGCCAGATGGACGGGAGCAGTAAATAAAGGGCAAATCCCACTGGCAGTGCCAAGGGGCTCCTGAACTTCCCCTTGGTTTTCCCTCATTTGATTTCACATCTCCAGGCTCGGCAGCACTCTCTCAACAGCAGTTAGTGAGGAATCTCCTTCTCTTTAATCCTTTCCTTTATCTCCCTGGGGAGGATGAAAGCTAAATGATGTTAATCTGCTAAATATTTCTGATCACTGAGAGTGCAATAGAAATTACCACCCCGACTAGGAATTAATTGCAAAATCAAATGGGCTTGGAGAGGGATGTCAGCACCTGAACATCCTTTCTTCTCTCACAGCAAAGGACAGCTCTGGAATTCAGGGTAAAACCTCCACAAAAAGCTGAGCATAAGATGCTTGGGGGGATCACAGATTTCACTGTTGGAAAGTTTGGGTGCTCACAAAAGTTATACCAAGAACAAAGAAACTCTGGTTCTTCTGCACGTGCCAGAAATACAGAACTTCACAGTGTTAGGAAAGGTCCAGAGCCAGTGGGGAGAATCCCGTTTTCTCCTGGGTGCTTCCACTGGGGCTGAATGCACGGAATAAAGAAATAGCAGGAGGCCAATCCTCTTTTATTTTATCCCACTCTTATTCATGCAAAACCCCTGCCAACATCAGCTGGAGCTGGAGGGGAACAAGGGCAGTGCCACGCGTGGGTGAGCTGATCTAATTCCTCTTTATTCAGAGCTCCCAATCCACTGAAAGGTCCCAGACAAGGCACAGCCTGCCCCAAAACAAACTGCACAGCCTGCCCCAAAACACACTGCACAGCCTGCCCCCGCAAAAAACCTGCACAGCCTGCCCCAAAACACACTGCACAGCCTGCCCCAAAATGAACTGCACAGCCTGCCCCCGCAAAAAACCTGCACAGCCTGCCCCAAAACANAAACAGCCTGCCCCAAAACACCCTGCACAGCCTGCCCCAAAAAACCTGCACAACCTGCCCCAAAACACAGGCACAGCCTGCCCCACTCTCACAGGCACAGCCTGCCCCACTCTCACAGGCACAGCCTGCCCCAAAATGAACTGCACAGCCTGCCCCAAAATGAACTGCACAGCCTGCCCCAAAACACAGGCACAGCCTGCCCCACTCTCACAGGCACAGCCTGCCCCAGCTCACAGACACAGCCTGCCCCAAAATGAACTGCACAGCCTGCCCCAAAACACAGACACAGCCTGCCCCAGCTCACAGATACAGCCTGCCCCAGCTCAGAGCCTCCCCGTCCCGGTGCCTGCAGGGCCTGGCCAGCCCCTAGCTGGGTTTCTCTCCCTGCAGGGCTGCTGGCACTGGGAGCTGCTCAGAGCTCTTCAGGGAGCAGCGCCTTCGCAGCCATCAGCCTCCCCAGGCTGGGTAGCAGCTTTCCAGGGCAAAACCCTCCAAACTTCCTTGAGAAATGCTGTAGTATTTGGCTTAAAAATATTAATCTGGGGAGCGGGGAGGGGGGTTAATGAGTTTCACACTCACGAAGTGCTATCAGATTTTGGAGCCATCTGCTTCTGCTCAAGGCAGTTTCCAAGGCGGGTTTGCTGCCTGGAGCCTGTGCTGGTGAGAGACCAGGGAGCAGGAGAGCCAGGGCAGCCTGATCCACCTCCCAGTCTGACACTGAATATATGTGCAGCCAATTTATAAACAGCAGCAGCTCCTAACTGCTCTGCTGAAGGAAAGGGGGAAGGGGAACAATATCGGGGGGAAAAGATGGTCCGTCATGTGGCAGAGCAGATCCCCACTCTCACAGAGATTATTTTGCACTTGTTCTGCGCTGTGTTCATTTTCTCTCTTTTAATCCTAAAACATAACAAATTAATAGGGGAATTGCTTCACCCACCAAAGCAGCAGAACCAGCAAAATCCTCCCAGCAGCAGCAGGCAGGAAGGAGGAGGCACACAAGGTGAGTTACTGCACGTTTGGGAAGGAAGGAGAACAGAGCTGCCCTGGCTCCTCAGGCCAGCAGGAGTGGCTGCGAGGCACTGCTGGCACAGAGCCCAGGGAATTGGGGATTTGGGGATTGATTTGGTGATTTGGTGGTGATTTGATGGTGATTTGGTGGTCTGGGACATGCATCAAAGGCAGCGCCCTCTTTGGGCAGATGAAGCCCCAGCCCAGGGGAGCTTTTCTGACAGGAATCACCAGGAGCACTCCAGGGATCTGCAGAGCAAATCCTCCCTCCCCTGGCAGCCCCGGGGTGACAGGATCACACCTGAGCAGGGGTTAAAGCCCTCTGGGGAGCCACAGCTGGGACCCAGGGACAGCACCAGGAACCGGGGATGGCACCAGGAACCCAGGGATGGCACCAGGAACCGGGGATGGCACCAGGAACCGGGGATGGCACCAGGAATCCAGGATGGCACCAGGAAACCGGGATGGCACCAGGAACCCAGGGACAGCACCAGGAACCGGGGATGGCACCAGGAACCAGGGATGGCACCAGGAACCCAGGATGGCACCAGGAACCAGGGATGGCACCAGGAACCCAGGGATGGCACCAGGACCCAGGGACAGCACCAGGAATCTGGGGATGGCACCAGGAATCCGGGGATGGCACCAGGACCCAGGGACGGCACCAGGAACCAGGGATGGCACCAGGAACCCGGGGATGGCACCAGGAACCCAGGGATGGCACCAGGAACCGGGGATGGCACCAGGACCCAGGGACAGCACCAGGAATCCGGGGATGGCACCAGGAACCCAGGGATGGCACCAGGAACCGGGGATGGCACCAGGAAGCCGGGATGGCGCCAGGACCCCCAGGGATGGCACCAGGACCCCCAGGATGGCACTGGGATGGCACTGGAGTGTTGGAACCCTCTGGGCTGGGAGGTTTTTGCAGTTTTCCTGCAGTTAGAGCTGTCAGACAGGTGACACCACGGCCCCCAGCTTGTCTGTGGCTGCTCTTTGGGGCACCTGGGCTCTGCTCACTCTGTACCCAAGGTTGTCACTCTGTACCCAAGGCTGTCACTCTGTGCCCTGTCAGGGCCTGTCCCAGCTCTGTATCCACACTTTACTACAGGCAAGTTTCAGAGACCCAACTAAATGGCACCCAGAGACATAATTACATCCCAATTAAGTATTTGTTACTCCAGATGTCCCTCAGAAGATCCTGCCTGATCCCTCACCCTTCCTTCAGACCCCAGAATCCTGACCTCGAGGCTGTGGAGCTGCTCCAAGAGCCAGTGGGGCCCAGTGTACCCAGCCCGAGAAGGAAAACAGAATTCCTTGCCCAAGACAGCTCAGAGCCTGAGGGATTTTGCCCAAACCAGCCTTGCCTGGTGCAGAAGGACCCCACAAACCCCCGTGGTGCCCGGCACCGGCGGGCTGCAGTGTCACACATCCTTCTGGGAGGTGACAATAGTGACAATGTCCATCTCTGAGGAGCTGGGAAAGAGGCAACAGCTCCGCAGAGATTTGCTTGAAATATTGTGCACGAGGGTTTCCCGGAGAGCCCGGTGCTGCTGACCCCAGGGGTGCATCCATAACTCCTGCAGCACGGAGCGCACACAAACCTGATCTGGAGACGTTAAAGAAAGCTGCTTGACATTGAAAATCAAATTGATTTCTTGCCAAGATTTCACAAGGGCATGTGTGACAGCAAATGACATGCTTAAGCCTTGCAAGAAGAAAATAAACATGTCCAATGCAAAAGCCATCAGTTTCTGTGCCAGCTTGAATTATGCACATCTGGAGTGATTTGACACCCAGCCTGCTTGGCAGCGCAGAGGGTGCACTGCCACAAGCTGAAAGAGATAAATAGGCTGGAGCAGAGCTGGCTGCCTTGTGGAAGGCTGCAGAGAAAGCAGATTTCAGGCAGCAGTGTCCACTCTCCTGTTTCCTCCCTCTCCTGGCCAGTGGCAGCTCCTTGGAAAGCTCCAGCGTGCAGCTCCTCTGCCGTGCTGCTGAGCAGTGCCCAGTGCTCACGTTCTGCTTTCCTGGCTCTGGCACAGGGCTCCCAGCAGGCAGCACCAGCCTCCTCCCAAAGCCAGGAGCTAAGAGTTTGGGGCTCTCTGATGGGCACAGCAGCCAGAGCTCACCCCTGAACAAAGCTGGCCCAGCAGGCACGGGGCACCAAGGGACACTGCTCACAGGTGACCTCCCACACTGAGCTCTGGGGATTTGGGCTGCCTCTCACCTTCCCAGTTCCTGGAAATCCCTGCTCCTGAGTGGAACGAGGCCAGCTGCCCAAACTGCAATCTCTGAACGGAGCCACGGAAGCAGGACTGCCCACCATGTCCTGCTGGGTGTCCCCAGGTCCCTCTGAGGTCACTTCTCTTGGCGTTATTTGTCAAATCCAAGCAGAAACCCTTCAGGCCAAGCACATTTCATGCCCACACTGGTGCCAGTGTCCTCGGGTGCCATAAAACCCCTTCCCATCTCATCTCTGGAGAGCAGAACCAGTGTTTGATCCCCCGAGTGCTCCCACCCCAGAGGCTGATGGCAGAGCCACCTCCCAGCAGCTCTCTGGCTATATTAACATAAAGTTTCTATTGCACAGCAGTTTGATCCATTTGTGTTTGTTTAACTCCCGCGTTCTGACAGAAGAAGATGGAGAATCTGCATAATTAATAATGACCCAAGCAATCTCCCTTAATGCCTGCTCTGAAGCCCTGCTATCCTGGTGGCTGAGGACATCCATAACGGTGGCAGGCAGGAGCAGGCTCCTTCAGGCTGCTGAGAGATTATTCCCCCGGGATCAGCACGGGGTGCTTTGCAGCTCCAGCCATTAGCTGGAATTGCTCAGGTCATTCATAAAACTTCTTTTCCTTGGCACAAAGCGAGCGCAGAGGCGGGGCTGCAGCAAAGGGCTGGGCACGAGGATGGATTGCTGTCACCTGTTTCTCTGTGTGTTCCTGGAATGGCACAGCGCTGCTGGCCTTTGGGGGCAAGGTGGTGGCTTTGGGCACCAACACCTTCGTGTCACCTCTGCTCCTGGCTGAGGGGTGCCAAAAGCAAATCCCTGTGGAAGAGGCAGGAGGGGCCCCGAGGCACCCCCAGATTTAAACACCCACAGCTCCTGGCCACAGAACCAGTCAGGAAGAGGCCTGGGAGCTGTGGGGCTCTCAGCAGGCAGGGGCTTTGTCTCCTGCAAGGAAGTAAACGTGTAATTCCTGCTATCAGAACAATGCTCTTTGCCAAATCAGATGAAATGCTTGTAACAGGGGCTAATCAGATTCTACATTAATGAGAGAAAATATGAAGCTAATCAACACCCAGGCAGGTCTCTAGGCTGCAGGCCTATTAAACTTCATAAAAAATTAATGACTGAAAGAGCAAAATCGTTTGTAAGGGGTCTCCAGTGGCACTGGGAGCTCTGGAGCCCCGTTCCCCTCTCATTACTCTGCACCAGCCTCACCCCAGCCCAGCCCTGCTCTGCTCCAGGACAGCCCTGATGGGTTCATCCCTCCTCACACCTCCTGCTCCACTGCCATGGTGGCTTTTCCCTTGGAATTAAGGACATTTGTACCCCACCACTCCCTGGGCTGGGCTGGGAGGGACCTTAAAGCCCATCCCATCCCATCCCATGGATCCCATCCCATCCATCCCATCTCCATCCCATCCCATCTCCATCCCATCCCATCTCATGGATTCCATCCCATGGATCCCATCCCATGGATCCCCATCCCATGGATCCCATCCCATCCCATCCCATCTCATCCCATCCCACGGATCCCATCCCATCTCATCCCATCCCATGGATCCCATCCCATCCCATCCCACGGATCCCATCCCATGGATCCCATCCCATCCCACAAATCCCATCCCATCTCATCCCATCCCACGGATCCCATCCCATCCCACTGTCCCAGGCCGCTGCAGCCCCATCCAGCCTGGCCTGGGACACGTGCAGGGATGAACTGGGGAGTTCTGTGTGGTTTCCACGGGAGGGATCTGCAGAGTCCCTGCTGGGATGCAGTCCCAGCTCCCTGGGCCGCTCCAGCAGGTTGTGCATCACTAATGAGATGCAGAAATGAAGATCACATTGCAATGAACCGTGCAGGAATGGAAACAAGGACGGTTCCTCTGCCTCCCCTCTGCTGAACACAAAGGGAGCCTCTGCTGGTCTGGGCTGTCCCAGCCAGGTTTGAAGCAGACAGGCTCAGCCTGCCTGGTCCAGTCCCTTCCTCAAGGCATTGTTCAGCTCCCAGGTAATTGCAAGGTTGTGCACAACAGATCGCTGCTAGCCATCCTCTGTTTGCAGTGCTGTGGAGGGAAAACAATCATTTCTTGGGGTTTTTGGCTGGGAAAAGAGAAGACCATTAGAGCAGATCGTCAATATTTAATGCACGATGTAAATGAGATGTGTAAGTACATATCTGGCTGGGAGCAGGAGGAGGGGAGGTGCGTGCCGAGTGCGAGAAGGCATCTGGAGGGTTCGGGAATCACTGCTCACTACACGGCTCCAGCAGACCCTGGAGCTCGGCTCTGCAATCCCTCCCTGCCTCAGTGGCTCTCAGGGCCCCAGCCTGGGCCTATTTAGAACTGGAATTATTCAGGTTACAGGGCTGGCATTGCCGTGCTCAGCTCTCAGATGTCTCATTCCATCAGTGGGAGCTCCCGGCCAGCAGTGACCCTGCCTGGGGGATCCCGGGGCTAAGCCAGGCTCAGTCTCTGCCTGGGGCTCTGGGGACAAGGCCCCATTCTCTGCTGCCCTGGGCTTGGAGAAACCCTTCCCCCTGCACCAAGAAATGAGTGTCTGTGTGTGCCCTGTGGGGTCAGTCCTGGGCTCACAGCGAGGTGCAGGGCGAGGCAAAGAGGATTTCTCTGACCCAGTCACACCAAAACCCCACAGACCTGCTCCAGGAGCAGAGTAAACGCAGGTTATTCTGGCAGCTGAGCTGTAGGATCCAGAGTGTGCCCCTGTGGGTTTATTTGGACAAACAAGCTGTGGGTGCAGCCTCAGAGGGGCCTGGGTGAGGTAAAAACAACCTGGAGTGATGGATTCACCCTTCCCCTGCCTGCCCCTGAAGGATTTGAGTCAAATTCTACCTGGCAGAGGAGCCCTCAGCTACACACTGGAGATTTTGGGAGTCCAGAGAGTTGGATTTCACAGATGAGAGGAAGCAGCTGCTGTAGGTCAGTGGCAAAGACAGATCTAAAATTCATCTTTCCTGACTAACAGCTTAAAGTGCCTCTGTTTAAAAAAACATGCAGCCCTTTGGAGATGCAGCTTTAGCTCTCTCAGACCTCGCTCCTACAGAAGATAAACCCAAGATGAAAAATTTATTGGAATGCAAACTGTGCAGGTAAAGTGCTGGCTACAACTGCAGAGCAATAAAAGTGCTCCTAATGCCTGCACCCCTGCTCCCTCCACAAAACACCTGAGACATCCAGCAGCCATCAGGCCAGCTCAGCCACACCTGCCGGCCCCAGCTCTGCAGAACGACTTGAAAAGGAGAAATCTTGGTTTTCCTTCAATGTTTGATGCATAATGTACGAGGAGGTGATAAAGTTGCCCCTGACTTTAAAAAGTTCTCATCCCCGCAGCCAAGTGGTCTCACCTGGCAGAAAACTGCAATGGGACAAAAAGAATCAGAGAATCATTGAATCCCAGAATGGCTGGGGATGGAAGGAGCTCCAGTCCCAATCCTGCCATGGCAGGGACACCTTGCACTGTCCCAGGCTGCTCCAGCCCCGTCCAGCCCGGCCTTGGGCACTGCCAGGGATGGGGAACCCATGGAACAACCTGTGCCAGGGCTCACAGGGAGGAATTCCTGCCCAAATCCCCACCCAGCCCTGCTCTCTGGCACTGCACACTCCTGTGAATAATCTCCACTTGTGCCCTGCTGAGGCTGGCAGCTGTGACCCCTCCCTGGAATCTGCAGCTCCTTTTCCTTCTGCTGTTTGAGGTCATTCTGTGCCTGTGCCACTGCCGGGCCCCTCAAGCACTTTAAATTCCTTTAAATGGTATTGTTTGGGTATTTTTATTTGGGTATTATTGAATAACAGACATGGGATCCCCCTGCTCACTGAAACACTGGGGAACCTCTGCTCTTAGAGGGAAGCAACTGTGATTTATCAGCTGCAGGTTGGAAGTGCTGGGCGCAAAAAGGAGAGAACAAAGCAGGTGGGGACAGGTGGTGGCAGCTTTTGATGCCCACACAGGGAATACAGCACCATTAACAAGGCAGATGCAAGCCTTCCTCTCATTCCTCATCCAAGGTTTCTCTTCCAGGATCCCATTGTCTGCAGGGCAGGGGAAGGGGCTCTGTGATCTCGCATGAAGGAAGGAGGCAGGAGCTGCAAAGAGCTCTGAAAAAAGGAAATAAATCGATTGCTTTGGTCCCTTTATTCTGAACTTTTCCAGGCAGGGGGTATTTACTGCTGGATCTCGTCCTGCTGCTGATACTCACTTGGAATGCACTGAGTGGAATCAGCTCGTTAGAAATCCAAGCAAGGCACTCATGTGGTTTTTTCTTCTCTTTTGGGAATCCTCTCCTGTGTAAATAAGACACATAATAACCCTTCTCTGCATTTTACACATGTGCACAGCTTTTCAGCCATAAATGTCGCAGCGCTGCTGCAATTATCCCCATTTTCCTGGAGGAAAAAAGGGAGCACACAAGGCTCTGACCCACAAACACTGCCTGTGACAGCTAAATTTGGATGCTGGTGTGCAGGGCGATTTCCAGCCCTCCCAGCCTCTCCTCTGGAACAAGGAGGGGTCAGGGAGCAGCACCCAAAGCCCAGTTCCTGCAGTCCTGGGGTCACAGGGGGGCACGGGGACAGGGGAGGTCCCTTCTCATGGACAGGACAGGAGGAAAAGGACTTGGGCCAGGGGAGGTTTAGATTGGATATCAGGGGAAAAAAAAAAAACTTCCCAGGAAGGCTTGTAAAGCACTGGAAAGGTCCCTCAAGGACCCCTCTGTTTTCAGCTGACAGTGCCCGGGACTGAGCTCCATTTAATTTCTGAATTTCCACAAAGACCCTGTAAGTGATTGTGATTTTGCAGGGGAAAAGCAGGGTCTCGCCGTACCTAACCCCCAGAGCATTTTAATCTCTAAATCAATAAAATCCATTAAACAAATTGCTCTCCCCCCACGTCTCTCCACGCATCCCACCCAGAGTGAGCGGCTTTGCCATTATTTATTTAATTTGGAGCACGGCTTTGCCATTATTTATTTAATTTGGAGCACGTTGCAGAGCCCTGCTGATGGATTGAGCCCTTCTGCTGGTGCAGTTCGGCTGTCAGAGCGCTGCAGCAAAAACCCCAGTTTGAAACTTCGAATGGGAACAAACGGCCTGTAAATGCAGGGCTGCAGGAGGGGAAAATGAAACAACACTCCACGGAAAGCCTGGAATGTTTGCAGGGTTTAGGCTTCGTGCTCTGTACGTGCAAATGAGAAGGAATGATTAAAAGCAGCTCTTCTCTCTGGAAAGGTTAAGTGTCTCATCTCACACAAAGGAACTCTGTGCACCAGCACTCTCAAATCCTGGAGAGAGATCAAGTGCTGGAGTCTTGATAGCAGAATATTTAGTGATAAAGAATGAGTATCAGGGAGGATTGAAAACATGGAGAGCAGGCAGATGTGCTGCAGCACTTGGGGCTGCATTGACAACACGGAGTTGGAAATTCACCCAGTGCAGAACTGAAAAAAAGAAGAGAAATAGCTGGGGATGGATGTGTTTAGGTGAGGGTGGGTCTTGACCAGGCTGGGGAGATAAAGAGATGAAAATATTTCCCACCTCCCCTCACAAGGAATTCCTGCTTTGTCTGGGTACAGATGGACCAAGGGACAAAATCTCTTGGAAAACCACTGTTAATGTAACAGGGGTTCATTAAATCTGATTTTCCCCAGGTTCTGGAAGGCAGCAGAGCCCCCGCATTGTCGGGGTGAGGGTGAAACTCGGGGCTGGTTCTGAGGCTCAGAGGCAGGGCTGGCAGAGTGCACACTGAGGGTTTCATAAAGTGGTAATAAAAGGGTCATGGGCCTGGGACACTGAGCCAGGACAGAGCACAGGAGGTGTGACAGACAGAGCCTGCAGCTGTGAGGCACTGAGAGATTTCCCTGTGAGCATCATCACTTCCCTCTGAGCATCATTTCCCTGTGAGCATCATCACTTCCCTCTGAGCATCATCATTTCCCTCTGAGCATCGTTTCCCTCTGAGCAAAACCTCCCTGGACAGAGATTTCCTTGCTGGGGTGAGGGCAGAACGGGAGGGCTCCCTGCTCTGAGTCTCTGAGTGTGACATGGCACAGGCTGAGGAGCAGAGGAGGGGCTGGCCAGAGGCCACAAGGAATTCTCTGACATTTGGAGCTGTGACATCGGGTCTGAGCTGGCTGGGGGGACACTCACAGCCCTGAGGCAGCAGCAGCATTGCACCAGGCTCTGATAGCCAGACAAACCACAACTCACTGTCTCTGACTGACAGAAGGACAAAAAAGAAAAAAAAAATAGACAAGGGCTTAAAATTAAAGCATTGAAGCACTGTCCCAACAAAGAAACCCCGACTTTGGTGCGTTGGCATGACAAAAACAGGTTAAAACCCCGAGCTCTGCTCATTTGCAGGCCAGAACTCTGTGCCTGCTGCTCTGGGGAGAAGGGACGGGGAAGAAGCAATTCCCTGCTGGCATGGGAAGGGAAAAGTGATGGGAAGGAAGCAAAAGTGCTGAGGAATGTGGGGAGTATGGATATGGAATGTGGAGGATCATCAGAGGCAGCCTGGGGCTGAGGCTCTCTGCTGTTTGCTGCTGGGAGGGGAATTTGGGGCTGGGGCTGCATTTGGGGTCACCTGAACGGGGAGCCAGCCCAGGGCTGGCCAGGGTGACCCCAGGTCTGGCCAGGGTGGCCCAGGGCACAGCCAGGGTGACCCCAGGTCTGGCCAGGGTGGCCCAGGGCACGGCCAGGGTGGCCCCAACACTGGCCAGGGTGGCCCAGGGCTGGCCAGGGTGGCCCAGGGCACAGCCAGGGTGGCCCAGGGCTGGCCAGGGTGACCCCAGGNCAGGGCATGGCCAGGGTGGCCCCAGGGCACAGCCAGGGTGACCCCAGGGCATAGCCAGGGTGGCCCAGGGCACAGCCAGGGTGACCCCAGGTCTGGCCAGGGTGGCCCAGGGCACGGCCAGGGTGGCCCCAACACTGGCCAGGGTGGCCCAGGGCTGGCCAGGGTGGCCCAGGGCACAGCCAGGGTGGCCCAGGGCTGGCCAGGGTGGCCCAGGGCTCCCTGTGCAGGGTTCCAGCACACAGCTCCCACTCACAGGGGTTTCCAGTGGCACTGTCCCTGTCACCTCGTTTCTCCGTGTCCTGGAGAGGAGAGCTGTGAGGGGGAAGTCGTTTCCTTGTCCCCAGGGATTGGGAAGCCTGGCAGAGCTGATCTCCCCTCGATGAGTTGAGCAGAGCAGCTCCTTCCCCCAGCAGCAGCGTGAGCCCCACGGGCTCTGCCTGGGCTCCTGTGGAATGGCAAAACCAAAGGAAACAGCCAGAGCCAGCTCGGAGCAGACACAGAAACAACCTGGGGGAATTTGCCCCCCTGGCCACAGGAGAGCTGCCAGCAGAGAGGAACAGGGCAGGTTTTGGGAAGGATCCTTCACTCTGCCTCCCTGGCTGTGAGAAAAGCACGAGCAGCTCAGGGAACCCATTCAAACAGCGTTTAGAGAGATAATTGCAGCAGCTAATTGCCAAATAATAATAATAAAACATCTTGAAGTTTGCTAATGGAGGGGTTGAAATACTGTAATTCTTGACAGACAGCAATTAATACAGGCTGGAGTGTCCAATAAATTCAGAGACCTCATCCATTCTGTTCTGGAAGCACACGATGACATTCTGTGTGATGACAGCTCTGCTCAGAAATCAGATATGTCTGGAGTTCTTTTCTTTTTATGGGGACAGACAGACATTCTCTGGTGAAAGTTAAATGAAGTTAGAGCCCTTCTGTAAACACTTTGCAATCCCTGTATTCATTAAAGTCAAAAGAAATTGTGCTGTTAATCAAGACTTCATTTTAAAAGGATCAGAACTGGACCTGGCCTATCTCCCCTCCTCTCTCCCTACTTCTCCAATAATCACAGATCAACCTTGTGCAAATTAAGGCCTAAATCTGGCTTTCTGTTTAATTGAGTTCTGCTCAGCTCTGGCCTTTCAGCCCCAGCACCACTGCCAGTGTGACCAGGAGACCTGGGCTGAACTTTGTGCTGCTTTCCTTTGCTCCACGGTGCAAGGTCTGAGTCCTGTCTGCTCACCAAGTTCTGTTTGTGTACGATATCAGTTTTCTTGCACCACCTGAAGCACTGCTGCTGCTTGGCCCTTGCTGGCTCAGATATTCCATTTACTCCTTGAACTATTCCCGTTTTACTGCACGAAGGTGCTTGTGGGGGGAGGCAGCAGCTCCTCAGGCTCCCAAAGTGCCCCCAGCGCCTCTTCACCTGCACCAGGAGTGTCTCCCTGGGGCTGCTGCTGAGCCCAGCTCAGCCCTGTGCCACAGGAACCCAGATCTGCTCCCTGGGCAGCAGCGGGGCTGGGGGCTGGCTTCAGAGAAGGGCAGCGTGGGGAGGGATCTCAGAGATGGGCTCTCTCTCCCTCTCTGAAAGGCTGGAGCAGCCTCAGCTGCTGCCACGGGCTGAAATGAAAGGTTAAATTCAGCCAAAAAGGGGAAACTGCGTGTTCCATCAGCCAGAGTTCGATTGCAGTGACATAACAATGGCACGAGAGCAATTTCATCCTTGGCATGTTTAGAGGTGGCATTAGGGAGTGTACCAAGGTAGCAATTTTCTAGATAATCAACTTAATGTCTTCATTCTAAGTGCATTTATACGTGTAAGTTAATTAGGGGAGTTAATTCTCACAGAAATGGCAGAAAATCTGCATTTTTTCCAGTGAGCTTTTGCTTTCTGGCAGCTCCTGGTTCTGGGGAGCTGGGAGAGACAAACTGAGGCTCCTGCCACAGTCCCAGCCTGGAGCAGGGGCAGAGCTGGGACCAGGGAGAATTGGTTCCCAATATCCCACTGAAACCTTCCCCAGCACAGCACCACAATGCTGGGCTGGTAAGAAAGGACCACGATGACTTTGCAATTATCGCCAGCCCTTTATGGGAAAATTCTGTAAAGGAGATAAAAGCAGACAGTGAAGCCTCAGTGAAGCAAAAGGGAATTTTAGCACATGCTTTAAAAGGCCTGGAATTTCAAATGGAGTCTGTAAAAGTTAAATTGCTCTGAAGAGCAATGCCGTCTGTCCAAATTTAGCAGGGCTGTCTGAGCCCACAGCCAGTGCAGCAGATTCAGATAATGACTCCTCCCCACTTCGGAAAGAGCTACAGCCTCGGGTTGAAAAAGAAGGGATTTTTGGTGATTGCCTTCCCTGCCGGCCCTCTGAGGAGCTCTCAGCACCCCTCCCGTCCTCCTTCCTGCTGGACTGCTGCAGATTTCCCTGCACGTGTCCCCTTTGGCCCCACTTTCCTGTTCATTCCTTTCACTCCACAGGGGACAACGGCTCCAAGCTGAAGGAGGGCACATTTGGGTGGGATATTGGGAAGAAATCCTCCCTGGGAGGGTGAGGAGGCTGTACAGAATTCCCAGAGCAGCTGTGGCTGCCCCTGGGTCCCTGGCTGTGCCCCTG
>VWZV01007901.1:107967-132495 GCA_013397155.1 Irena cyanogastra
TCTGGCAGCGTCCCTGGATCCCTGGCAGTGCCCCTGGATCTCTGGCAGCGTCCCTGGATCCCTGGCAGTGCCCCTGGATCTCTGGCAGCGTCCCTGGATCCCTGGCAGTGCCCCTGGATCTCTGGCAGCGTCCCTGGATCCCTGGCAGTGCCCCTGGATCTCTGGCAGCGTCCCTGGATCCCTGGCAGTGCCCCTGGATCTCTGGCAGCGTCCCTGGATCCCTGGCAGTGCCCCTGGATCTCTGGCAGCGTCCCTGGATCCCTGGCAGTGCCCCTGGATCTCTGGCAGCGTCCCTGGATCCCTGGCAGTGCCCCTGGATCCCTGGCAGTGCCCCTGGATCCCTGGCAGTGTCCCCGGATCCCTGGCTGTGCCCGAGGCCAGCAGCTGTGGCAGAAGGAAGGGAAGGACCAGGGTTTGCTGGAGCTCACGGGACACAGCTCCGTGTGCTTTGGGAATTTCAAACATTGCCTGCCTGACGGTGAGTCAGCTCCTGCCTGTGAGCAGCTCCATCCTGTGGGGCCGGGAGGAGCAGGCTGCAGGAGCAGCCACCCTGGGGTTTGGAATTGTATTTCAGATAGAGAGGGAGGGAGATCCAGAGCAGCCACTCTGGGGTTTGGAGTTGTTGTATTTCAGATAGAGAGGGAGGGAGATCCAGAGCAGCCACTCTGGGGTTTGGAGGAGTTGTTGTATTTCGGAGAGGGAGGGAGATCCAGAGCAGCCACTCTGGGGTTTGGAGGAGTTGTTGTATTTCGGAGAGGGAGGGAGCTGCCAGAACAGCCACTCTGGGGTTTGGAGTTGTTGTATTTTGGAGAGGGAGGGAGCTGCCAGAGCAGCCAGGAGCCAGCTGTAGCTCATGGGCACAGCTCTCCAGACCCTCCCACCCTTTGGCTTTTCCAGCATGGTTTCCCACCAAGAAAAATGGAAACCACGGCAAGAGGGGAAATGAAAGGCAGAGACTGGGAGCTGCTGCTTCCTGCAGAGTGTGAGCAGGAGGGATTGAAGTACAGGCTATCCTCTATATGAAATAAACACCATTAAGGTCTCCATTAACCTATGGGAGCCTTCAATTAGATCAGCAATGCTTTGAGGGAAGAACTGTTTCTGATGTATGCTTGGAGTGAATAATGAAAGATTGGCCCCCAGGTGCTCCAGCCCTATCAATAATAAACATTATTACTCAATAATAGGAACGAAGAGTTGGAGTTAATATTTAAAATGTGCATGAGAACAAGGCATGCCCAGGCACATTTCACGCATATTTTAATTGCCACCAGACAAGTAGAATGAGGATGGCCGTTCACTCCAAGGGCTGGGATTCTGTTTTGCTGAAGCACTCAGATTTCAGCGTGCTATTGTCAAGCCTATTTGGAGCAAATTGTGGGGAGAATTGCAATGAGAGCTGTAGTTGCCTAGCGAAGGTCTAAGATTTCCATTTAAAATGAATGTGAGCTGTTCCTCTGGATCTGGCATATGGGCCTGGAGAATCCCTGCCAAGATGTCGAGAGCTAGACTGCTCCCCCTCCAACTTTCTCCTGGTGTTTGGGCCTTTGGCTCCCGTGCAAACACAGAGCTGGGACCCTGCTGGGTGGGGCTGCAGAGCAGGGCACGGCCCCGGGGCTGGGGACAGCAGGGACTGAGCTGGACACCCCGGGGATGTCCCCTGCAGGGATGTCACCTCGAGGTGACCAGCTGTGCAGGGGCTCGGCCAGTTCTGCTCCACTGCAGCTGCAAGCTGAGCTCCTGAGCTGACTCAGAGCTGTCTGGGACTTGTTTTCACTGTCCTCTCCACAAGCACAGCCTGGAGAGACCCTGGTGTTCACAGGAGCCTCCTCAGGACAAGAGCAGCCAACCGTGAGCAGAAATAAAAATTCCAGTTGTTCCTTCTTTTGGGATGCCAACACTGCCTCTAACAGCTGGATCCTCTGGGGAAGTGGGAGGAGAGACAAAACGGAATTGAAAAGGAGGAGGAATCAGAAGGAAAACCCCAGCAATGCTTTTCCTGTGCAGTTCCACCTCCAGAGCAGCATCCAGGTCCTGCCTGGCACAGCAGGGGACAGGCCCAGGTCCTGAGGAAGGGAACTGAAGCAGGACCAGAGGATGGGTTGGGTTGGAAGGGACCCCAAAGCCCATCTCATTCCATCCCATCTCCTTCCATCCCGTTCCGTCTGCCCCAGGCCGCTCCAGCCTCATCCAGCCTGGCCTGGACACTGCAGGGATGGGAGTCCTGACCAGGCTGGCACCAGCAGAGCTGCCCTTGCTGTGAGACAGCACAGAGCTGAGCCAGGACTGCCTGGCAGCGTTGGCACCTGGGGAAGGGAAGGCTCAGGGCCAGCCCTGGCTCCTCTGCTGTCCCCTGTCCTGGCTCAGGGCCAGGCTGGTGGCCCCGCTGTCCCCGAGGGTGGGATCAGGCTGGGGTGTGTGTGAGCCCAGGGGAGCTCTGTTCCCATCCCTGCTCCCAGGGCAGTGCAGCACAGACCCAGGACAGGCTCTGGAGCCTTCCCCAGGCACAGACGCACCAGGAAACCTTCTCTGCTGGTGGAAATAGTCTGGAAGAAGAAACAAAACATGCAGGCACGCACAAAGACGTTGGCTTTTTTTGTTTAATCTGTCTTGGACTCTGCTGAATTGGTTCATTGTTGGTGGGGGAATCTGAGCAGAATTAATGACTGGCGCAGGCAGGACGAGGCACTGTTTGCAAATGCAGTGGCCAGACATTCTCCAAGATCTGTAATCTAATTTAGCTTGGAGAGTTAATGATTTTAATGATTTGTTGTGATCTCAAAACAACTGTTAGGAGATAAATCTACATCATTAAACCTATTATGATGTTTTGCTTCATTTAGCAAATGGTGTTTTTTGTTCTGAAGACGCCCACATTTTAAACAAGCAGAGGGTCAGCTGCTGATGGTGAGGAACAATTTATTCCCAGCTCCCTTGGAGACTGAAATGAAAGGTGTCCTTGGGAAAAAAATAATTCCTCACAAATGTTATCGACTGTTTTCTAAACAGCAGGCTTAGCTGGAGCTGTGATGTGTGTCCGTGTGAGTGTCTGGGAGAGCAGACAGGATTCCTGCAAACAGCCCCTGCTGGTTCAGGATCGCCTGGTGAGAATTCCAGCTCCTTCTCAAGGAGCCCCTCGGGACTGCCAGGCTCGGGAGCTGAGCCTCAGGCACCCAGCAGCAGCAAGAGACAGATGTCAGCATCACGGAGCCCTTCAGGGCTCTGCGTGGGGACTTTCACTCCCGACTTTGGAAAGACAGGGCCACGTCCCACAGCCCTCCTCCTGCAGGACATGGCCATGGGGACAGCAAAGAGCCACTGCCACCTCCCACGCCTGCCATTCCAGCTCCTCCTCCTGCCCTGCTCCTCTCCTCTGCTCCACCACCCACCTCACGGAGCCGTGGCATGGTTTGGGGTGAGGGGACATTGAAACCCACCCAGTGCCACCCCTGCCATGGCAGGGACACCTCCCGCTGTCCCAGGCTGCTCCCAGCCCCAGTGCCCAGCCTGGCACACATGGGGAACCTCTCCAGGGAGGTTCCCTTCCTCCTCAGAAGGAAAGGTTAACAGGACTGGCACAGGGAATGTGCATTTATTCCAGAGTGGCTGATCCCCATCCCTCTCTCACAGACACAGAGCAGACCCTCCCACCCACTGGGGTTCCACTGTGCCCTCCCAGCCTGGCTTCCAGCAGCCTGCTCTGCTCCAAAGCCCTTTGTGCTGGCTGGGAGGGCAGGGGACAGAGCAGAGAGGGCTCTGTGCTTTCTGCCTTTCTGTACTGGTTATTTACACAGCAGAGCAAACAACCAGCCCCTTTCCCTGCAAGCTGGAGAAGTCTATTACAATCCCACTGCATTTGCCTAAGCTAAATATTTTATACATTTCAAATATGATGCAAAGGAAAAAAACCAATTCTGTAAACAGCAACGTCTGGGGTTGTTTCTTGCTCAGCTGCTTTTCATTCCCTGGGCAGGGAGGGATATTTTGGTTCTTCAGTCTCACTCAGCAGCCACCTCCAGGAGCCTTCAGCCTGGCTGGAATGTCTGCTGGCACAGGGAACCAGGGCACACGAGGAGGGAGAGGAATGCATTTGTTTGTGGTGGAAGTGAAGCGCCCACCGGGGCTGTCCTTGGAGCCTTCCTAATCCCCCACACTGCCTGCAGAGCACAGACTTGTCACTTTAATAACCCAAAGCAAATAAAACCCAAAGAAAATTTCCTTTGCATTGTGTTTGTTTGGGGGAAGCTTCTTCCTTCAGCTCTGAATGTGGGGAATGTGTTTTATTACCCACTGTGACATCTCCAGATGCAGCAGTTGAACTGTGCTGGGATAGAAATCGTGTCCTGCCCTTGTGCAGTGCTTTCAGCCCCAGAAATTGCTGTTTCTTATCCAAGGGAGGAGGCTCTGGAGCCCTGCACACCCCCTGTGCTCCAAACACACAGAAAAGGCTCTGAAGCCCTGGACCTGGGTGGCAGCTGCTGTCTGACACGGGCCTGCAGCTCCAGACAACTCTGCATTCCCTGTTTTACGAGGAAAACCTCCAAGTCCATAAAAGCCCAAATCTGGACACTTGTATTCTGCATTGGAGAGCGAGTAAACAAATAACCCTGCCAAAGAAACAGAGCTTTTCTAACCTGGGTGGGAACAAATCCTTGTATCAAATAGTGCAGTGAGGGGGCTCTTTCCAATCTGAGCTTTAGCTGAGGTTCAAGGTCGTTTTGGTGCATCCAAGCCTTTCCTCAGCACCGAGCCATTAAACTCCGGGTGGGAATCTGGGCACAGAAAACATCTGGTGCCACACTCGAAGGCAGTGCATGTAGATGATGAAAACACAGCTGAAAATGTGACAGTTTCATGGTGGTTGTGCTCGCCAGGAGAGCCCCAGTGAAGATGGGGTGCTGTTTCATGGGGACACTCCCATGATTTCCCATTTTCCTNGTTCCCCTCTCTCTCAGCCGTTATTACTCCGGCAGGGCTGAGCCTGGGGTGCTCTTTATTTGACAATTGCTCCTGAGTTTCCCTAGAAAGGAACCCATGGAAAGGCTGCTCCCGAGAGCTCCCTCCAAGTGACATCTGATGAATCTAAATAACAGGTTTGAGCACTGCTGACGCTCCAAACATTTTTACATTTATTATCACCTGTACAAAGCCTTTGTTCCTCCTCCCGCTCGTTGCACAGCCCTGATCTCCCCGGAAATATTTCAGCAAGCGTTTGGAAAGGATGCAGGAAGGCTCTTTGCCTGGCTGGGGTTGCTGGTGGTGTCGGATGTTCTGTGTGACCAGGGCAGTGAGGCAGGGACGGTCCCTCAGCAGCTCCTGGCAGGCAGTGCATTTGCACTGTGCCCCCTCCAGCCGTGGGGAAAGCAGGAGAGCTTCACCCTGCCGTGTTCTCACTGAATCACGGCATGCTCGGGTGGGAAGGAGCCTTAAAGACGTTTTAGTTCCCAGCCCCTGCCCTGGGCAGGGACACTTCCTGGGCCATTTTATGGAGAGAGAGACTTCAACAACTTAAATGTGAAAACCCAGAGTCCGTGACAGAGCTGGGCGTGGGATCCTCCCTCCCCATCCCCAGTGCCAGCTCACACACGGGTTTGTCCCCCCTCCCACAGTCACAGGGCTACTTCTCAGATGACAGCCAGCAGCTATCATTATTTTTTTCACCCTTAAACTACCCAGAGAAGAAAAAAAAAAACGGTGAAAGAAAGGCCAGCACAAGTTCAGCTGGAGCAGAAGTGATGCTCGTTGCTGCAGGGCAGTTTGAACTGAACTCCAGTCTAGTTTAGATAAACAAGGATTAATTATCTTTCTGTTAGTCTGGGAGGCAACTGATAGCACATATAATTAAATTATTTTGCAGTTGCTATTTTCTGAATGCTTAATCAAGAAGCAGCATAAAGGTAGTGGTTTTTTTTNCTCCCAGCCCCAGTGCCCAGCCTGGCACACATGGGGAACCTCTCCAGGGAGGTTCCCTTCCTCCTCAGAAGGAAAGGTTAACAGGACTGGCACAGGGAATGTGCATTTATTCCAGAGTGGCTGATCCCCATCCCTCTCTCACAGACACAGAGCAGACCCTCCCACCCACTGGGGTTCCACTGTGCCCTCCCAGCCTGGCTTCCAGCAGCCTGCTCTGCTCCAAAGCCCTTTGTGCTGGCTGGGAGGGCAGGGGACAGAGCAGAGAGGGCTCTGTGCTTTCTGCCTTTCTGTACTGGTTATTTACACAGCAGAGCAAACAACCAGCCCCTTTCCCTGCAAGCTGGAGAAGTCTATTACAATCCCACTGCATTTGCCTAAGCTAAATATTTTATACATTTCAAATATGATGCAAAGGAAAAAAACCAATTCTGTAAACAGCAACGTCTGGGGTTGTTTCTTGCTCAGCTGCTTTTCATTCCCTGGGCAGGGAGGGATATTTTGGTTCTTCAGTCTCACTCAGCAGCCACCTCCAGGAGCCTTCAGCCTGGCTGGAATGTCTGCTGGCACAGGGAACCAGGGCACACGAGGAGGGAGAGGAATGCATTTGTTTGTGGTGGAAGTGAAGCGCCCACCGGGGCTGTCCTTGGAGCCTTCCTAATCCCCCACACTGCCTGCAGAGCACAGACTTGTCACTTTAATAACCCAAAGCAAATAAAACCCAAAGAAAATTTCCTTTGCATTGTGTTTGTTTGGGGGAAGCTTCTTCCTTCAGCTCTGAATGTGGGGAATGTGTTTTATTACCCACTGTGACATCTCCAGATGCAGCAGTTGAACTGTGCTGGGATAGAAATCGTGTCCTGCCCTTCTGCAGTGCTTTCAGCCCCAGAAATTGCTGTTTCTTATCCAAGGCAGGAGGCTCTGGAGCCCTGCACACCCCCTGTGCTCCAAACACACAGAAAAGGCTCTGAAGCCCTGGACCTGGGTGGCAGCTGCTGTCTGACACGGGCCTGCAGCTCCAGACAACTCTGCATTCCCTGTTTTACGAGGAAAACCTCCAAGTCCATAAAAGCCCAAATCTGGACACTTGTATTCTGCATTGGAGAGCGAGTAAACAAATAACCCTGCCAAAGAAACAGAGCTTTTCTAACCTGGGTGGGAACAAATCCTTGTATCAAATAGTGCAGTGAGGGGGCTCTTTCCAATCTGAGCTTTAGCTGAGGTTCAAGGTCGTTTTGGTGCATCCAAGCCTTTCCTCAGCACCGAGCCATTAAACTCCGGGTGGGAATCTGGGCACAGAAAACATCTGGTGCCACACTCGAAGGCAGTGCATGTAGATGATGAAAACACAGCTGAAAATGTGACAGTTTCATGGTGGTTGTGCTCGCCAGGAGAGCCCCAGTGAAGATGGGGTGCTGTTTCATGGGGACACTCCCATGATTTCCCATTTTCCTGCCTGAAATGAGACCCCCTGCTCATCATTTTGGCCACCATTCCCCTGCCAACTGTTGCAGCCATGCCTGGCTGTGCTGTGATATTTGGAAAGTGCCCTCCAGGTAGAACAAATGTTGGTTTATTTGCTGGGTGGAAATTCGTTAAATAAATCATAGATTCATCGTGGCACAGGAAATTAGCAATAAGCTGTGCCTGGAAGGTTGGACATATTGTACTTCAAAATAAGCAGGAGGCCACTTTGCAATTCAAAGGAGATATATTGGGAAATGGGAAGGCACATCTGTTAATCATTTTTCCCAATACCCAAAAGGTCCCAGCACAGCCCTGCTCCAACACCGAGTGCCTCTTTTAAATTAACTTCAGTGCCTCCTCTGCCAGGAGAAAGGCTTGGGAGCTTTTTCTGTGGAAGCTCTGATGTCCCTGGCTGTGTTGGGAGTGGGGCTGTGCTGTCCCCACGGGGGGAGTCCCAGATTATTATTATTATTATTATTATTATTATTATTATTATTATTATTATTATTATTATTATTACTGCGTTCCCCTNGAGAGAGAGACTTCAACAACTTAAATGTGAAAACCCAGAGTCCGTGACAGAGCTGGGCGTGGGATCCTCCCTCCCCATCCCCAGTGCCAGCTCACACACGGGTTTGTCCCCCCTCCCACAGTCACAGGGCTACTTCTCAGATGACAGCCAGCAGCTATCATTATTTTTTTCACCCTTAAACTACCCAGAGAAGAAAAAAAAAAACGGTGAAAGAAAGGCCAGCGCAAGTTCAGCTGGAGCAGAAGTGATGCTCGTTGCTGCAGGGCAGTTTGAACTGAACTCCAGTCTAGTTTAGATAAACAAGGATTAATTATCTTTCTGTTAGTCTGGGAGGCAACTGATAGCACATATAATTAAATTATTTTGCAGTTGCTATTTTCTGAATGCTTAATCAAGAAAGCAGCATAAAGTAGTGGTTTTTTTTAAATATCTTGCAGAATAGTTTCGTGTTCACAATATTTTGTTTTACTGTATTAGCTTGTGTAAACTGTGGCGCTGCATGTTTCCTTTTGCTTTTATTTGCCCATTGGGTCGTTTACTTATTGGAATTGAAGTCAGAAGTGGTTTGCTTTCCCAAACAGCTCTGAATTTCTAATAAATATGTAAATAATATATCTGTGAGCCGTTGCCCTTGGCATTTGTTCCTGCATTATCCTCGGCGGTGGTTATTCTGCTGTGAGCACACACTTGTTTCACTTGGGAGGAATATCCAGGATGGAACCGTGCTGGAGTCAGGGTGCTGCCCTCGCTCTGCTGGGGCTGCAGCGCAGGAGCAGCCCCAAGGGTGAGGAGGGGACAGGGGAGCTGGGGGACAGCAGAGGCCAAACCCCCGAGAGGTCCCCGAGCACAGGGACAGCTCTGGGACCTGCTCCGGGCCCAGGGAGATCCAGGAAATCCCAGCCAGAGGTGAAGGGGGGCTGCCACAGGGGAAGGGGAATTTCAGCAAGCCCTGGATTTTCTCTGGTGGCTGCAACACCCTCGCAGCACCCTCAGCCCCCAGTGCAGCTCCAGCAGAGACTGGGAGCACTGGTGGGTGCGGGCTGCAGCTCGGCAGGGAGGGAGCAGAGCCCCTCTGAGAGAGGGACAGGGGACAGGGGACAGGGGACATGGGACAGGGGACATGGGACATGGGACAGGGGACAGGGACAGGGGACAGGGGACAAGGGACAGGGACAGGGGACAGGGGACAGGGGACAGGGAACAGGGACAGGGGACAGGGGACAGGGACAGGGGACAGGGACAGGGGACAGGGACAGGGGATGTGACAGCCCAGGGACTGGGAGATCAGCAGCAGGGGCCGGGGGAAGAGGCTGATTCTTCAGGGCATGGTGGGAGCTCGGGATAAATGAGATGTCCAGAGATTAAAGCTGAGCCAGGCAGAAACTGCAGCCAGGGGGAAGGAGGGGACATCACATGGAGCAGAGAGGGGCAGGGGCTCCGGCAGCCCCCGGCCCTTCCTGCAGGAACTCAGAGCTCACATCAGCTGCTGATGCCAAGCACGGTGTCCAGCACGGCGTGGGCATCCCCAGGCAGCTCCTGCCTCCCAGCCCCTTTCTGTTCCCGTCCAGCTCTGGGCAGAAAAGCTCTCCCGGGCAGCTGGCACTGAGCAAACCTCAGCGAGGGGGACAGGGCAGGGGACAGCTCTGGGGACTGTCACTGCTGTGCGTGTCCTTCAGCAGGCAGGGTCTGCAGGGCTGTGCGAGGGCTCAGGGCAGTGGCAGAGCCCCAGCACAAGCCCACAGCTCACTCTGCCTTGGCACAAACTGTCCCCACCCGTCCCCTGTCCTGTGTCCCCAGGGGGAGCCAAGGAGGGGCTCTGGCTGTCCCCAGCTTTGGGGATCTCCGTGTCCCCAGACAGCCCTGCCTGTGCCTGGGGTCCCCTCACCTTTGGACAGACCAGAGGGGCCATAAATGTGTCCCTTCCACCTGCCCAGGGTGGGGACATCCCCTGGTGCCCGGGGGAAGCTGAGCTCAGGAGGAGAGAGCCCGAACTGCCTCCCTGGGCTGAGGCTGAGATGGGTGGGACTGAGCTGAGGCACCACAGGAAGGCTTATTTATTTATTTACTTATTTATTTGTTTATTTATTTATTTATCTGGGGGGAGAGCAGAAGGTCACCAAATTTTCTTGCATTTAAGCAGCGAGAGAATGAACCCCTGAGCTCCCCAAGTGCCGTGGATCCGTAGGTGCTGAGGGCAGGATGGAATTCCAGCCCTGTGAGCACTTCCACTTCTAATGGGAGAAGAATGCTTTGTGCTCCTGGTGCTTTATCAACAAAATGCCCTCCTGTAGCCACTTGGCCTTTGGAGATTATTTTCCCAGGGAAACTGTCATCACGCAGCTGATTAATTACTCTAATAATCATAATTTTTTTTTTCTAATAAAACACTCTCTTCCCATTCATTAACTACATTGCAGGTAGGTGACAGTGGTAATTATTCTCTGTGAGTACTTCTGAATTATCTTTTCTAATCCAGCCTGTGCTGACATTTTTGAGAGAAAAAAACATTTTGTCTCTCTTTCATGAGCGGGGTAACATTTGAATATGCAAACCGTGTCAAAGCGTGCCCTCAGGATGTTTTCCTGAACTATGATTTATGAGCTCTGGCCATTGTATTTGCTATCATAGACCCAGAAAGGTCATTAGACAAAGAGGTTTTCCCTGCAGGGGTCCCTTGCCATCTTTATCTTCTGATATTTTAATTTTTTTTTCCCAAGCTTCACGCGGGAGCAGTGCTGTGAGTTCCCCCATATGCTTCTGCTGTTTATTATTTATTTATTCACCAGGGGAAAGTCCTGTGCAGTGCTTCAGGCACAGAAATCCACATTTCCAAACCTTTCTGAACAGATCTGGCCAAGCCCTGTCCATCAGGGCTCCCAGGTGTGCAGCACACACTCAGTCCATGGGGATTTTGTCTTTGGGAATGGGAATTTCCACGCAAGGGCCAGAATTCCAGCCTTTCCCTGTGTGAGGAGGGTGCTCACCCAACTCTCCCACTCCCAGCCAGCGTTCCCCAGCCCCTGGCTGCAGCTGGATCACTGAAGGTGGCTCTGGGAGGGACGGAAGGAAAAGCCAGAGCTTTTTTAGGGACAGAGCTACGAAAGAACAGGGTCCCTTGGGGTTACCCTGGTTTTGCACTCTTGGACGGAACAGGAATGGGGCAGGATTGCAAATAACTCACCCTTGGATGGAACAGGAATGGGGCAGGATTGCAAATCTGCTCCTGGATGGAACAGGAGTGTGGCAGGATTGCAAATAACTCGCCCTTGGATTGAACAGGAATGGGGCAGGATTGCAGACTCACCCCTGGATGGAACAGGAATGGGGCAGGATTGCAAATAACTCACCCCTGGATGGAACAGGAATGGGGCAGGATTGCAGACTCACCCCTGGATGGAACAGAAATGGGGCAGGATTGCAAATAACTCACCCCTGGATGGAACAGGAATGGGGCAGGATTGCAAACTCAGCCCTGGATGGAACAGGAATGGGGCAGGATTGCAGACTCACCCCTGGATGGAACAGGAATGGGGCAGGATTGCAAATAACTCACCCTTGGATTGAACAGGAATGGGGCAGGATTGCAAACTCAGCCCTGGATGGAACAGGAATGGGGCAGGATTGCAGACTCACCCCTGGATTGAACAGGAATGGGGCAGGATTGCAAACTCACCCTTGGATTGAACAGGAATGGGGCAGGATTGCAAACTCAGCCCTGGATGGAACAGGAGTTTGGCAGGATTGCAAACTCAGCCCTGGATGGAACAGAAATGGGGCAGGATTGCAAATCTCACGTGTGGGGTGTTTATCAGATTTCCAGAATTACCAAGGACAGAACCACGTGTCAGTAAAGGCACAGAACCACAGGCTGCTCTGCAGCTCCCCCTCACAGCTGCTCCTCACAGCTCTGACTCTCCCAGACCCTTCCCCAGCTCCTTTCCCTTTCCAGCACACTTTCCAGCCCCTCAGTTTAATCTTTTTTTCAGTGGCCCACAGCTGGAAAGTTTTCTCAGGAGGGGAAGAACCCATGTTGAATCAATCTCGCCTCACCAATTAAGGAGAAATAATTAGCTCTGTGTACATATTAGTATATCTGGGAATGTTTACCCAACACGTGTGTGTGCAGGAGATCTCTCTGTGCACCCCCAGCCCGCACAGCATCACATCTGCAGGAGCCCCACTGACACCAAGCTGGGGAGCCAAGGACCAGCAGCTTCCAGGAGTCACTGTCTGTGGTTATCTACTCAAAAATCCACAGCTCAGTCCACGTGAATATCAAATTCAGAGAACAGCTGAGAAGAGCAGTGGGTGTGAGCGGGCTGCAGTGCGTTCAACCCTTCCAGGCCCTTTTCCCCCAACTCATCTTTCTTTCCCAGTGGATCAGTAACCTCTAACAAGAGATCTGTCCTTTCTAATCATGCCCTCCTCGTGCCAGCCCCTCTCCACACAAAGCCCAGCTCGTTTGTCGAGGCCGAGCAGGAGCCCCAGGGCTTTGGAAAAGTCTTTTTCAGCATGATTATATTCCAGGCCAGCCTCTGCTGCCCCTTCCCTTCCGACTGCCACTCACCATCAGCCAGCCCCAGCGCTCTGCAAATCCAATGTGACAACAGAGCTCCAGATGTGTTTGTGTCCATGCAGCAGAAAGAAGGAAGGGAGGAAATGAATATTTCTGCGTGCTTGTTTGTAAAATGATAATGGAGAATCCAACTGTTTGCACAATTCCTGCTGTACCTGATTGCTTTGTTCCTTTAGCTGGGGTGCTCAGAACAGGTGACTGACACAGACAGCGACAAATATTTGCTGTGGCAGATGATTTCCTGCAAAACCAGGAATCAGTTCCCCTGCAAAGCGTCCTGGCTGCCAAACTCTGCTTTTTCATTGTTCACTCTGAATGTCTGGGCAGGTAAAGCTTCACACAGCAAAGTCTACTGTAAAATTTCTGTTCCTTTCTTCTACTCTCTTTTTTTTTTCCCTCTGGAGCTCAGGATACTTTACCCACTTTGATTTCTCTTTTGCTAGAAACCCCAGCTCCACTGAAGCCAATGAGAACTTTCCCTGTGGGAGCAAAAAGCCATTTTTACACTAAATTTAGGCTAAAACCAAGTAACCCCTTTTGATAAAAATAAAGTATGCAGTGGGTACACCACAGGTTTGAATTCCAAATCTGACAGACACTGGACACCCTCTCTGTGATATAGATGAGCTATAAATTAATATATATGCAAATATACATATATTAGATACATCTAAGCCCTCCTAACTGTTGATTCATAGGAACTGTCCTTGCATCCTGAAAACCATGATTGGGATTTATTTATGCTCCCACCTGGAGCTGGAGCAGCTCAATAATGGAGTAATTAAGTGCAATTTCATATATGCTAGATGATTTAATAAGCATATCACAGTCAGTTATAGAATAAGCAGTAAAATACTGCTGGGTGTATAAAACATCAGCTGTAAGCGGAGAACTGCGTGCGAGGGCAATAAAAATCCAGATGTTGTTCTGTATTTCCATTGTTTCCTCCCAAAGTCCTTTGTAACCTTGAAAGAGCTCTCCAGGAGTGTTTGCCGTTTTTAGAGAGGCAGCAGGAAGAGCCTCGGGGAGCCCAGGGCTGCTCGGGAGCCGGGCAGGGCTGGGATGAGCAGGGTGAGCCCTGCCCTGAGAGCAGGGAGGCTGAGCCCAGCAGCAGCTCAGGGCCAGGCTGCCCCGAGCCCTCGGTGCCCTCCTGCTGCCTGCTCTGCTCTGCTCTCAGGCTCCCATCACATCTCATCACCCACACAGCTCCTGCTGCGGCCCTGGCAGCATCCCCAGGGATGGAGGCTCCTGCCCTGCCTGCACTCTGCTCTGTGTGACAAGGGCAGGGGCGACTGGGAGCTTCTTCCTCTGGAGCTGAGGAATAAATCCCCATCAGACCAGTTCTCCATCCCGGGTATTTTCTGATCTATTCACGGCAGCAGGACAGCACGAGGGGGAATGGGCTGGGCTCTGAAAGCCCCTGCTGGGCTCAGGGTCGTGACCTGATGGCCGCACAGAGCTCAGGACAGCACGTTTGCCAAAAGACCTCCGGCACACGCAGGGATTTCTCACTGCTTCCCCCAGGACCAGGGCAGTCCCAGGCTGCCCAGCAAAGATCAGCAGGTGATTTGCTGGAATTGAGGGTAGGAGAGACTCACAGCCCCCCCTGCTAAATGAGTTTCTCTCACTAATAAAAGGTTATTGTAAGAAGTCGAATAGAAATGTATTTGTGTTTAACAATTAAATGTAATTGGCAAGTGCTAATGGCTCTGTGATCGCAAAACTGGGGGGAAAAGCAAAGAGGAAGAAACCAGTTTGAAGGGACTTTGTCTAATTTCATTTTAATTAGATCCTTTTTCTAACTGAGTTTCTAATTTTTCAATTAGCAATTAGCAGCTGCAACTCATTCTGAGCGTCACGAGGTGCCAGAGACACTAATTACACCACAGGAGTAGGAGGCTGAAAATGAGAAATAAAATTATCCATGAATGTTATTAGAAGAAAGGAATGATTACATTCTGTAATAATATACTGATGTGAGCCTAATTAGATTGAAGGATTGGGGGGAAAATAGGAGATTTTTAAAACGGAGTCTATTTAGGAGCTTATAGGTCACCTTTTTGGCATTAATAATGATGAGGTGTGCTTGGCTGGGAGCAGAGGCAGCGTGGCAGCCAGGCACCAGCAAAGGGCCAGGGATGCAGAGAGGGAGCTCCTGCTGGGCATCTCCAGATCTCCAGGGTCACCTCCTGTCATCCCCCTGCACCTTTGTTCTGCCACCCAAAAACGAGCCGGGATCACTCACCTTGTTTTGAGCAGAAAGGAAACACAAAAGTCCCTCATTTCCGTGGTTTAGGGGTTACAGCAGTCCCCAGTGTCCTGACAGCAAAGCTCCACCCAGCCCCGAACTTCCCTCAGGACAAAGGAGAGTCTGGGGGAAAATGATTTATTCCCAGCAGGAGGGGAAGCAGTACAGACCCAGAAAGAGGCACTTGGAGCAAAGAGGGAGCATTGCTCTGTGTCCATTCCTCTCCCCGGTTAAAACACACCCATTTCTCTTTATGAATCAATAATCTCTTACAGCTGATTTAATAAAGGGAGTGACCTCTCCCCAGCTCCAGTGTGCACAACCTGCACTCTGGAATCACTTCCAGGGACCCCAGGAATAAATGATTACATTCAAATGTGGTTCTTAATAAAATTTATGAGCCCCCATTCATCCCAGTCACCTATTTGTCTTTATATATCTCACAGCATTTGCCACTAATTATATTCCTCTTTATAATCTGGGCTCCCAGTTAATGGCTGTAATTGATAGCTTCTGAAAATCATTAATTCCAAACTGGAGCAGAAGGGTTTGCCCCACTGTCCCCCTCCATGACTCCTTTCCCTCTCAGCATGCTCAGCCCTAAAACTCTTCTGAGCTTATGGAAGCCCCAGTGATGGGGCTGTGATAAGAGAGGGAAAAGAGCAGTGAATTTAACCCAAATTCTCCCCCATCAGTTGATAGGAAAGGATGAGGAGAGTGCCCAAGGAGCAGGACAGCAGCCCCTGCCTTTCTCTGCAGCCCCCTAGAACATTCCTTGTGTGCCCAGGGACCCTCTCTGTGTGCCGAGAGACCCTCCTTGTGTGCCCAGGGATCCTCTCTGTGTGCCCAAGGACCCTCCCTGAGTGTCCAGAGACCCTCCCTGTGTGCCCAGGGACCCTCCCCGTGTGCCCAAGGACCCTCCCTGAGTGTCCAGAGACCCTCCCTGTGTGCCCAGGGACCCTCCCCGTGTGCCCAGAGACCCTCCCTATGTGCCCAGAGACCCTCCATGTGTGCCCAGGGACCTCCCTGAGTGCCCAGAGACCCTCCCTGTGTGCCCGGGGGCTCTGCAGCCACAGCCAGAGCTCGGATCCCATCTCCTGCTCGGGCAGTGTCATGGATAAAACCAGCCTATAAATTAATCTTGCATTTAGAAGCTGGTTAATAGTTCTGGCCCATCATCTCCTGCCAGAAATCTGCTGCATCTGCAGAGCTTGAGGGAGTAAAAAGGAAATAAAAAAGAGGGATGAAGTGCTCAGGAGCACTCTGCTCTGGTTTGGAGCTGCACAGGCAATATTTCCAAGAGCACCACAATAAATTTGAAAGCCTAACTTTCAAAAAAAAGCCCGTCAATCACCTCAGGCACTTCCACTCCACAGTCATTTAAGACTTTTTTAAAAAATGCAAGAAGTCCACGCATTAGCCCTACAAAACAAGGCAGTTTCTTTCTCTGTCCGGATTTTATTTCTGCACCAAGAAGGTCCAACTCTGAGGCAGCCTCCTCCTTCCCTGTGGCCATCGGAGCCCCCTGCCCAGCCACCTTTGCATTTCACTGCTAAAAGGCCCTTGGCACCCATGCCAGCAAATCCTGGGAGCTCGTGTTTATTCCGGGGAGCACCACGGGCCCGCAGAGCCAGGCCGCAAGAGTATTTTAAGGAAAAATCATCACTTCAGATCCAATTCAAAAGGCCTCCAAATCTCCAGGAGGCTTCACTTGTCACACAGATAAAACATGTAAATAAACAGATGCTTGCCTGGTGGGCTGCTTGCAAAACAAACAAATGCTTTTCTAGAAGTGCTCCCTGGAAGGGATTTTGCTCCAGATCCAGGCTGGGTCCCCATGAGGGGAAATTCCAGTCAGGCACATCCCTCACTCCCTGCCCCTTCACCCTGGGTCTGGACTGTTTTTCTCCCTCCCAGCCTTTAGAAAAACCACACATTCCCCACAAGCATTTCCTGCACCTCACCTGACACCAAAGCAGCAGGAAAAGCCGGGCCCAAGCCCAGAAAAGCCCGAGCACAGCTCCAGCTCCCCAGAGTTTGACAGCAGCCAGCCCAGATTGACGGCCCCACTCTGTGCCTTGGTCATTTAGCAGCCAAGGTGTTCTGTCTCCTTTTCTTCAGAAAAAAAATATTCCAAGCATTTCCTGCACCTCACCTGACACCAAAGCAGCAGGAAAAGCCGGGCCCAAGCCCAGAAAAGCCCGAGCACAGCTCCAGCTCCCCAGAGTTTGACAGCAGCCAGCCCAGATTGACGGCCCCACTCTGTGCCTTGGTCATTTAGCAGCCAAGGTGTTCTGTCTCCTCCTCTTTAGAGAAGAAATATTCCAAGAACCTCGTTATCCCAACGTGGCTAACAGGAGAAATGCACCAGAGTGATGTTCCCCAGCTCTGGGGCTGCCTGGGATGTGATGGCTCTGCTGAGCCCTTTGTTCCAGCCAGCCTTGCCTGGGCTCCCTGCACTCGCCCAGCACTTTTATGTACTGGTTTTAACTAACTTCAATGGCAAAAGAATGTGTCATGGAGTGTTAAACTTTATGGAAATTCTCCTGGAGAATAACATCATTTCACGGTGCATTACTCCACAATGACCTGGTACTTGAACAATTAATTTTTAAGGTGCAGCCTTTCTCTTCCTATGCTGTGTTTAGGTTTTTCCTAAGCCATCAACAAGGCCAGGATTCCTTTTCTCTGTCTTTATGATCTGAGGAGACAGTTAAAACCTCCCAGCATGTGCTGCACTTCCACAATTCATCATGCAGAATATTCTGTTTGAAAACAGAGTGAGGAAAGGGAACCAAACTGCTCCAGGATTTACCTTAATTATTTCTACCTCATGAATCTGCTGCCATTTCTCAGCCTACCTTATTTTCTGCTGAAAGTCTTCCAGACTTTCCCAGGATGCACTGAAGCCAATCTGTTCATCAGAAAGTGGCAATCTGCTGTGAGCACTCACTTTTAGGTCTGGCAAATAGCACCCACAATATTCCCACTGCTCCGTGGGCATCTCCTGGGGTTTATATTTCATCTTTCAGTGGTGCCCTCACACAGATTTCTCAGGTTAAAAATCCATCCTCCCCACCTCCAAGCTTAGCAGCCAGCTGCCATCAAAGCATTGTATTTGCATGGGGCAGGACATGTGTAATCCAACTTTCCACCTAGCAAAGTTGCTGAATTTTTTCTTTGACTTTATAATTTTTCCACATCTGCAATTTCTATAGAAATGTGCAAAACAAGGATCAGCAAGTCATCAGAGCACGTCCCTTCCAACCCATTTGATTTCATGGGGAAATTAATCAGGCTGAGAAATAACTCCCTTAATGTTGGACATTATTCTCTTCTGCTACACAAACCTCATGGTTTAACTCTGCCATCTGCATATTGAATTTGATGTTTTGGTCTCCACTCCCTTCAGAGCCCCCTTGCCACCCTTCCTCTGCAATGGATGAGCTCTGTGATGCCTTTCAAAAGTTTTGGTCATCACACATCCCAGCCTGGAGGGCAGGAGGCTCCCAGGGCCAGACCCCACATGGATAAATCTGATTTTAGTGCCATTCCAAAAAGCAGCTCCAGATTTGCCCCGTGCCAGCTGGAGCAGGGACAGGGATCACCCTGGCCCGGTGCAGAGCCAGGGATGTCCCCTGGCCTCAGGGCTCTGCTCCCGTGGGGAAGGGGACTCTGCCAGGGCACAGCCAGGGATGTCCCCTGGCCCTAAGGGCTCTGCCTCGGTGAGGAAAGAGGTTTTTCCCAGAGCTGGGCAGTTTCCAGGCATGAAAGGGAAGCCAGCAGGGGCTGGGAGCATCCCAGAGCGTCCCTGTCACCGCAGACACTCGCTGGCAGCGGCAGTGGCCGCCCCACGGGGGGAATGAGGGGCTCTGACACGGCTCCCTCCTTCCCCAGCAGCTCACTCTGGGCTGTGGGAATGCTTGGAGCTCCTTGCAGCAGCCCCGAGCTCTGGAATTTCGGGAGATGGAGCGAAGCTTGGGCTCTGAACTCACACAGTCACACGGGGCTGGAGCTGGAGCTCTCCGGGTGCTCCAAACCATTCCTGTGCTGCCAGAGCTGGGGCCAGGGCTGAAGCAGAGAAACGAGAGGTGGGAAATATTCCCGTCATGGGAAAAGGGAGACAAGAGTCAGGAGGAAAAGTCTCTTAAAACAACTTGGCCTGTGAAATGAAGATGTTGTCTGTCACCCAGGGAACGTGTTAGGCTGGGTAATTATTCCCAGGCTATTCTCTGGCTCCACCAGCCAAAACATTCACATCAAACTGGAGCGCACGGAGCCTGTCAGTCACAAGCGATTTTTCAGTCTCAGTGACTTTTGATGAAAAATGCAATTTACAAAAAGGAATCAACATTTCCCTTGCAAGACATCAATAAATGACACTCTCGGAGATGCTCCAGTACCTTATAAGCACTGTAGCTCAGATCCCTTAAGCATTTTCCTTATCTGCTGGGATTTTGGCTGGAACACAATTTCCTGCTCTCCCCAGAGCAGAGTCCCAGGATGGAGCCGTGTACAAGGGAATTGTTCCTGTCCAAGGGACCTCCTGGCACGGGCACTTTTAACTCGAATTAAATTGACTCTGCTTCAGTTCTGGAGCTGCTGAACCTCCTTCCCCTCCTAGACCGAAAAGCGTGGACTGAAAAGCAATGCCCCCGGCTGGGCTGGCTCGGTGTGCTCGGTGTGTTTAACGGGACAGCTGGCCGGGAGCAGTGCAGTCCCTGCAGCACCGTGCAGCCCTCGCTGTCTCCCTGCAGGTGGAGGGCATGGCAGCAGCATCCTGAATGCTCCCGGGCACCACGGAGCCAGCCAGCCCTGCCTGCAGCTCAGGGCTGCGCCTGGACCCGCTGCCAGGGCCCCTTCCCTGCTCCTCAGAGCACTGGGGCACCAGAGTGGGGGTGGCACTGCCATCAGCAGCCACAGAGACCACGGGCACAGCACTGGAACGTGGAGCCAGGGCTGGAATCAGCCCCGGAGCCCTGCTCTGAACAAAGTGCCTGGCACTGAATCTCACCCGGGAGTTTCTTTTGTGTTTCTGCCTCCGATCGTTCACGCATCGACTCGAACTGCTAATACAGCTCCACGGAATGCAAAGTATAAATCAGAATTACTGGATCATTCAAACTCTGTCTGAGCCGTTGTTTATGTGGCGTTTTTCTTCTCCTGCTCCTGCATGGCAGCAGAGGCACCATCAAATTATGATATAGTGCAGACACCCACCAACATCTTGGCAAAGTGCTGCCAATAAAACCCAGCACGGTTAATTATTGTCTTAGTTATACAAAGCATAAACACTAATGAAGAGAAAAGGCTCTAAGAAAGGGCAGGTACAGCCAATCATCAGATGAGTGATGAAGAAATGAAATCACTTCTAATTAAAATAAGAAAAAACTCTCAGAAATGCCTCTGCCTGCATCCCGATGGGCACAGTCTCCCCTCAAACAAGGCAGGAGGAGCTGAGGCGTTGATCAGGGTGGAATGTGGGAAGGGACAGGTCTGGGGGTACTGTTTGTGCAAGGCAGGATTCTAGTAAGACCAAAAAAAATCATTAAAAAAAAAAAGAAACCACCAAAATTATGGAGAAGAAAGACTTCCATGCAAAGAACAAATATTTTCCCACTTGGGAACAATCCTAATGCAGGCCTTCACCAGGCACGAGCCAGGCCTAGACTGAAACTCCAGACTGTGCTGAGAGGGACAGAGGTGTTTCCTGAGAGAAGTAAGGAATATTTAGAAGTAAATCACCCTGCCCGGCCAGGAGCTGGAATCTGGCAAAAGGAAAGGGAAGGGAAGCTACAATGGGAGGCACAAATCAAAGCCCTCTCTGTAAATCAAACCTTGCTGTTCATTAATCCCAACCTAGCACATGAAAATCAAGCAGCAGTTGATGAATACCCCTCAGTAACACTCGGGGCTGAGTGAGAACTCGATGTTAATGCAGTTGATTTTGCAGTGCATTAATGAGGAGCCAGCCTCCCTGCTCCAGGGATGCTCCTGGGATTCTGCTCTGTTACCCAGGGTGATGGAGAAGGCACTTGAATTCACACGTCTCAGCTGAGGATAATAACCATAAATGTGTTTAAAGGTGAAAACAGAGGCTTTCAGGAACTCACAGAAAGATCCTTAACTAATATTGATAATTTTTTACTGATGTTCACTGAAAGCACAGATTTGCCAATAATGGAGTTCAGCCTCTCATTAAATTTTATAGAGTTATCCCTCTCTTGACCACACAGAGCATCATTTCTAGCCAGCACCTGGTGCTGAATAACCAGGATGTTGCACAATTTATCCATGGGGTGACACAGATGGAAAGGAAATGGGGATAACATTTGAGCAGCACTAGTGGATATTAAAATCCACCAGCACAGGGCTGGGTGCAGCAAGAGACCTGGAAGAGCGAATGACAGAGCGGAGCGGCCCGAGCCAAAACCCAAAAAGACAATTGTGAGCAATGTGTCATCATTACTGGGGAATCTCTGCCTGTGACTCCTGCTATGGATTTCCAGTGCCAAGATCTCCGTGCTGGCATGCTGAACAAATTAAAGTGACAAAACTCAATATGGAAATTAAGATCATTAACGTTTTAACCAAACTGTCGATATTCTAAAAATTAGCGCGTTCCTGCCAAAGAATCATCCTGGTAAGGGGCTGGGGCTTCTCTCAGTTAGCACTGCAGCCAGCCCTGTCCCCTGCCCACACCCGCTGTCCCCAGGCTGTGAACTGGCTCAGGGTGCCAAAGCCCAGCTCGATTTCTTTGTGGCTGGTGCCTTGGGGTTTCCATTGCTTTGTTTCCTCAGGAAACTCTGCCCCTTGATTATACTGAGTTTGCCACTAGTACACCAGTGGAATCTTGAATTTCTGTTCTCCACATCCAGACTTTTAACCCCAGAACGTCAGAGTGGTTTGAGTTGGAAGAGACCCCCAAGATCCTCTCGCTCTGTGGGCAGGGACTGCACCCAGTGAGGGGTTTTTGCTCCCAAGTGTTTCATCCTCCATGGATTCACCTCACTCCAATCCTCACACAGATTGTGGCCTGCTTTTTTTTCTGGAAAGGGCTTTTCCACAACTTTTTTGGGTGTCAAAGGCCACTATAATCAGCATTTTCAAGTTAATTCTTCTATTTCTGACTGCTGTAATTTGAAAATCTCTGACTCAGCCGCAGCCATCAAAACCAAAGCTCCAGTAAATGTGATTGTGTGTAGGAAGCTGACAGTGATCCTAACAAAAGATGATCATTAAACATCTCCAATAACAATCCAATAAAACATTTGCTTGTGAAACGTGTACCAGCAAATCTGGAGTCACTTTTACATTCTAGAGGCAAAGAGAGCCACGTGCTTCTCCATCAGCTGCTATTTCCTTGTTTGTTAGTGGGGAGGTTTTAGAGTGGGGCAGTAACTCATTCTTTAGCACAAACACCGAGGGAGCATTTGCATGCCCGGCTCCGACCCGGAGCTGTTTGTCTGTGGCTTTTACAGCTGAGCTCTACAAGCTCAGGAAATGGGCTTTTCCTGGAGCTGACAGCCCTGCAGCGAGGGTGGCACAGCTCTGAGCACAGGTTCTTTATCTCTGACATTTCCTCCAGTGACACAAGGTCAGGCAAGCAATGAACGGCAGAGCAGAGCCATGAAAAATGGATATTAATGAAGTGTGGCTATGAGTAATAATGCCATGAGCAACCTCTGATAACAAACACATTCCCCTAATAACACCTTCAATTACCTTCATTAATGTCTGTCCGTGCAGGATGTGCAGTGCAGCCCTTCAGGAGCACGGCCCCAGCAGGTCTGGAGCACACTGTGAGTGCCTCCCCCAGCCCGTGCAGGGAAGCGCTCACTGACGGATGGCCCCGAGGAGGATAATGTGCATTTATCATCGTTTTTCAGCACCGTATGCCTCTGTCCTGTCATCAGGAGCCTGGAATTGGAGTGGGATTGCCTGCACTGCTGGGGAGATGGATGGGCTGTGAGAGGCAGCAGAGCCTGCCTGGCACACAGGAGCAGCCAGGGCACCGGGGGCACAGGGGTCCCAAAGCTGGGAGGCTCCAGGACAAACAGGAGCAGCCAGGGGATCCCAGAGCTGGGAGGCTCCAGGACAAACAGGAGCTGCCAGGGGGTCCCAAAGCTGGGAGGCTCCAGGACAAACAGGAGCAGCCAGGGGGCACAGGGATCCCAAACCTGGGAGGCTCCAGGACAAACAGGAGCAGCCAGGGGGCACGGGGATCCCAAACCTGGGAGTCTCAGGGGAACCAGGAACCCACAGCACTGCAGCAGGACCTGAGCAAGGCCGGGAGCAGCAGCAGCTGAGCCCAAACCTCTATAAAAGCCCTCTGGGGAGCTCTGACAGCCTCGAGTTGCACCAGGGGTTTTCTTTGGATTTTAGGAAAAGTTTCTTCGCAGAAGTGCTGCCCATCCCTGGCACAGCAGGGCAGGGCTGGAGTCCCCGTCCCTGGAGGGGTTAAAAAGCCCTGTGGATGTGGCACTTGGGGACATGGGGCAGTGGCGGCCACGGCAGCGCTGGGGGATGTTGGGCTGGATGATCTCGAGGGTCTTTTCCCACTTTTTTACAATTCCTTCATTCCTGGCACTGGAAGCTCTGCCAGCAGTGCCTGGTCCAGCTCCAGTTCTGCCCTCCCTGGCCTGCCCTGGGTCCAGCTGAGCCCCAGCAGATCCCAGATCCCAGATCCCAGCCCAGCCCTGCTCTGCCTCCCTCAGGGAGCTCCTGAAGGGTGCCAGGCAGCAGCTCTGGGAAGTGAAATCCTTTATTCAGGATTTAACTCAGCGTGCCACTGACATCTCCCTCAAATTGCCTCTCAGGAACTGGAGCCCTGTTCTGGAGAAGGAAATTTCCAAGGAGAGGAGAGGTTATCAGTCAGCAAACCCTGGCGAGGCTCTGACAAAGGAGGGATAATTAGTGCCTTCTGTGAAAGCATCTTTTGGGATGTGGCCATTATCTCTGTTCCAGGATGAAATCGAGACTGGAATTTCTGATAACACTCGGAGCTATTCACGGTGAGTGAAAGACCCTGAAGCACCAACAATCCCCTCCCTCCTCCACAGCCCCGGGCCATTTATGGCTCCCTCAAGATGAGAGGACCGGCAGCACAGAACTCATTATTGGTGTGTTTGCCAACATTTCTGTCAGTTCTGGATTTTTGTTGACTTGAACCTCAGGGTTAGGACATTCTGAGTGCAAAAAAGCTTCCGAGAAAGCCCTTCCTGGCCATTTTCAAAGATATTTTTCATTGCTGCACATTAAAAAAAAAAGATTAATGTTTAGAAATGGAAATAAAAATTGTGTAAAAACAAATTCAAGAATGAAGGGAGGGAAACTGTGCAGGCTCTTCTCTCCTCATGGACCTGACTGAAACCCTGGATAACGGGAGAGAAAAGCTGCAGGAAATTTTCCTGTCACCGCCGAAGCCTCGCCTCGATATTTTTGTAGTAATTTAAATTTAATCAAGTCATCATCCGTAAATTTGCTCTCCTCTCCTTTGAATTGGAAAACATCGAGCTGGAGCCCTGCAGGCCGGTGTGATCACAGCGAGGTGTTAATGAGGTGATGTCTCCATCTCCTCCTCCCCGGCGCAAACAGGGCCGGGCTGCGCAGCTCAGGAGCCTCCTTTGTCTTCTGCCAGCTCCTCTGGGCTTGTGGTGGCTGCTGGTGATGGACAGGGCAGGGACAGGGACAGGGCAGGGACAGGGACAGGGCAGGGACAGGGCAGGGACAGGGACAGAGCAGGGACAGAGCAGGGACAGGGACAGGGCAGGGACAGGGACAGGGCAGGGACAG
>VWZV01007901.1:138519-197388 GCA_013397155.1 Irena cyanogastra
CAGCCCAGCCCAGCCCGGCCCAGCCCAGCCTGGCCCATCCCAGCCCAGCCCAGCTCAGCCCATCCCAGCCCATCCCTCCCGCTGGGTCCCCGCTGCTGTCCCTCCCTGTGGTGCCATCCCTGTCCCTGTTGTCACAGCCCTGCTCTGTTTGTGACGCCTGCTGGGGCTGCGCCCTGCAAGTGCCAAACAACGCAGGGAAAAGGAGGGGAAATCAAAGCGATCTGGAAACCTGGGCTTGGCAAAGGCTGCGTATAATTTTGCTTAGGCTGCAAGTTGGCTTGAGAAAACAGTATCAAAGCACCATCTTTTCCAATTGCTTGAGATTTACTTTTTAAGTTTATTTTTACTGCTTCTCGCAGAGCCCAGACCGACAGCTCTGAAAACTTTATCTTTTCCACTGAGGCAAGAATAGGAAGTGACTGCTCAGCCCCAGCAGAGGCATCTGATAGATCTGTCCCCAGTAATGAACCCAAACTGGAACTGGGAGCATCCCCCAGGACTGGGAACCCCAGGCCAGTCCCACCCTGGCTCTGGTCCAGCCTCACTTCTTGTGTCTGTGAAAGACTCAGCCACAGCCACGAGCTGGTGACCCACTAATGAGCAATTGATGGAAATTTCACAACCAATCTGCTCTCAGACCACGAGGCTGCACACAAATGGAAGCAGAATTTAATAAACTCCTCAGTCCCTGGGGAGACCCAGTCCCCCAAGCCCCAGCTCAGGCTCTAAAACTGTTAATGCAAATCCACAATGCCTGGGTGTTTGGAGCATTCCAAGGCCAGTGTGGAATTCCCACTGGAGCTGGTTTTGCAGTGCTCTGACCTCATTCTCTGGTAGCAAATCGTTGTGTTCCTGCAGATGAGGCGAGGCTGGGAAGCTCCTCACTCCCTGCTCTCTGATCCTGAGGCTGCGCTTGGACCTTTCCCATTTCCCAGCAGAAGTCTTCCCAGTGTCCTTAATTGGCAGGCTGAAGCAGAAACCCACCGTTCCTACAGCAACCTTCTGAAATAAAGGCACTTCCACCCGTAAGGCTGCTGGTGGAAGTGATTTCTGCAGGTACACGAGATGTTCTCATCACGCTTCACTTCCTGAGAGCTGGCTGCAAATTGCAGGAGTCACATTTCCCAAAATCAGCATTAAAAAGTTGAAAATGCATTAGGTGGGAGAGCAAGCTTGGCTGTCAGGATAATATTTCTATTACAGCAGCAATCCAATTGGAAAAAAAACCTGCTCATCCTCGCCCAGGATGGAAACAAGCAGAGAAATTTGCTGCTGGGATTTGGGGAACTTGTGACACTTGCAATATTTACGTGTCACACCCAGTTTATCACAACAGAGCAATTAAAACTCCCTCCGTGGCTGTGAGTGAGGTCAGGCCGGTTCCTGGGTGTGCAGGGCTCTGAGCAGAGCCCAGGCGAGCAGAGGCGCAGCCTCAGCCCCCAGATCTGTGCAAATCGGATCTGGGGAGTGTTTCGGGACACCACACGGTGCAAGGCTGCCCGGAAGCCCCTTCATTAGTGTTAATGACTATTGACACTCAATTAGTGCCGTGTCCCAGCTGCTCCGAGCGGCCGGTGCCGCTGGGTGAGCCCGGCCTGGGCAGAGCCGGGGGAGCGCTCCGGGGCTGGGCTGCAGGCGGGTTCGGCCGCGCTTCTCTGTCCGCGGCTCTGCGGGAACACAGGAGGCCGGGACTGGCGGCTGGCTTCGGGCGGGGACGGAGCCCCGGTGGCGGTGCCGCTGTCGCAGAGCCCCCTCTAGCGCGGGGCCCGGCCTGTGTCACTCCCGCATCCCCATCCCATCCCCGGACTGTGTCACTCCCGCATCCCCATCCCATCCCCGGACTGTGTCACTCCTGCATCCCGGTCCCCATCCCCATCCTGTGTCACTCCCGCATCCCCATCCCATCCCCGGACTGTGTCACTCCCGCATCCCCATCCCATCCCCGGACTGTGTCACTCCTGCATCCCGGTCCCCATCCCCATCCTGTGTCACTCCCGCATCCCCATCCCATCCCCGGACTGTGTCACTCCCGCATNCATCCCATCCCATCCCATCCCATCCCATCCCACCCCATCCCATCCCATCCCACAGATCTCCCAGCACACACTGGGTTATTTACAGCCACTATCAGGGAAGGGGGAAGTTTAAGAGGCGTTCAGAGTCAGGGCTGCCGGAGCTCTGCTGCCGGAGAAATTCGATAAAGATCTTCCCTGTGTTCACAGGGCTCCGCTCGTTTGGGGAGGCTGCGGAGAGAGCTGCAAAGATTCCATCTAATCTCGGTAAACAAGTTTATATCCTTAATTTTCCTGTGTGGATCTGTCAGTCTAGACGCTGAGCTCTGCAGTGCAAAAGGCAGGTTAATCAAACAGGTTTAAAAATGCAAATAAAATGCTGCCATTAATAATATTGGTGCATAGATTGATCTGGAAGTTATCGAGTGAAAGGCAGGACTCGAGGACCTGGAAGTGTTTCTGTTATCAGATTACATTTTCATATTGTTATAAAGCTGTGAGGGAGGACTGAGAGTCCGTGTATTCAGCTGCTAAAATCCACTGCACCTCTGCCATGGATTAAACCCAGGGTTTAGGGTTTACTGAGGAGACAAACACGTGCAAGTCACATTTCCCGAGTGTCTGTCGGTACTGCCAATAAAGAACGGAAGAAAAATAAATAATAAATAATAAATAATAAATAATAAATAATAAATAATAAATAATAAATAATAAATAATAAATAATAAATAATAAATAATAAATAATAAATAATAAATAATAAATAATAAATAATAAATAATAAATAATAAATAATAAATAATAAATAATAAATAATAAATAATAAATAATAAATAATAAATAATAAATAATAAGTAAATTAATCGATTGAATAATGAGGGAAATGTCCTTTCAGGAGCAGAGCACCCATGTTCCCAGGAGGTGTGGGCACGGCCGCCCCAGGAAGCCGAGGCTGGGTCAGAGCAAAGGCAGCCCCGGCTCCTGCTCCAGGCAGGGCTGCAGCAGCTGCAGCAGTGCGAGATGCCTAAAGAGGGCTGTCTAACCAAAACCTCGGCGGTGCTTCGACAGAGCTGGTGAAAAATGTTCCCTCTCCAGCAGATGTTCCCTCTCCTGCCTCAGGAGCTGCTCAGGGCTCTCCGGCCGAGGAGAGCCGGGCCCGGGAGAGTTCTCTGTCACTGTCCCCACCAGGAGACCGTCCCCGTGATTAGTGATGGCTCACAAGGGATCTCAGCAGCAGGTTATCGCTGCTGCTCTCCTTGTGCCCTGGAAGGAAACATTTCCTGCTCCTCCGAGCCTCACATCCCAGCCTTTTGCTTTTTGCTTGTTCCCATTAGGCCCATGAATAACCATGAATTCCTCCCAGGCACCTGAGACCCCCGAGGTCACCGGGACAAACGACTTGTGCAGTCCCAGCTCTGTCATCTCCTCTTTATTCTTCTCCCTTGCTGTTTTTACAGCGTTTCATTCACTCGCTCCATGTTTTCCACACCTAAACCCCAACCTGTGAGCAGCACGAGCTGAGTGCTTTGCTTTAACAGCCTCCAGGGCCCTGCCCTGAGCCCTGGGATGTCACAAAACCACAGCCCCACAGGGATGGGTCGTGGAATCACCAAGGCTGGAAAAGAACTCCAAGATAACCGAGTCCAACTTTGACCCTGCTGCCCCACACCGTGGGGTCTCACATCTCCACTGGTTTTGGACACTCCAGGGATGGTGAGTGCAGCCCTGCCCCGTGGCGCCTCTTCCAAGGCTGGAACTTTCCTCCAGGGAGGTGATTTTACACCTGGAGGTGGCTGCAACGTGGACTTTGGGGTTTGTTTGACCCTTTGGCAGAGGGAGCTGAAGAGAAATTCCCCTTCTGCCCCCGTTTGTCCCAGACACTTCCCACTCCCATCCCACAGGGAGAGCTGCAGATTCCAGAGTCTCTGTCCATAGAGCAGAAGTCACAAAAAGAGACAGCAAAGGGTGAGGGAGCACAAAGGAGGACACGCTGCCAAGATGGTTAAATAAAGTCTTTCTCTTTCTTCTTTCCTTTCTTAACAGCTCTGTAAAGTGCAAATGTGAAGAAAACCACCCACAGCAAGATGGGTTAAGGAACATTTGTCAATAAGAAAGAGAATAAAAGCAGGCACTAAAACAACAGAAATAATGACTCTGCTTTCCAGATTTTGATTCCAAAATGTCTGGTGCCTCGGGCAGTTATTGAAAATCCCTTCTCCAGCACAGCACCTCCCCGTTTGCCTCCAATCGTTGGAGTTAACAAATATTCCGTGTGTGAGGGAGAGAGGCTCTGACAGACAGCCCAGAGCTACTGGGGAGCTGGGGCTGCCAGCAGGGAATGGAGACCAGAGCACCAGAAATATTGCAGCAATATATCTTCAGCCTGCAAAGAAATATTTCCATTTTCTTCCTCCTTCCCCTGTCCAAAGGAGCAGCAGCCCTGAACTGCACCTGAAGCAGGGGTTGGTGCTGGGAGCCTTTGGAAATTGCCTCTTCCACGGGAATTGTCTCGCCACACTCAGAAATCACCACCCAAGCTGCTCATCTTTGTCTGCCGGGGCACAGAACACCCATGGGACAGATGAAATATCTCAGCTGCTCTGGCACTCGTCCCTGCTGGGGAGGGGGAGCAATCTCTGACATCACACCAGGGTTCAGAGCTGCCAGGACACCCCAAATAAACACCTGGGCTGATCCAGGCCCTCTGCCCCTGCTGGGGGCACCAGAGGCACAGGCAGGGCCAGCCCATGGCTCGAGATGTCACCTTGGGGTGACCTCAGCAATGTCCACCTCAGCCTGCATTTGATCCCAAAATGGCTTTTTTTCCATTTAACACTCTTCCATCCCTCACCCAGGGGTGCAGGACTCGGAGCTGCGTCACCTCCCAGTCCTGCCAATAAAGGCCTGATTTGACATGGAAACTGTGCATACCATTATATTCTAATTTGATATTTAAAACAAGCTTTGGCGGACAGCTGACTCCTTTTGATGCATTTATCTGATTTCTCTCTGCCTTTTTATCCCGAGATATTCACAGGGAGTATGTGGCATCACGTTTTTGCTACGCACACTGAATCCATGTAACTTCCAGTTCCTTTTTTTTCTTTCTAGAATTTGGTAAATATATGAGCATATATTAAAAAAAAAATAGAAAGGCAAATGCCAAGATTGCAAATTGGGTAAAATTCCACCACATGCCACAGAGAGAGAACTCCTAGAGCTCTAATCCTGGATGCTTGATCTGCATCCCGTTCACCCTGGCTGTTCCTGCTGCTCTCCCTATTCCAACCCCACGTCTCCAGTTCCCCTTCCCTTCCCTCCAGGCCTGGCCAAGCTCCCTTGTCTCCTCTCCCACCTGGATTCCAGACCCCTGCTGAGGAGCTGGTGGGGAGACCCTGCCTGGGAAAGGCTTTCGCAGGAGTATTGGAGCATTTTGAAAGGAAACGAGGGCAGAATTTTAATTGCAGCTAATGAGGAGCTCATCACGACTCAGGGTGCTCCTGCTTCCCACACTCACCACGACGGGAACTGCAGCGAGCTCTCCTGAGAGCACAGCAAAGCCCCCGGGCTGGGCATTGGGCAGGAGCTGGGACTCTGCTCTCCCTCGGGATCAATGTTCCTGAGCAGGAGGCGGGCAGGGATGAGGGGAGCAGAGCCCATCCCCTGCCTGGTGACACCGAGGGACAGCAGGGGGACAGCTGCTGGAGCTGCCTGGCAGCGGAAAAAGAAAAAACTGAGGTCAGAAAGAGGAGGCCAAGAGAATGCAAAGAGAGAATCGACAGAAAAATGGGAGCAGCCAAGAGCTGGGAGCGTCCCTGGAGAGGGACTGGGCAGGGGAGGCTCCTCCAGCCCAGAGAAAAGCAGAATTGTCCCCTCAGAAAGAACATTTCTGCCTCTCCTGATCGCTCCCCCAAGGGTAACCGACCTAATTCAATTAAGTTTTCATTTCTAATGAGCTCTGGTTATGAAACCACGAGCACCAAGGGACAATTGTGAGCAAACACATTCCCCCACTCGCAGGGAATGCTCTGAGCGAGCCAGAAAACTTTGTCCTCAATGAATCAACAAAAAAAGTTACTCAGAAATAAGCAAGTCTTTCACTGAGTTTTGGAGAATTTGTTTTCGTGCGAAATGGAAATGAGCTGGTGGTGGCCCCAGAGCTCTGCAGAGCTTGAGCATTCTGAAGAATGGATTCCTTCTTCTATCACTCAGAGCTGTTATTTGAATTGCCATCCCCGCCCCATCACTCAAAACGAATTTTCTCCAAAGAACACTGAATTTCTGTATATTTTATGAACTCGGTGTGCAGCAGAACCCACCCTGTGATCCCAAGGAAGATAAAAAGTGTCACTTAAGAGAATGAAGATTACAAACGGTTTCAATTAAAGCCACACAAACGCCTGGATCCTGTTTCCCACATTTCAGTATTTGTCCACCGCGTGCACACAAACAGCCTCCAAAGAGCCCTGCCCTTGGTAATTTCCCCTCTCCTCAATCCTGGAGTACCCAGCCTGCTCTCCCGGGGTATTGAGAGCTCTCACAAGGACAATCCAGCTTCACACGGATTCCACTGCCCAGATCTGTCACACTGGCTGCCTCGGGACACTCGGGAGCTGGAGCCCAGGGTGGTGTCATTTAAATGCCACCTGCAGCAGGAGGGGCAGGCACAGCTGGGAGAGGCAGAGGCTGCTCTGTGCTGGGGCTGGGCTGCATGAGGGGCGATGCAGAGGGGCAGATCATGGTCTGGATAACATCAATATCCACACAGACACATCCCGAGCTGGCGAGGGACAGGGTCCAAACTCCAAACCACCCCGATGGAGCAGAAATGTCATCCAGGCAGCGAGGGGGAGGGAGGAGCTGGCTCAGGCTGAGACTGGGAATAATATCTGCTCCAAGGTACTGCTGGGCAGCAAATGTGCAAATCTAATTAAGGCCTTCTCAGCTTCTCTTTGGTGGTTTTTATGTTTTTTATTTTTCTGCTTTTTTGCTCTCTTTTTTCATCTGGACCACCACAGTTCTAGATCACAGTTAATTGGGGTTTCAGGTATTTCCTGCTAATTGTTGAGCTGTAATTAAGGCTGCCTGAGCAGAGGGAGGTCAGCCCTGAGCTGGGCTGGTGCTGGGCAGGACGTGACAAGAGAGCCCCAGAGTGAGCCCAGAGCCAGCCCAGCCTGCCCCACACAGCCCCACAGGCCAGGAGAACACGGCTGGCAGGAGGAGGAATTGTGCTCAGTGAGGAGAACCCCAGGCCCCCCTTTGTCCTGGTACAGCACAAAAAGCAAGGGGAATTCAGAAAGGATGGCCACCCCCAGTGGTGATAGAAAACAGAATTAATTTAGACATGGACAGGTTGGGATGGGACCAAGGGAATGGCCTTAAGCTGAAAGAAGGGGAATTTGGGCTGGACACTGGGAAGGAATTGCTCCTGGCAGGGTGGGCAGGCCCTGGCACAGGTGCCCAGAGCAGCTGTGGCTGCCCCTGCATCCCTGGCAGTGCCCAAGGCCAGGCTGGACAGGGCTGGGAGCACCTGGGACAGGAGAAGGTGTCCCTGCCATGGCAGGGCTGGGATGAGCTGATTTTTAAGGTCCCTCCGACCCAAACCACCTGGGATTTCTGTGATTTCAGAAGAAGGATTTTTGAGGATAAACTGTTCAAGTTTCCTCCCGCCTCCTCCCTTATTTTTGTGCTGAATTCCTTTTCAGCCCAGCCTGCCCTCATTTCTCACCCTCGCCTTCCCAGCTCAAACCCTGGGCACCCCCGGAGCCCCAAGCCCTGGCAGGAGGTGCCCAGGTCCCCAGCTCCAGCACAGGGACCCTCCTGCCACCAGCACGGGCTGGCAGCCCAGCTCAGCCCCAGCCAGGAGTCGTGGCCAGAACTTCTAATTCCAAATACTTCAGGTTGACATTTCCAGGGGTAACACAACAATTGCTTGTGCTAAATCAATTACTGATTATCAATATAGCACTTAGCAATGTATAATTAGTATGTAAGAGATATATTTAGCTGTAGATTATACCAATAATAAGGGCTACATGAGCAATGGCTGTATAATTACATTTTATGAATACAGGAAACCTGTGAGAAATGCTCCCAGATTTAATTGACATTTAACAAGATAACTACAGCAAGTTAATTAGAAATTATATGCTAAAAATATGAATTAACTTCCAAATAATATTTAAGCTTGCTGCACTCCAACTGTAGTAGCTGGTTTATGCCACCAAAACACCTAAATGAAATAGTCCTTTCAAATACCATCTCTAATTCATTTCCCACAAACCAAAGCCTGTATTATCAGCTACTCATGCTGAAGCCTTTTTGCTATACAGAGCCTGAGTTGATCAGCTTAGTGAAAGGCTTATTTTTATGGTCCTTTCATACTTTTTAAAAATGAGATTTCTCTTACGTTCCTTTCAGCAACCCAGAGAAAAGATTCCAGTTCAGCTGTGCCTTCAGCTTTGAACCCAGAACAAAAATGCAAAGTAAGGCACTGACAAGCTTTCAGACTCCCTGCAAGGTGATACATCAGGGAGCCTGACAGTGCTAATACAGCCAGAAATCTGGAGAATAAAGCAGCCCTGAGCTCGTTCTGCTGTGGCTGGGTGCAACCACAAAGGAGAGGCAATAGCAGGCCCTCAGCACAGCTCTGTTATTTTTAGATCCAGGTAGGGCAGTGAGAAGAGGACGGAAATGGGGCCCAAAATCCAGTTTGCTGCAGGTCCTGGGGCAGCGTGGGGCCAAAGCAGAGCCTCGGGTCCCTGCCGTGCCTTCCCCAGGGCTGGAGCCCCCTGGATCAGAGCGGGGAGCTCCCCAGCCCCTGTCCAGCAGACCTGGAGGCTCAGCAGCTCAGCCCCTGGGGGTTCATCACCGTGGTCAGCTCCTCACACCCACACACCCTTCCCAGGGCTTTACTGCTCCTGCCCTGCCTGAGCTGGCCTCTCAGCCTTCCTGAGCTGAGCTTATCTCCGGGAGAGCTCTGCAGCCCCTCCCTGGGCAGGGCTGGGATCCTCCCTGGGCAGGGCTGGGATCCTGCCTGCTCCCCCTGCCCGTGGAGGGGGAGCTCAGCTCCTCAGAGCAAATGGGCCACCATGGCCAATGGGCCACCATGGCCAATGGGCCATCATGAACAATGGGCCACCATGGCCAATGGGCCATCATGAACAATGGGCCATCATGGCCAAGGGAAATGGGCTACCATGGCCAATGGGCCACCATGGCCAATGGGCCATCATGGCCAAGGGAAATGGGCTACCATGGCCAATGGGCCACCATGGCCAGTGGGCCATCATGAACAATGGGCCACCATGGCCAATGGGCCACCATGACCAATGGGCCACCATGGCCCATGGGCCACCATGACCAAGGGAAACGGTGCCATTTCTGCTGCTGGGACATTTCCTTGTCCCAGAACACTCCAGGTCCCTCCTGCAGTCCCCCCTCGGCCACGCTCCTGGATTGCGCTCGCTCACAGCACCCATCATCTACTGCTCCTGCTCTTGTCACCTCTCCTCCTCCACAGACCACGCAGGAAATGGGAAAACAGGAGGATGAAGCAGTGAGGGATGGGCGAGGTGAGGTGACCTGAGCTGCTGCTGGCATTGCAGCCCCGAGCACAGGGCTTGGCTTTGAGCCAGGCACAGGCAGAATGCTTTGGACAAGATAAAACAACTCCAAACTCGGCCCGGGGCCTGATCTACGTCTGATCAGAAGCTTGGAAAACTTCTAAAAATAAAAGGCAAAGCTTTTTATTGTCCCAGAATTCCCCCGTCCATCCAGGGAGAGCAGAGTGGCAGAGTTCCCCTGGCAGGGGTTGTGTTTGTCCTGGGTACAATCCCTGCCCAAGGCAAAGCTACTGCAGGAGAGAAGCAGGCAGAGTAACTGAGGGGAAAAGGGATTTCTGAGAGCCAGGAGTGTGGGCAGAGCTGCCTTTGCCCTGGTGTCCCACAGTGTCTCCTTTTCCCACCCCAGGGCATGCTTAGAGGCATTCTGCTGAAGGAGTTTTTCCTGCCATGAGTGCCAGCCACTCGAAACAGACAAATAATAAAGAACTCAAGTGATGGAAACAGCTTTTCCTGCAGCTGATCCCAAACCCCAGCAGCTCCCAGTGACCCCCCTGCCCACTCCTGCAGTTGTGCCTGCAGCCAGGCTTTGGGAATCCCTGCCAGAGCTGGGAGGTGCAGCTCCCTTGCACAGCCCCAGGGATCTGCTCCCTGCCCCTGCCCAAAGCCTCCCTCAGCAGCAGGGATGCATTCTCTCAGGGCTCTGGGGCTTTCTCCTAAGAGCCATGAGGAAGCTTTGGATGTTTTGCTGAGCTTCTCTGTAAAACATATCTTAAAGAAGATAAAGTAGGTGTTTATGTGAGTTCCTCTTCTGTAGAAAAAATATTTAAAGAAGATAAAGTGTATGATTATATGAGTTCCCCTTTTCACTTTTACTTGGTCAGTAGATTAGTCAAGATTGATTTTTCTGCATGAGAGGGAGAGGCCTAAGGTTAAAAGATAAAAGGGTAGATTCCTTTTAAAATGTAATTTAGATTTTTCTGGTATTAGCTCCAGTATCATCACAAAATCACTTCAATTTTCCAGGAGCACCTGAGCCCCACTGTACAGCTGCAGGGAAGCAGGAGAGGTCTCCTCTGGCAAGTGGAAGAGCTGAGGACCTGCAGGACCTGCCCTGTGAGGGGTCCCTGCCTGGCCCCTCCAAACATCAGCCACACCAGGGACGAAAGTTCTGCTGAATTTCCTCCCTTTTGCTGCCATCAGTGCAGGTTTAGAGTTGAAGTTCTCAGAGCTCGTGTCTAAAACGTCCCCCTGGGGGTGAAGCTTTTAGGGTGGACACTGGGAAAGGTTCATCCCCAGAGGTGCTGGCACTGCCCAGGCTCCCCAGGAATGGTCCCGGCCCCGAGGCTGCCGGAGCTCCAGGGATGCCCAGGTGGGATTTGGGGTGGCTGTGCAGGGCCAGGAGCTGGGCTCTGGTCCCTGTGGGTCCTCCCCAGCTCAGGACATTCCACCATTCCATGCCCAGGACTCTCCCCAGTCCCTGTGCCACGCTCAGGGTTACAGAGAGACTCCAGACTGGAGCTGCTGTTAACAACAAACCCGGGGTGGAAGAGGCTGCTGAGGAGAAACTGCCATCACGTGCAGAGCCAGGGCTCAACTTTAGTCTGAGCTCAGCTGCAGGACTCTCAGCCAACCTCTCCTCATGGCTGCTCTTGCTGGAGAGCAGGAGACCAGAGCAGACAGGGCTTGTGTACCTGGAGCCCTCCTTTTGTTGGGAAAGGTGTCTCTAGGACATGTCACAGTGGGCTGGCTGAGTGACTGGATTATTCACCAAGAATAATTGAGCTGATACGTTTCAGCATTTTTCTTTGAATAAATTATTTGCAAATAAACATTTTCATTATTCGACCATCTCTGATGTTCCATTAGCATTCAGTGAATTATTTATTCAGCAGCTTTTCCCATCAATCACTGAATAAATTATTCGCAAATAAATTATTCTACCAGCTTTTGCTTTAAAGATGTCCCTTTGAGAACAATAGCTTCCCAGAATAGCAAACAGGCAAAGGGAGCAATTTAACAGGCCTGATCCCCATCTCGGTCGTCTTGGTGCAAATCTGGAGGATTAGCCTGGAAATTCCTGGCCTTTTTCCAGGTTTCCCTGTCTGTGAGTCAGGCCGTGGTGCCACGGTGCTGCTCTCTGCCAAAGGCAGCCCGGAGAGCTCGGGGCCCTCGAACCAGCCTGCCCGTTCCCTGAGAGGCAGCTCCGCTCCCAGCTCAGAAAGGAGCTGGGTCTGAGTGATCCAGGTGTCCCGGGAGGGAGGGAGGGAGGGCAGCTGGCACTGCCCAGCCCCTGCTCCTCCCCTGCCAGCTCCGTCACCGCACCTCGGGCGCGAAATAAACCCAAACCTCCTCCGTGCCCTGAGCCCAGCCTAGGAATGGTTTGTGCCTGGGCCAAGGAGGATGACAGGCTGTTTGAACTAAATGAAGGCTCCATTTATGCCAATTTTAAGGCATCATTGAGGTGCAGCACAGGGGAATTGGCTGAACTGCTCTGTCCTGGCGGGAGAGCCGCTCCTGCTCGGTGCACAGAACGTGCCCCTCACTAAACCTGGCATCTTTATCAAAGATAAATCCACACATCTTTACCAAAGATCAATCCATCTTTATCAAAGATAGATCCACACGTGGGTCTATCACCTCCCCCAGAGGGTGGGGCCTTCTGAGAGGGGCAGAGAGGAGCTGGGGCTGCAGGGGACAGAGGGCTCAGGACCAGAGCTCCTGATCCTCACGTGAGACCGGGCCTGGAGGCTGTGCCAGAGCTCTCGTGGCCCCAGCCCTACCTGGTGCTATCACTGCAATAAATAATTGCTGATTTGCACAAAATGAACAAGTGAGACACAAGGTAATTGTATGAGGGGGGACAGCCCAACAATAACATTAAGATCTGTAATTGACTTAATACCAGACGCTCTTCCCCCGGTGAAGCTCTCCTCATCCTCGGAGTAATTGTGTAATGACATTTATGGGGAATAGACTTGTGACATTATAAATGACACTTATGTCAGGATTGTCAGGCTGTGACAGGCTCAGAGACAGCTCCAGTGAGAAATTAATCACTTCTGAGGCTTGAAAGTTGCTCATTTATCGCTGCCAAATAACATCTTGCAAAAACAAGCTCTTGCAATGAGATGCAAGCTCCCAGCCACCTCACCCTCCAAGATGTGTTTTCTCTCTGTGGGAACCCTTCCTGGAGAGCCTGCAGGAACGGGGCCCTCACTGGGCATGGTCAGCCTGCTCCAGGAGCACAGATATTGTCATCTTCTCCACTTCCCCTCCTCTCAACATCACAGCACCTTCTGGCAGCCCTTTATGGAGCACCCACCTCTGTAAATCTGCACAGATCTCCATCTCTGGGTTCCACATTGCCAGGGCTGCAGGTCGTGAAAGGGTTAAATTATTTACTGGGGAGAAAAGGACGTTTTGAAATGCACTGTACATAATGAATATCACAAAAAACAGAACAGAAAACCTTCTCCAGATCAGTGTAGGGGCTATTATTAGACTATCAAACTGTCATTTTTCAAAGCATTTCAATTGTCACCATTTTTTCTAATGGCTTCTAAAGCATTATCTAATGCCTGGGCCAAAAAAACTGCAGAGGATCAAAGCATGTTGAAAAGCAGCAGTCAGGCTGCATGACAAATCAGTGTTTGCAGGCTAAACTCTTCCCATCCATTTGCCTTCCAAAATATTTGTGAACTTCAAACCAAGATGACTTCATTTCTGTTCTGGGTTTTTTTTCTCAAAAGATTCAGGTGTGCTCAGGATTTTGCTTTCTCTGTTTTGTGGTGTGGGAGCACGGAAGGGAGAGGATGGCCCAGGTGTGGTTTGGGTGTAGCTGCTGTGACCCTGCAGGAACTGGGACAGGTGCAGGGCTCCAAAGGCAAACCTGGAATGGGGGGAGGATGGAGGGCAGGGGAGCCCAAGGCAGAATCCTTGGAGGGTCCTGCAGAGCTCTGCACGCTCAGAACCTCTGTGGTCCTGGGTCAGAAACGTCTGCGTGTGCCTGAAACCCCCGGCACCGCTGAGCTGAGCTGAGCTGAGCTGAGCTGAGCTGAGCTGAGCTGAACTGAGCTGAGCTGCTGGAGGCTGTCCCTGCTCCGCCCCCAGGTCACCTGCCCAGGGCACCCAGGGACACGGGAGGGACATTCCTGGCATCTCCCTCCTCCTGCACCTTTCCCAGACCACGGTGATGTCTCCTCGTTCTGGATTTCCAACGGGATTCCATCAGAATTCCTGCCATGGCTTCGGGGTCTGTGCCCCTCCTTGGGCCTCGCTGCCCAGCGCTGTCCCCAATGTCCCAGCCCAGCCCAGGCCTGCAGTCCCCTCCCAAAGCACCCGGGCTGAGGCTGCTCACGGAACATTTGTTATTTCCAGCCCCAATGACAATGGAATTTACCAACTGCTTCAGCTTAACCGAGTGTGACGGCGGCAGCCTCATTCCACAGCCTAATTAAATTACATTATTTTCTAGGTGGAGGTTTATGAGCAGAGGTGAAGAGTAATGACACGAGCAAGGCACGGACTTGTTAGAGCCAGGACTCCTGTCCAGATGGCAAAATGAGTTATTCTAGTTCCATCTTTCTGAAATGCCACAGCGTTTGCCCGTGTTTAATCTGGGGCTCGTTTATGCTCAGAGAAGAGCAAACCGGAGCTGCTCGGAGGGAAAACAGCCCTGGCTGCAGAAAGGAGGGAAAATCTGGATTTTCTCAACCCCACCCCTTCCCATGGACAGAACCACTGCTTTAAACCCAGCATTATTGCTGCTGGATGGCTCGGGGAGTTGTTGAGCAGGGATAAAGAATTGATGGGAGGAGGATTCCCGAGGCTGCTCCCTCTGCCTGTTTCCATGAGCCGCCTCTGATGGGAATAGAGCCCAAACTCTCTGCCTGCCACCCACCTCCACAAAGCCACTCTGCAAACTCAGCCAGTTTTTGCTGAAGTTTTCCTCAGTGAACGAGTGGTTGGAACCCAGCTTTGCACTACGGGCGTTCAGAGAAAAAAAAAAAAAAAAATAGATTGCAGGCTTAGAGATTTTTCTGAAATCGTAAACAAAAAGGGGAGAAATGGAAGAAGTGGATGTATAAGTTTATGGCCTGTGAAATTGAATTGCCTTTTACAGGTCCTTGCCTTTGGATGGACAGGGGGAGGGTTTGGCATCCTGTGGAGGTGGGATAAAGGCTCCCAGCACAAGGGGAAGGGGCTGTGCTGTCTGATCAGGGGGGCAAAACCCCAGGAGGATCCCCCCTCTGGATCTCAGAGCCAGCCCTCGGTTATCTGGTCTCCAGTGGAGGGAATCCAGGCTGGTTTGTGTTGGAAGGGACCCCAGAGCTGATCCCATCCCACCCTGCCAAGGGCAGGGAACCCCCCCATCCCAGCTCAGAGCTCCGGGAAGTTTCAGGAACTGAAATTCCAGCAGGAACGTGCCTTGCTCTGTAGATCACCAGCAGCACAGAGACATAAATACAGGATGGCAAGGAGAGAAAATCCGTGTGCTAAATCACCAGAGAGGCAGGGAAAACAGGGCAGGGGAAGGAGAAGCCTTGAAGAGATTGGAAAGCGTTGCATTATCCCTGCAGCACCGCTCAGCCCCAGCCCTCCTTCCCTCCTGTGAATCGTTCCCTGCATTGGCCTGTCAGGTATTGGCAGGGAATCTGTCTGACCTGGAGCTATCTGGATTTTGCAGGAGAAAACCAATGTAATTTGATGGAGCTGGGCCTGGGGATAGAGCGAGAGAGACAGCAGCTGAGTTTTATTACCCAATGGGTTTGTCAGACGTTGCAGCAAGTTCCAAATGCTGCCCACTTCCAGCCAGGGCTGAGGTCCCAGTTCAGCCAGGGCTGAGGTCCCACTTCCAGCCAGGGCTGAGGTCCCACTTCCAGCCAGGGCTGGGGTCCCAGTTCAGCCAGGGCTGAGGTCCCAGTTCCAGCCAGGGCTGGGGTCCCAGTTCAGCCAGGGCTGAGGTCCCAGTCCAGCCAGGGCTGGGGTCCCAGTTCAACCAGGGCTGAGGTCCCAGTTCAGCCAGGGCTGAGGTCCCGGTTCAGCCAGGGCTGAGGTCCCAGTTCAGCCAGGGCTGAGGTCCCAGTTCCAGCCAGGGCTGAGGTCCCACTTCCAGCCAGGGCTGGGGTCCCAGTTCAGCCAGGGCTGAGGTCCCAGTTCCAGCCAGGGCTGGGGTCCCAGTTCAGCCAGGGCTGAGGTCCCAGTCCAGCCAGGGCTGGGGTCCCAGTTCAACCAGGGCTGAGGTCCCAGTTCAGCCAGGGCTGAGGTCCCGGTTCAGCCAGGGCTGAGGTCCCAGTTCAGCCAGGGCTGAGGTCCCAGTTCCAGCCAGGGCTGAGGTCCCACTTCCAGCCAGGGCTGGGGTCCCAGTTCAGCCAGGGCTGAGGTCCCAGTTCCAGCCAGGGCTGGGGTCCCAGTTCAGCCAGGGCTGAGGTCCCAGTCCAGCCAGGGCTGGGGTCCCAGTTCAACCAGGGCTGAGGTCCCAGTTCAGCCAGGGCTGAGGTCCCGGTTCAGCCAGGGCTGAGGTCCCAGTTCAGCCAGGGCTGAGGTCCCAGTTCAGCCAGGGCTGAGGTCCCACTTCCAGCCAGGGCTGAGGTCCCAGTCCAGCCAGGGCTGGGGTCCCAGTTCAGCCCTCAGCACAGCCCAGCCCATCCCAGGCCATGGCCTTTCCCAGCCTGTGGAAATGAAGGGGTGGGGAATCTGCTCTGTTCCCTCCGGAATTTACTCCAGAGCTCTGACCTTGTTTAAGTGTCTCTTACTTCCAAGTTATTTTTTCCTAACCTCACCATTCAGACAGGAGGTTTCATGGAATCTTTTTTCATGGCATTAAAGGAGATTTAAACCTCACCTGTCTGCCTCTGACTTCACCCTTTGGAGCTGGCAGAGGAGTGAAGAGCTGCTCAAGAGCAGAGATTTTGCCAGCAACATTCAGGAGACAGCAGAGTCAAGCTGAGCCTGACTGGGCTTCTAAACTCCTCCAGGAGTCAAGAGCCAAGCTTTAAAAATCCTGAGGGCTAAAGCAGAGAGCCCTGGAGCTCTGTGTGAGAGCATCAGAGAAGCACCTGAGGGGAGGGGGCTCCCAGCACATCTCAGCTCTGGTGTGTGTGCCCTGCCCTGCCCTGCAGCTCTGCAGCCCAGCAGATGGGTTTGGGTGAAGCTGCACTGGGTGACTGGAGACCAAACTTCAGGGAGACATCACCGACTTCTGGGAATCCTGCAGCCTCATTCAGACAATCAGTGGTTTTGTTTATCAATTCCAGCATGCTAATGGGAGCTGAGGAGGGCAGCAGGGAAATCCAAGGCCCATGCACCCCTGAGGAGTTTGGGGGATGCTGGAACGGAATTTCTGAGCAGGGACAGATGAGGAAGGGTTTGTGTTTAAAACGGGATCTAAACCAGAACTTAACAATGGCCACGGCACAGAGGCCACCAGCATCCCATAAATGCAGCTGGAGTACAAAAAGCATTTTTAATGTAAAAAAAGCATTTTTAATGTGAAAGAGCATCTTTTCATGCAAGAAAGGCCACATTCCCTTTGACTGCAGAGGGCCCTGACAAAGGCACAGATGCGAGGATGCAGAGGGCACTGGAGGAAGGACAAAGGCAGCTGAGCAGAGCAGCCCCCATTCTCATGCAAAGCCCCTGCACTTTCCAGCCCTTGAAAATTCCAGACTTTTAAGATCCTGGCTGGAGTTCTTAAGTGCTGAGAAAGGCAAAGGAGTAATCAGGATAGCGGGCTTGGCTTTCAGCAGGTGAGGGGAGGGATGGGCTGCGGGGATAGGGGTGCTGGGGGGGCCTGGACCCAAATTTGCTCCCCACAGATTTTACCCAAATATTCTCTGAGGACGAGACCCAGGGTGAAATGAGCTCTGTGCCTGTTCCCGGGCCAGGATGTTCATTCCTGTTCAGATTTGCAGCTGGAATTTTCAGATGTGTGAGAGCTGCCAGCACCCCAAGCGTAGCAGGAACCGAGTTAATTCATTTATGTGTTTTAAAACTTGTAGCAATAATAATCATTATCATTACAGAGCACTGTAAGTGCTAACAATAATCAGAATAATAACTATTACTGCCAGCAGTTGCCATGATTATTACTATTATTACTTCCTACAGTATTAGGGATCAATTCAGCTGGGAGACAAATGAGCACCGGGCTGGGGAGGGAAGTGGGAAGGCTGAGGACAAAAAGGGAATGCTGGAATAAACAACCCCCTTCCCTTCCTCTTTGGCAACACGTGACAGAAGATATCCAGCTGTCCTAGCCCCGAGGAGGGGCATCAATGGCTCACCTACCACACTTGAAAAGCTCACAAAAATCTGCTTGTATTTTTTAATCACCCTGCATTTTAGACCTTTAAAATACAAATATGGATTTCAAACATATCAGGGGAGCAAATTAACTCAGAAAAATGGCCGTACTTTCCAAGGTTGCACCTGCCATGAAATTGCTCCAAGTTTGCATTTTCCCCGAGTCTCTGGTGTGTCATTAGAGCAGATTGATCGCCCTCCTCTCCCGGCAACTCCCCCATTAGAGGGTTATTGTATGGAAATTAATGGCAGGCCTGAAACATTTCTTTTGCAGCTGCAGTAGTAGAAGTCAGTTTTGATTAAGCACTGGAAGCCCGGCAGACTGGGGTGATCTCTTTGCTTTAGTTCCCTCTTTTATTATCACTGGTGTCAAGTTTTGTTACTTTGGCCATTCCCCTGGTACTCCCACTGCCTCCTTGGCTAATAATGGGGTAATTTTTTTTACGTGCGCATCTATTTATTTTAAATATGTGCAGGCCGATCCCCGGTGGTGTAAAATGCCTTTCCACCCCCCTTGGCACAGCCCTAGGAATCATTCCTGCTCCCTGCAGAGGCTGCGTGGGCTGGGAGTGGCAACCAGGAGTGGCTGTGTCTGCTGGGGCTGGGGACGGGGCAGGGCAGGGTGGGCACTGGGATGGGGCACGGAGCAAACTGGGCTCCAAACTGGGGGGCTGCTCCCCTCCCTGCCAGGGACAGAGCTGTCAGAGTGTGTTCCACCAGCTCTGGGGGGAGAGGAGGAGAGGAGAGGAGAGGAGAGGAGAGGAGAGGAGAGGGAGAGGAGAGGAGAGGAGAGGATCCACACCAGGGAGGGACTGGAGGTGTTTGGGTGCTTTGGTGGCTGTTTCCTCTGCATGCTCAGCTCAGCCCCTCTCTGCACAGGTTCCTCTGCAGTGGTGTTTGTAAATCTGGGGTTTCATTAAACCAGAGCAGCAGAGCAAGGCCCTTCCCAGCTCCTCTCCTCACCAGGACCTTCCCTGGGCCAATTCAGAAAATACACAGAGCTCCTTTCCCTTCCAAGCAGAGGCTGCTGTCTGAAGCCCAGTTCCAGCCCTGCTCCTCCCTGTTTGGGATGTGGCCACCGTGTGGCTCGTTCCAGCACAGAGCCACCCCAGGCAGGGCTTCCCAGGCCTCCCTGATAAAACTTCTGCATTTAATGACAAAGTGCTGTGCCTCAACTCCCCATTTATCTTATTAAATGCTCCCAGAACAGCTCTGAAAAATGTATTTAGCACAAAGATATCTATTAATTAATAAGCACATTAGTCAGCAATCAATACTGGGTTGATGATATTGTTTAAATTATGCATGGATAATAAGGATCAGGTTCTGCCTCCCTCATCTGTTTTAAGGCATATATTGAAAATGAGTAGTGCAGAACGGCTTTGCATTTTAAAAAGTTTGATTAAAATTATTTTTAAATAGACTAATCCTATGAACATATTATATTGCATAAAATTAGCCCTGAGCACAGTCGGTTTATCACCTCAGTCTCTTCACAGCCCATTGATTCAGCGGGCTCTGGGAGCAGCCTGTTCCTTTCCCTGCTCCGTTGTGGGGATGTTGTTGGGGCTGCAGAGCCTGAGCAGGGCATTCCTGGCAGCTCCTTCCTCCTGGGCTGCACCAATGCTGCAGCTGAGGCTGACTCTGACGTGCCCCTGGTGTTCCCTGGGGGGACAGAGGTGACCCCCAGGATGTCCTGGCCAGTCCCACGCTGCACACCTGGCTCTTCCTCTGGGTGTCCCAATTTGCCTCTAAGCAGGGCTGTCAGAAATGGGATAACCGAATAAAAGTGAAGAAATTCAATGGAATTATCCTGGCGTTTGCTTTGCTGCCACCGCTGTGGTTTAATAGAGCTGAAATTCTCAGCCTGGACATTCTCAAAGTGGATTAAAAAGTATTTGTTTCACGTTCAGAGGCTGTGTGTGCAGGGATAAAGTTAATATATTATAATATTTAACGTACTAATATTTATATTAATATGTTTAAGTGATATTACATTCATTTCAGTCATTTACACAAGCAGTTTTACCTGGATATTTTAAGTAAATTGGCTGAAGCTCATTCACCTGAGTGTACACAAGCCCCAGTGCCAACAGATTTGCTTTTAAATGATCCCTCTGAACATCCCCTGTCCTCCCTTCCCCTGTCCATCAGTCCTGAAGTCTGCACACCCACAAATCCACGTCTGGCCAGGTTTCCTGCAGCTCCCTGGGCTGCCACTGTGGGCTGGGCTCTGCCTGACCCCAGACTGCAAAGCCAAGCCCAGCCTGTGGCACGAGGACTCGCACAGAGCCACAGGAATTAAGGAATAGATGGATTTCCCAGCCACACTGCGTGCCTGGGTTGCTGAGGAATCCAGGAGGGAATTTTCTCTCAGTGATTTAACCACTGGTTTGGAGTGGCTGGAGAGGGAGCCCAGCTGGGATTGCCCAGGATCATGGATCTGAGGCAAAGAGCAGCCTGGACACCCCTGGACATCAGGGGACACCAGCCCAGGAGCCCCAGCACACTGCGAGCTGAGCAGAGCCTGGATTTACCCCAGCAGCTCTGAAACCTCCCAGACAAAACCTTCCTGGAGGTCACAGAGCCACAGAGGATGCTCCAGCCCCTGCAATACAAACAAAACACCGAGAGCTGCATCTCCAAATTGGCTTTGGGTCTCCACGCCTTGCTTCCCTAATGACGTGAGGCATAACAGCCTCGCTGCAATAAAGATGAATTACTCTCTAATAAAGTAATAAAGCTCTGGTCAACACTCGAGGTTTAACAGCTAATTTGTCCCCAGTGCTCAGACAGGAGGAAGCCTTCTGTGCTGCTTGGTTTCAGTGTGGTCAGTGACGAGGCTGCAGCAACCCCAGCAGCAGCAGGGCAGGGAACACTTCCACACTCCCTCTCCAGCAGAGCCCTGCTGCTGGAGCTCACAACTCCTGTCCGAATGAAAGATCTTCCCAGGGACTTGCAGCAGGCCCGTGGCAGCCCTTTGGCAGAGGGCTGGATAATGAAGTTTTCGTTATTACATAAAGGTATTTTAGGAATGTCATAACCTATAAATCCACTATTCTACAGCACATCAGCTCAATATTTTGTTTATTCCTCATCCACTGATCCCACCCTGCCTGCAGCTCCCCATCCCCTGGTTTTTGGCTACCTTGCCAGCCCTTTGGAGCTGCCATAGAGACAAATTCCAGTCTCTCCCTGGGGTGGGATGGGGAGGGCTCAGTCCTGAAGGAAGTGCTGGTGTGGCTCATCAGGAATTCTGGAAAGGGGCGTTGTCAGGAGGAAGTGAAGCCCAGCTTCTGTGCCACGCTGGCTCTTAGGCAAAGGCACCAAGGGAAAGCCAAGGCAGATCTGCAATGAAAACCTTTCCCTGCACCTAAAGCTCAGGGAGATAAATCAATAGATACCAGCAGGGAACTTGGTGCCTCCTAGAAACACCAGAAAGGAAATTATGAATTGAGCAACAACAGGCTTGCTCACCTGTCAGAAAATTCTGTTTATTCTCAGACTTTGAAAGCAAACTGCAAACCTTCTCAGCCCTGGAATTGATTGAAAACCATTTTCCCTTTGCAGTGTTAAGCAAACAGGAAAGTTCCGTGTGGCAGCACGAACGGTGTCTGTAATGGCTTGCTAAGATCCTGCTAATTAAAAAAAATAATCTCATTTGAAGATAGTTAATGGATTCAGCTTTTTTACCAAGTATTAGCAAGGCAACATTATCTGAACTTGGGGCCTGGGTGATTACTCTGCAATTAGTTGTGATTCAATTCACTGAAGAAAAATGCACCAAGGAATAACCACGGGCAACAAAATAAATGTCCTGGAATTGTGCTGTCAACTGCTTTGATTTTGTCTTAAGTTCAGAATTTTGATGCCACCACGATGCTTTAATTGCAGCCCTAATTGCACATCACTGGGCCTGATCTATCCTGTTCAGGTTTTCTCCCTTTCCCTGAGCCAGCCTCAGTGAATCCTCCAGATCCGGGAGTTCTCCCTGTTCAGACCAGCTGCCAGCCCAGAGAACGCCCTACAGCAAGGGGCTGGAAGTGCCTGGGGTTCTGCAGGATGAGCATGCAGCACCCTCTGCCAGGTTCAGTTGTTGCCTTCAGCACCATCAACAAAGGATTCGGGATTCTGGGCTCCGAGGGCAAACTCTGCTGTGCCAAGGACAGCCAGGGTGGTCCGGGTGGCAGAGGTGGCACAGCTCAGTTTGGCAGCTTGGGAGAAGCCAGAGATGCTCTGCCCAAAATCCCAGCCTCACGCTGGGGCTTCAGAGCTGCCGATGTGAAAATCGGATTTTTCCACTTAGAGAACATGGTGTCCATTTCTGGGGACGGATGTGCCGGGTGGGGCAGAGCCAGGGACGACCAAACTGAACAAGAACAACTGAACAAGAAGCTTTTTGCCTCTTGCTGGACAGTTCCAGGTGAGCGCTTCCTCTGGACCTGTCTCAGTTCTGCTGTCTCCCATCTGATCCCATTTCTCTCTGCTCCAAGCCGTTTGTAACCTCCCTTCCTCAGCACGGACGAAGTTGTGAGTTTGCACAACTGGATTTCGGTGGCAATGCCGAGTTCCATCAGGTTTCCAGAAAGAGAATCTGCATTCCTATGAAAATATCCCCGAATTTCAGCGCAGGGTTCCCACGATAAAGCTCCAGAACAGCTCGGGGCGAGTCAGGACCAAAGGCAAGCAGCAGGCAGATAAGGATCAGCGCTCGGATCCTGCTTTCTCTTCCTTCAAATAAACAAATCCGTGACTATGAAGGGAAGGAGGAGGCTCGGGAGCTCCTGGCGCTCCACTAGGGGTCTGTCTCCGCTCAGCATCCCCGGAGCCGGCCCGGAGATCAAAGCTGCCATCCCGCTCCTGTCACCTGGCTGCGCTTCCCTATCTGCAGCATCTCCGGGAGAAAGTTCAAGCCCCGCTCGGCTCCCAGATGTGCCGGGTGGGATCTCGGGCACCGCGGGGTGGGTGGCCGGGCTGGGCCCGGGGCTGCTCTTGGAACTTCTTCTATTTATGGAAATCATCGCCTTTCATTTCGCTTAATGAAAGCGCCCGCGGCGGTCGCGCTCCCGACTCCGGGAGATGAAAGCGCCTCTGGAAGGCACTCAGGGGCCGAGCCGGGAGCCCAAACCTGAACCGGGCACTTAGTGGGAAGAGACGGGAGATTCAAATCCAGGCGGAGATTCAGCACCATCCCAGCTAAATCCTGAGCTCTGATTCCCACCGAGGAGTTTAACCCGCACAAAATAACACATCCCAGAGTTATTTCTGTTTCCACTGCTGGCCCAAACCATAACGATTCATTCTAAAAACCCAAATATAAACGACAGTGCAAACTACGTTCCACTTTCCTGATTTATCCAGTTCTAAACTAATTCAAATATTCACCTGAAATGCACGTTTTTCATTTCACAGAAAAATTGTGAGATAAAATTCTCCTGACATCACAGAAGTGCTCCTCAGAGCAATAAAAGCACACAAAGATTGAGCAGATCAATCCCACTCCTGTGCTGCTGAATGGGCTTACAGGAGACCCACTTGTGGAAGGGATTTTTGGGGCTTTGTGGGTGAGCCCAGCCAGCAGAACCTCGGTACAGTCAGGCTCCATTCCGTGCCATTATCTGTTCTGGCATCAGGAATATTCTGATCTCATCCTCAGCGTGGCAAACCCAGACCCAGCATCAGCAGGCACTGGAGTTGTGCCAGTGGAAGGTGGTGAGCTCAGCTCCCAGCCCTGGGCCAATCTGCCTCCCCAGTGGCCACCCGAGGCAAAGCCACTGAAAAATGGCAAAAAGCAGCTCTGGAGACGATTCCTGATTTGTGTTTTCCAGGTGGCACCAGAAACACCCAAGTCTGATCCCTGGGCAGCATAGGTGAAGAGCTCACTGCTATTTAATTCCCTTTATGGCCCCACAGGGTGCTCCCCAATGACCCCTTCACTTGCAGGAGCTGCTTTTTTATCCCACCAAGTTGTACAAACCCTCCCCTTTGTCACTGGGACATTTGCAGTGTCTCTCTGCTCACACCGATGTCACTCCAGGTCTGTTTCACCACCGGCGATGGATTGGATGTAAAATAAAATCCATATAAACCTGCAGGAGTTGACTCAGCCCTGTGAATTCCAACTGCATTTCTAAAGGAGCCAACTGCTCTTGGCAGAAGCTGCAGAAGTCACCCCCTGTGAGGAGCTCGCCAGCACAGACAGCACCAGGAGGTTTTTACACTCTCTGTTTCTTATCAGCCAGAAACTGACATTCCCCAGAGTCCCCTGGAAAACATCACATGAAAATATCCTGTGGTTCCAGCTGGCCAGAGAGGTACTGGAGCAGGGAAATGAATCTGCTGAGCTAATGAAGCTTAGGTCAGGACTGGGTAAACACTGCAGGAAAGGATCTGCAAACATTTGTTCAAGTGAAGGCTTGGAATGGGCTGCAGCGGCCCCCACGAGTCCCAAACCTCTCCTGGAGCCCTTGCACAAACGGACTCGTGTTGCAAAGAGTGTCCAGACAAAGCACCACAAAAACACAGGCAAGTACACGCTCAGAGCTGAGCAGTTGCACAAATATTTCCCCTGATGAGTAATGGCAGCCATGGCTCTCTGCTGTTTGTGCACTGGGAGTCACCTGCCTGCAAGTCCAGAATGCACCGGAGAGCACGGACTGGGGAAGAGCACTGGGCTGTGACAGAGCTGTTCTGGCAGGATTTGTTAATATTTCCACTAAGATTCAACCCAACATCTTCCACCTGGTTAGAAATTCATTGAAATGTCTTTGGGAGCTATTCCTGGTATCGTCCCATTTGTCCAAAAGCCTCTGGAGCTCTCTCTGCAGGAATCTGTGCAGCCCAGGGCCCTTGCAAACACCTGCCAGTAATTTCCTGATTATCCCAGCTCCAACAACGCCAGTGCTCCTCCAGCACGTGAACCCGAGCAGGGGACGGCCCAAACCGCTGTGACACCCGAGCGGGGCAGCTGTTCCTGTCGGAGCAGCCCGGGGCTCTCGGAGCAGGGCAGGTGAGAGGTGAGCTGAGGGTGTCACCAGGGCACTCCTGAGCAGGCAGCAGGTGTGGCAGGGGAGCCCGAGGCCCCAGCACGGCTGAGGTCGGAAGGAGACGCTGTCCTCGCTGGGGAAGGGTTTCTGCAGGGCTCTGGCAACTGCCCACCCCAAATCAAGCTCCTACTGGCTCAGCCAAGCTCAGGAAAGCTGACGCTGCGCCAGGAGCCTCTGACAAGCTGGATCTTGAAGGCTCAGAAAACAACGCCCTGACAACTTTTGTATTTGCATAAACATTATTTAATCAGTTCTGTGCCATCTCATTTCTACGGGAGGCTGTGCCCAGACAATTTCCAGAAATGAGTTTAAATGCATGTAATTCTGGTGGGAATAGCTTTCCCTGTGACACTTCCTGGAGGCGAAGTGTGCAGGAGGAGAGGCTGGGCAGGGACAGGGAGCACAAATGTCCCTGTGCTGGCTCAGACACCTGCACTGGGCTGCCACTCAGCCCACACAGTCCAGGGATTTAGCAAAGGCTCTGGAGGTGGTGGTGGATGCTCTTCCAGCAGCTGCCACTCCAGGATCTCAAGGCTCATAACTCCTTTCTAAGACATGGAAATGATGCGTTGTGAGTTGTACTGATCACAGCTCTGAGAAAGAAAATAACCCCTGTGCTTTCTCCAGGGCTCCTGCTGAATGTGTTTCCAGAACATTCCTGCACATTTGACCTGTGACACGTCTTTCCTTGAAAGAACAGATCTTCCTGGAATCCTTTGACTTGGTCTTTGGAATGGGAAAGCTTGCTCAGAGGAACTCCAAGCCTTTGAAGATAATTCATACATTGGTCAACAACTGTAATAATGCAGCTAAAATTACAGTGTGCTCCAAGCACTGAACATTAAAGACTCTGCATTTTATAAAAGGAATAAATCAGGCATGGTAAGGGCCCAGCCCCTGGCCGAGTGCAGATAATGGAGCAGCTCCACGTCCCGAGTGGCAGCGGGGTTATGCACTCGGAGTCGCTGTGCCTCCCAAAGGCACGGGCTCAGCAGTGGATTTTGCAATGCCTGCTCGGGCTGTTCCAGGTTCAGAGACTCACACGGAACTGTTTATCACCAGAGGCCCATCCAGAGCGGCCTCTTCTCCCTTTCTGTCTCTCTGCCTCCTGTTTCTGTCTCTGAACTGTTTTGCTGCTACTGACAGGAGTGGTTTCTTCTGAAGCCATGCACTGCTGGTGATACGTTCTGAAAAACAAACCCTGTCTTGAAAAACAAACTGGTTTTTGTGCTCAAACACAAAATCAGAGGGCTTTCCCTGACTTCAGCTGAGCTAGCAAATAGTTCTGCAAAGATTCTCACCACCCCAAGGGTAACAGCCACGCTTCTAAGGACAGGAAGTCGACGTTCACATTTTCCTGGTGTGTCTGCTCTGTTCTCACGAGAATCCAGGAGCTGCCTCCTCCCACCAGCCTGAAAAGTCCTGGAAAAGCAGCACAAGCTAGGGCCAGTTTTTAGCTTTTCCCTTTGCAATAGTCATAGTATTGTACCTCTAAGATTTAGGGAGATGTGGGGTTTTTTCTTGAACAGAGGACGAGCCCTTGGTCCCAGGTCACTCCCTGCTGACTTAGGTCCTACAGAATAAGAGAGCTGCCCTGGTTTGTGTTTCTGGCAGGACTCAGCAGCACGTTTGTGACTTCCCCACGCTTCTAACATGAAGAAAGGAGTAAAAAAGAAAGTTACTTGACTCCTTAGGTTGTTCTCTTGGACATTTTTCCACTGTCTTGAAGTGGAAACACTCTCACATTCCATTTGGGCATCACAAGTAATGGCTGGGCTGTGCAGTTGAGTTCAACTGTTTGGAGTAGCCCCAGTTCCTCAGCTCAACATCCCGGAAAAACGCCTGGGAAGGTGACAAACCCAGCACCAGGACTGTCCCTGCAGCTTTGACGCCGTCCTGTGCATCCTCCTGGGTCTGTGGATCCACTTAGCTGGCAGCCCAAGCTGGAAACAAAGGGAATGGGGAATGGAAATTTACTTCCATTTAGCTGCGACTGGGTTTTATGTGGAAAACGCACCCCACCCTCCCTATCTGAGGATCAGCAGCAGCAAACTCCCAGCGCTGTTGCTCAAGGGGAGATCTCCACTGTCAGGTTGATATGCGATGTGTTTGAGTTGACAGAGCGCCTGGGGCAAGGGAGGAGGTGGGTTTGCAAAGGAAGGAAGGAAGGAGATTAAACCTCCATCAAAATGTGTGGTTACCTGTGCTAGGGAAGGGGAGAGGCAGTGGGGGAGGGTGGAAAGGCAGAAAACCTGGGAAAACTGCATTGCCAAATAGGGAAATGGGGGAAAGACGGAGATTTTGCACAAGATCCCGGGCTTTCCTGCGCTCCTCGAACAAAGCCCCATCAGGGCACTTTCCTCCAAATCAGTCAAACACCCTAAGGGAAGCTTTCCAAGAACAGAGTCAGGAGGCACCAGAGATCCCGATTTTAAACAGCAGTGAGCACCCCAGGCTGGAAAAGGAGTGTGTCCCAGTCTTCAGATACTCTAAAAATGGGCAGCTCCATCGGAAGTTCCGGAAATTTGGATCGTTCACTACCCTGACAATAAGATTCCAGGTGATTCCAATGCTGTCCTCACATCTGGAAATAGGTGACACTCTGTGCATGTTGGAGACACACAGATATTCCCTGCGCTGGGGAAAAACAGGCAGCTACCACTGAGGGAATTCTGTTTGGCTCTTTCTGGTTGAAGGAGCATCTAAAAATAAAACCTTGAATGACACTGAAATGGCAAATAAAAAACAAAAAAAAACCCCAAAACCCAGGAGTATATTTTTAGTGCTGTGCCTGCAGAAAAGTGCAGGAGATGATCTCAGGGCAGAAAAATTACAGCTCCTCCTTCATGGCCACACACCTGAGTATCCCTGAATTTGGCTTATCAGACGCGATCTGTGACTGAACCAAATCAAAAGCAGAATTAACGTTTCCATCAGGCTGTTGAAATGCAAACTCCACAGAGCTCTGCTTTCCCTCTTTTCATTCAAGCTTTTCTCCAGACCTGGCGTCCTTCACCCCCCCGGACAGTGGCGCAGGACCCCAAAAAGGATTGTGGAGCTGCTGGTTCCTCTTCCTCGTGGAGCTGCTGGTTCCTCCTCCCGCTGGTGCGATGTCCCTCCCTCTCGGCGGGAGCAGATCGCGGCTGGCTCTTCAGTGGGATTTGATTTTCAGCATTTTCAGCTGAAACCATCACTCCTCTGGGCGTATTTCTGCTCCCTCTCCGGCTCACCCCTGGCGGGTGGCACTCCCCACGTGGCCAGGAGCATATGCAGGGCACAGATTGTCAGGAATACGGGATGCAGCGTTCCCAACCACGCAGCCAGACAACAAATACCTATCACATGGGTGGGGAAAATCTGTGAACCGTATGGATCCCCCTCACACCTCCTCCCAAAGCAGCTGCCAGGGAGCTCACAGGAAGGCATCACCGAGGACAGTAAAGATCCAGAAAGGAACAGGCCTCCCTGAAGCAACGAAGGTGATAAATTTGAGTCCCAATTTCAAAATATGAGCGTTCCAAAACCTCCCTTCCTCCTCCCAGCTTCACAGACCGGGAGAGAGGATTAAGATCTAAGGTTTCCATTCTGGCTCCTGAGGATGTGTCCGAATGTGAAAATGATTCCCCTGGGAGCCTGGGTTACAGGCACCCCTTAGAGGCTGTTGTGCACTTTCTGGGAAGAGACAAGGGCTGATGGATGGAAACACAGGGATGGTGTGCTGGGAACAGCCCTGTTCAGGGCCTGTTAGCTGAACCTTCCACCTGGGAAAGCTCTGGCACCACGTCCCCTCGGGCCCCATCCCGTGGGAGCACAAGGATTTCCCTGCCCTGTGCCCCATGAGCAGGACCCAGCTCCGGGGCTCTTTGGGGAGGAGATTTTGGGGCTGCCAGGCCAAGGCTGACCCTCAGCTTGCTCCTACCGACCCCAGTGGCAGCAGAGGCTCAGCAGAGACATCCTTAAGGGCTGGTAACAATCCCAGGCTGAGGAATTGCCTCCTAAAACCACCGGGATCAATAGGAAAATCTTTCTGCTAAAAGTCCAATTGATACCTCAGGACCCCAAGCTCACCGTGGCATTGTTCTCTGTCTCAACACCCGACATTCTTCTTTTTAATTGCCCACTGAATTAAAACTTTTGAAACTCCTTAATGACTGGATTTATACTTCATGAAAGGATCGTCTGTAATTACAGGCAGTTTGGGGAAGGGGGTTTCTCTTTTCATTCTAATTGCAAATAATTGGCTGCAGAATATTTCTGAGCATTGCATTTTGAACAAAGATGTCTCCTTTGAAGTCGAAATTCAGTTTGTGCCTTTCTGCAAAGGAGATGCATAAGAAAATACGTCTTGCTTCTGGTAATGGGAATTTACTGTATTGGCAGCCAGTGCAGCACTCGATCAGAGCTGGACTTTCTGTGCAAAATACTCCACTAAAAAAAACGGATGGTCCCTGCTTGGAGAGATCAGGAGGCATTTCCAGGGTGATTCAGTTACAGGGAGCAAGCAAAGAAATCACCAAGGAGGGAATGGGAAGGGCTGCATCAATCCTGCCAGGTTCCCAAACTCACATTTTCCATACTCTCATTTTCTGCCCTCCTCTGCCCGTTTTCAAAGGACTCCACAACAAATTAATTTAAGAGGGGATGTGGAAGGGCTTGGGAAACACTGAATGAAGCAGAGATGGTTTAAAAGTGGCTGTGATCTGGTAATCTCTGAGATTCCTGCTCAGAGGAAGGCAGGAGAAGCTCTGGAGGCTGCACACAGAGGTGAATTCTGTGCTTATTTAGGAAAAAGAGGACATCTAAGGAAGGACATACTGAAAGGAACACCATTGCCTGTGCTGCATCAGGAAAAAATAAAGTGAGGGTTTGTTCCAGGAGAGAATTTATTTGTCTTCATTTTCTACCAGCAAAGCATGAAGCAATTTAAAGACATTGGATCATTCCATTCAGGAAAATAATAGAATTATTCAAGATGACTTGAGAGATTTGGGCCCAGGCTTGCAGATTTTCATTATTTTCTCCATGGCCTTGAGGGTGTGATTCATCTGTGTAAACGTCTGGATCCGAACTAGGCACCTTAGGCTCCTCTGAGAGATAAGAGAGAGAAATCAGCACTTGCGAGGTGTGATTCATCTGCTCCTGAGGCAGACACCCAGGCTGGTCCCACAAAGCCCTGTGGAGCAGCCCTGGCTCAGCGAGGAGGAGCAGAGCTGCCCCAGCCCTGCCTGGAGAAGGGTTGTAACCCCAGCTGGTGGAGGAGTCACACTTCTGGCTGGCTTTGGGAGAGGAAATGTGTATGTGCCTAAAAACCACCCCCAGGCCTGTCCATTTACTTAGGAAAAAAAAATCAGTCTTCCTTCATCTCCCCTGTTTGTGCTCCTTGAAATCTCTGGGATGTGAAATTTTATCCCAACTATTGAATAAAATATCTTTCCTGTTCTTGGTTGCTTAAATTTCAGTAGCCTGTCATCATCCTTCTGCTTTATGAGCTCCCCGATAAGAAAGGAAGTTGAGGTTTTCTGGATCTGGTTCCCTGCTATATTCCAGATGAATGTATCCTAGATTAAGTTTGACAGAAGCAGTATGAGTTCGATTGTTCCTGGAATATCTCATCTGTAAAAGAAGAGGAGAAATCAATTCCACAGAATACCTGGGGGAAGAGAACAGGAGGAAACAACTCCCTTGGAAAAGGAGGTTTTGCCACGATGAGGGAGCGAGGAAAATACAGCTCTGGGTTGTTTTGACAATGTGCTTTTGCCCGTAGGAGTGCCTGTCCCGGGGAGCCTGGCAGGGACCACGGCTGTAAGAAAGCAGCAGGGAAAAAAAGAACATTAAAAAAAACCCCAGCAGGGAGAGAAGAAAGCCAGCAAGAAATAACAATAATGAGAAAAATGTCACACTAAACTGCGAGCGCAGCAGCAGCAGCTGCCTGCCCCCGGAGGGGCGAGCGCGGCCGGCGTGCCGCGGCCTGCGCGGATTCCTGCGGCCTGCGCGGCTTCCTGCGCGGGCAGGCCCGGCAGCCGGAACATTCCAGGGCACGGCCTGCCAGCCACCAGGGGACACACACACATGGGGGGGACTGCCACGGCCTGCCAGCCACCAGGGGACACACACACATGGGGGGGACTGCCACGGCCTGCCAGCCACCAGGGGACACACACATGTGGGGGGGACTGCCACGGCCTGCCAGCCACCAGGGGACACACACACATGGGGGGGACTGCCACGGCCTGCCAGCCACCAGGGGACACACACACATGGGGGGGACTGCCACGGCCTNGACACACAGGGCATGGCCTGCCAGCCACCAGGGGACACACACACAGGACTGCTAGCCACCAGAGGACACACAGGGCACGGCCTGCCAGCCACCAGGGGACACACAGAGCGAGCACGGCCTGCCAGCCACCAGGAGACACACGAGGCACGGCCTGCCAGCCATGAGGGGACACACAGGGCACGGCCTGCCAGCCACGAGGGGACACACACACACATGGGGCTGCCAGGGCCCTGCCAGCCACGGGGGGACACACACATGGGGGGCTGCAAAGGCCCCAGTCTGCACAGCATGGGGAGATGGGGCTGCCCAAACACCCCAGATCTCCTCTCACACCCCAGATCTCCTCACACACCCCAGATCTCCTTATACACCCCAGATCTCCTCATACACCCCAGAGCTCCTCACACACCCCAGATCTCCTCACACACCCCAGATCTCCTCATACACCTCAGAGCTCCTCACACACCCCAGATCTCCTCACACACCCCAGATCTCCTCACACACCCCAGATCTCCTCATACACCCCAGAGCTCCTCACACACCCCAGATCTCCTCACACACCCCAGAGCAGCTCCGTGGTGCAGCTCACACACCTGCAGATGCTCAGGCAAGGGGCAGAGGGCAGGTTGTGGCAGGACAAGTGGGGACAGTGATAGCAGAGAGGTCTGAGCCCACATCAGCCAATCTGATCAAGCTCAGGCTTCCCCAGCTCCATCTCCCGGGGCCCCGGGCACCGAGCAGGAGCGCTGCCTCCTCGGGTGCTGGAGCACGGCGTCCCAGGCTGACCTGGAGCAGAGTTAACCGGGTGAATTTGTCTCCGTGTGTTCTGTAGGATCCCCAGCCTGCTCTAAAAAAAAAGTTGGAAGGAGTGGATGGATAGAAACAGAAACACATAAAGGCTCAGTTCAGCAGATCTGTCTTTGTGCTGCCTCCTTCCAGTTCTCATCTGCTGCCTGCTGAGCTGACAAGAGGTGCACTCCAGCTCGATTTTTTTTTCCTTTTGCCTCCTGTTGTCTTCACAGAATTTTAGAATATGCTGCCAGATGCTCATTCATGCCAGAGCAGGATGAGTAATAGTTTCTACATTCCGAAATGAGCCCCTCTGATTCATGGTATGTGCAAGTCATTTTCTGCAAACACCAAGGGAATCAAAGTTCCTCCTGGGCCCCCTGTAGAAAGATGAACATGCCAGCAAAACCCTGATTGGGAATGTGGGCAAATAATACTGGTTTGTGTGTTTGCTCTTTGCCTGCAGTTCTTCCTCTCTGAGCAAGGCCCATCAGCATTTCCATGGATATTACATCCATTATCATAATGAGGAGGAGGTAAATCTTGCTCACCATCTCCGTGCTAATTCTGCCCTGACTGTGCTGCTGTAATCTCCTCCAGATTGCATCTTCTGCAGAGCTGCAAGAGCTGGAGCTATGAGATCATGGCCAAAGAAGCCCCAGGTTTGTATCCATGGCTTTATATGGTTTTTTTCTGAGGAAAACACACAGAGGAAACTCATGAAATGTCTGCTCTTTCTTGTGTTGCTTCAGAACTAAGAGACTTGTAAATCACTGCTGAATGGGATGCTATATGCTTTTCTGCCTCTATTATGTATTATGGGGAGATTAATAAGTAATGGGATTTGCAAGATGAAAAGCAAGGAAACCCACAGGGTAGGTGATGGAGAGGCATAATTTAAAAAGTCAATGAAAGGTTCCGTTAAATCACGGCTAAATTATGCTGATATTCACCAAAGTCCTGTGGTAAAATGCTTTTTTCATAAAATATTGAGACTCCTTTCTGCAGTGACAAGTGAAGGTTCCCACAGTCCTGGAGGACGGCAGGAGCTGGAGGTGAGCCCTGTTTCCCAAGGTGTGAGGTGCTGCACCTTCAGAGCACGGGCTCACCTTGCCCAGAGCTCCTTTGGGAGCTCTGCCCTCAGGACAGGCACTGCAGGGCTCCAACTTCCCAGGAAACTGCTCTCCCTTCCCAGCTCCTCCTGCTGCTGGGAACTGTGCTCACAGCATTAACCCAGACATCCACACAACTTCCCTCAGGCTCTCCCGAAGCCAGGCCTGTTTCATTCCCTCTGGTCCCGTTTCCAGGGGAAAAGGAAGCTTTGGAGGGAACAGGAGCTCGGGAGAGCTCAGCCTTGCAGGCACCTGCGGCGCTCTGGGGGCTGGGCAGACCTGCACCTACTTTACTCTGCCCTTTACTCACAGTAGCAGAGCTCCCCAGTGCCGGGCACAGCCCTGGCTGCCGGAGCTTGTCAGCACAGGGAAAATGTAAATAACCCTGCAGGCAAATCCCCTCCAGCCCTTCCCATTCCCGCTCCCAGCCTGGCTCGGCTCAGCAGCTTTTCCACATGTGTCAGTGGGGTTTTACCTCCCACCTTCCTGCGCTCCTCAGGGTGTGAGAGGAGCCCTGGAGCCCACGAGCTGTGCCACGAAATCGGCACAGCCTGGGACATCAGCTCTCCCTCCCTTCCCTGGCATTTCCCCGGGAAGCTTTGCCCTTTTACCCGGCTGGGGGATGGAGCAATGGCAACCAGGGGAACTGCAGAGGCTCAGCCCCAACCCAGCTTTCTGCTGGGTGAAGGTGCCTGCAGTTCCTGGCCCCAGGGACAAACATCTGGGGAGCAAATGATGCCAGGTGAGCACGTGGATAAAACACCAGTGCCTCTCCCTGGCACCTACAGACTCAGAACTTCACTGGGCTCGAGCTGCTTCCCATCTGCAGGAAGAGGTTCTTTTAGCACAGTCAGTTTGCCTGGGCTGTGCTGGATTCAGGGAAAAAGGTCCATTTTCATCCTCCATGGCCTTGCCCTGTTGGTGGTTTGGCTTTGGCAGGAGCAAGGCCAGGCTCCACGCCTCTCCCAGGGCAATCCAGTGTACCTGAACAGCTCTGTTAAATGGGTTCCTGAGGAAACGGTTCAGTGCTGAAACTCTACCTTACATCACATCATTTTACTGCCTTTTTTGTTCCCCCTCCTGTTAAAGCTTGTAAGAAGCAGCCTCTGTCTTGTGAAGAATTGCTTTGCATTTTGGGACCTTGGGGAATTAGATGGGGCTGAGTAATTACCAGGAAACTTCCCCAGGTTGAATATAAAAGGACTGAACGGGCAGAAAGCTCCACAGTGCATTAAGATAAGGAAACTAAAGTTTGGAAGGTGACTAAAAAAGCTGCTTTAACCTTTCTGTTGGCTTTAGCCCACTTGGAATTGATTTGAATATATATTTTAAAGGCTGTTTTAAACTGTCTGCTCCAAAGTACCAAAATACCTTTGTACACCAGCACTGCCTTTGACCCAAATGGGAAGGAACCTCTCTCAGCCCAGGTCTCTTTAAGTATTTATAGATGTATCTTCCATTTTGGCATTAATTTACATTTCACATTCATTTCTAATAAAATTCCAGCATCCCCATTGTTGTCCAAATCTGCTGAAAATGGGATGGGAGAGAGGGAATGAGAGACACAAGACAATTCGGGAGGGAATTTTGGCTTCATGTGCAGGGATGAGCAGAGGCAAAGCATTTCAGGAATAAGTACTACTTCCCTGTCTTTTTTAATGAAAAATAAAGGGGTTTTTCTCCTCATTTGAAGACAAACAGGAGCTGAGCCCTTCAGACAGGAGCATCAGTCTCTTACTTTCTAAAAATAGCTGCCTTTGCAAAAGAAACCACTCCCCTAAAAAATCTCACATTCAGATAAAGCTTCCATCTTGCAGAGTTATGTTCCCATTTGCATCCAAACTCGGTGTCTGACACTTTCTTTTTACAGTGCAACAGAGAGAAAATTTGCTTAGAAATAGCCTGACAAGAGAGGCTGGAATTGAGGAGCTTTACAGCCCATTTTTACTGGGTGATTCCACTTTTATCACGCCTGCATTTTCCTGAGATGCCGTTACAATCACCATTGTTCTCTCTTCGGTTTTCACTGGGGCAAATCCCGGTGACCTCACAGCTTTCCATCCCCACTCTGCACAGCCCCAAGAGGGACATTTCCAGTGCCAAAAAAACCTCAAAAAAAAAAGGACACAAAGGCCTCATTCTTGTCTCCCTTGGGGCTCTGAACCCTTGAGCATAAAGACAATGGGGGGAAGAATAATTCCAGTGAGGTGAGCACGTGGAGACCCTTCGTGCTGTTGTCCCGTGCTCTGAACTCCACAGTCCCAGCCGGACACTGGGAATCTCCCAGCCCTGACCAGGATCCGTGTCCCAGAGCAGCCCTGCCCCAATTCCTCCTGCAGGGAATCTCTCCTGCTCCAGGCAGAGATGCGCCACTGTTTGCAATTTCCCTTTCCAAGGAAGACAAGGATCACGGAAGGGGATGGGGCCTTTTCCAGCAGCTTCTCCGGGTGCTGCCGTGTTTGGCTTGGCGCTGGATTTAACCCCAGCGGCAGGCAGCGACTCGATGGAGGGGCTGGAGGTAGCTGTGTGCTCAGAGGGGCTTTGGATGGGAACTGTCAGCAAACATCGGCAGCAGGGAGGAGAGGCTTCCTTGGGGCTGCTCCTCGTGCCTGTGCGCACACCTGACGGGGGGAGGAGGAGCTGCCTGTTGTTTTAAGTCTCCTTTTTGTTCTGTGCTGTGTCTGGGCAGGACCCACACGTCTGGAATGCACCTTAAAACAGCCTTATCTCCAGAACCCATCATTACATGGCAGGTGCTGGAGCCTATTTGATTTTCTCATTTCTCTTCTGTTTCTTCTCCTCCTTCTTCCCTCCCCCTCCGCCCCGGGGTAGGAATTTCTGAACCCCAACCAGGGAACCTCACACACCTGGACTCCACTCACGGCTCCAGCGCAGGAAAGCAGTGGGAGGAAGAGCATGAAAAGCCACAACAGAGAGGCCACGGGCTAATCCAGAAGACAAATGCCCACAGTATCTTAAACTTGCACAGAAATGTAATGTTGACTTCTCTTCCTATTTACTTGCCCCAGCCCATGATAAAGACAACTCATTTCCCCAGCGGGGACTCTCCAGAGGTGGTGGCACTCAGTTGGAAGGATGATCTGGCAAAATTCTGTGTCCAAAAGTGCTAAAATGGGCATTTAGTGCCAGCTCTGCCATCACTTCGGTTCAGGGAGAGCTGCTGGACTTGGCAGCACCTTCAGCTCCAGCCCAGTCAGCCAGTCCATGAGTTTTAAACAGGACAGCAGAGCTTTTACCTGGAAAGAGGAGACACGGAATGCCCCTGCTCATGCTGCCCTGCAAAGCTGACCCTTCATCCTCTGAAAATACCAACATGGCTTTGTTCAGAGCTTTGTAACTGCAAGGGTTGGCTTACAATAATTTCCTCTGGCTCTAAGTGGTGAGTTTAAGCCATGGAGGAGCCTTTTCCATCTTTCTGTGCTGTGTTTTTGTCCCATCAGAGCCTGGTGCTCAGCTTCTGCATTTATTAAAGCACCAATTTGTGTGCCTGCAGCAAAGAGGGGTGAGTGCTGCAAAGCTGGGGCTGCTCTGACTTGGAAGAACTTTTCAGATCTAAGATCTGGGTGCAGGACAGGCATTTGGAGGAAAAATCCTCCCAAATGCCATAGATCAGCACTGACTGCACCTGATCTTTTTGAGTTAACTGCAAATATTGTTGCCAGGATCAGTCTCACAGAACTTGCAGACTCGCCACAGGAGGCTGATCAGCAAAGGAAAATCCGTTGAAGTCACTGATGGCTATTTTTGGTTATTTTCTGCTTTGAACTTGCCTTGCTGCACACCTGGAGTCTGAGATTTCTGTGAGGACGTTCCACAGCAGCAGGAAGGCAGAAGCTGCAGAGCTCAGAGTCCCCAGAGCCCCAGCCCAGCCCGGCAGCCCCGGGGTGGATTTGGGAGAGCAGAGCTTGGTGCTGTTCTGACTTGTGCAGCAACCACCCGGCCCAGGAAAGCCTCAGGATCAGAAATATGCAAAAACCCTGCAACTGTATTGCCTTTGCTCTGCCAGCAGAGCCTGAAAACACAGCCCCCAGTTATGCTTTTTGTGCTGGAAAACCCCAAAACCGCAGCGCACGAGGAGCCGCTGGAATGAATGAATGAATGAATGAATGAATGAATGAATGAATGAATGAATGAATGAAAGGAGGTTTTATCCCTGAGACCTCTCGGGGCTGGGGGAGCAGGGGGACACAGAGCTCGATTTGGGAAGGGTTCGAGCACCTCACAATGCTTGCTGAGCACCCCACACCATCCCAGCCCAATCCAGGCCACGGGGCTCTGGGAATGTCCCTGCAGGTGAGGGATGCCAGCCACCTGGAAGTGTCATCCCCCAGAAACCCAAATTATACCATTGCAATGGGGGCAGGAGAGAAACCTGCTGCTTCCAGAGCCTCGTGAATTCCTCAGGTTTAATTATCTTGCTTGTTCACTTCTGGGAAAAAAAAAAAATCTGGCTCATGAAGTTAGTTCAGGTCTGTGTTTGAAACAATCCCAGGAATAAATGAATCAATATAAGAAACTAAACAGAGAGACATTTTGGGTTTGTTTGATTCTTCAAGCTTGGAACAATTCAGGAAATTTGCATAAATTATTTGAATAAAATTACCACTCAGCAAATTCCTGGAGTTTCACCTTTGTCTTTTTTACTCTGCCTCTCTCTTTCCTGTACTGGACATTCAGGAATAAAATCTGTTTTACACCAAAGTGTGCAATGGCCACACATCCACTGACACTGGGTATCAATCTCACCCAGAGGTGGGAGGCAGTGAAACTCTGCTTGTGCTGCATGTGCAGAGGCTTTGGGGAGTTGGATTTAGCTTTATTTTTACAGTTGAAAAGCAGAAAGAGAAATTCAAATCAGGGAAAGGCAATAACCTCCGAGCCTGCTGCTCATCAGCGCATCACCCCTTAAAGAGCAGAGCCCTTTATTAAAAAGGACACGTCTGATTAAAAAGATATGAAACAAAAGTGATTTTTAATTTTATTGGGGAGACAGAGTCATTGCCAGAGACAGCCCATGGCTACATGTGATGATCGAGACGAGGGAGGGCAGCGAAGCACCAACACAAATATGGAGTTAATAACTTTTTTACTCTTAGGGAAAGTGCTGTTCAATTCCTGCTGCTCCAGGCGGGTGCAGCTTGAGAGGAAATTTAGAGAAATTACATCCACCTGCTTCCTTCTCTTCCATCCAGGGCCAGATCTTCAGCCAGCGTAAATCAGTTTATCTGCATGCAGCCAGGCAGATTTATGCCAGCTGAAGACGTAGCCCCTGGTCTTGCACTTCACAGTAAGAAGCTTTAAAATACAAATGAGCGTGAACCCCTTAAAATATTCCCCACTCCTGGAACTCAGGAGGAAAACCAGACTCCCCAGACTGCCTCCAGCCATCCCCCAGCTGTGCTGCCTTTGGGGTAATCAGTGACAGCATCCCAAGGCTCAGCCACCAGAAGCCCCAGGCAGAGGCCAGGTAGGAAATCCCTGCAGAGCTCCCGGCTGCTTTTCTCTTTCCTCCTTCTGGCAGAGATTGGGCTAATTCCCTCGGAATGGGCTCAGATAAAGGAGCTCAGACAGGGCAGGGAGGTGTCAGACGAAGCTCTGCAGCCGCCCTGGCACACACAGACACACACACACCGGGAGGGGACCTGTGCCCATCCTGTCCCCATCCTGTCCCCAGAGCCTCTTGCAGCCACGGGCAGAGGATGGAGGCGCAGGATGGTTTGGGCTGGAAGGAGCCCAAGCACCACCTGGTCCCAGCCCCCTGCCAGTCACAGCAGAGACCGTGTCTGAGCTGCCTGTTCCAAGAAGTGCAAGATGGACAGACACCCTCAAAGGCAGGACAGGGCCAGGCTCACTCAGCCCTGGGTCTGGTTTGGCTTCCAGCAGCAAAGGAGGAGCTCTGTGTTTTTCTCAGCTCACTCAAAGGGGAGTGACTCTTGGTTGGTTTTTTTCTGGGAACACGGATGATGTCTGCAAAATCACTTTCTGCCCATCCAAGTCAAGATAAATCACTCTCAAGAGCAGTTACTGCAGACTTTTCCACTGTTCATGAACTGGAGACAACAAAACAAAATTACTTTCTAACTGTGAAACAGCTTTCAGTCTTGGCTGAATGAGACACGTTCCCTAAAGTAGCATCTATGTTTATATTTAACACTGGTTTCTTACACATCCAAAAATGCCCTCTCAGAACATGAAAATACAAGATAACATCAGGGAAGGCAACCAAACACCTCCTCACTCAATCATTAACAGAACAATGCCAGACTGGGATTCTGCAGAAAGCCCCTCTACATCAGATCTGCCAAAAGCCAGAATGTAAAATAAGGTCTACTGTGGCAGGGATTTTGCTGACAGTTAGAAATCTTCAATTTTTAAAAAGGCAGAGGCAACCAAATCAAAATCGAGCTGCCTGTCCTCCTCCTCCATCTCATTACGACTGCCATCATCAAAACTCGGAGCCGAGATGGCTCAGCCCGGAGAGCCTGGGCAGCACAGTGCCGCAGTAAATAATGCACAGGACATTCACAGCAGCTGCTGCACGCCTTGGCGAGGCTGCTGCTGGCAGGTGGGAGCAGCCCAGCATCTGCACGGCCCCTCGCAGCCCTGCATTTGTTTGCCCAAGGTGTGCTCAGGGCTCCTGAGGTCGGCGCAGTCCCACATGGGGAGGGGGAAGGCTGGGCAGGAGCCAGCAGCCCCAGAGCAGCAGCTCTGCCCTGCCCGGCCTGCCCACGGAGCACCCGCGACAACCACGGCTTCAGCCACGTGCTCCGGACCTGGCCAGGAGTTTTTTATTGTCCCGGTTACCCCAGGCTGGCTCTGGTGTCACCTGGTGCTGTTTCTAACCCGGTTTTGTCTCCTCGGGAGCAGGGTGTGCTCAGAACTCACCGCTCGTGGGGATGTGTGGCGGTCACTGCCCTGGGAAACGCCGCCCTGGTAACCAAAATATCTCCATCAGTGCTGGCCGAGCCCCCGGGACTGCCACACCGAGACATCGGCTTTGAACACTGCTCTGAACCCATGCAGATCCTGCTTGACTAAAGCCCCACGTCCCCGAGCGAGTCCCCTCTGTCCCCCGTGTGCACAGAGCCCAGAACCGCAGCGGTTGTGCAGCACTGACACGAGCCATCTCTGATTTAAGCCACGGCTCTGCACGGAGAGCTGCAGCAGGAGGGGGCAGAGCAGCTGCAGGGGCTCCCAGTGACAGCCCGAGCCCCTCCTGAAGTGCCCACTGCACATCCCAGCCCCACAGAACTGCCCCGGCCGGGCTGCACCTGCCCCTGCTCTCCAGTGGGATGTTCCAGTGGGATCCAGCACGTGGGGCCTCCCTTTGACTGCAGCTTCAAAGGCCCCCCAGAGATGGGGATTTCGCTTTTGGAGGTGTCACTTACAGACACAGAAACAGAAATTATGGGTCGTTCCCTTCAAAGGTTCAGATTCCGGACTGCGTCAAGCATCTGCCCCGTGCACATCCCTGAACTCAGCCAGTGCTCACTTGGCCACCAGAGGAATGAAGCCTCAAATTAAAAATTATTTCTCTAAACCCCATCTAAAAGCCTGTGGGTGTTACTTTAACGCACCCCAGCAAAAGCAAGGTCCGTGCACACAAATATTTGATATGCAGGGCAGAGTCTGTTGTTCCAGCTCTGCAGGAACCCAGCGAGGCTCCGCTCACAGCTGAAGTTGTTTTCCTTGGATTCGAGCGGGCACCGGCGGGCAGGAGAGCTCACGGAGGCACCGTCAGCCTCGAGAGCATCCCCAACAAGTCGAGGCAGCCCCGAGCGGCAGGAGGCCGGGGCAGGGAGCGCTCCCAAAGGCGTGGCCCCGGCCCCGGCTGGAATTGCCGCTCAGATAAGCCGGCGTGTTGCTTCTTGTCGGGCAGGGAAGGGCTGGGGCTGCTCCCAGCCCGGCTGAGCCGCGCACAAAGGCCAGGAATGAGGCGACAGAGCCCCGCGGGAGCCCGGGGCGTGCTGGAACAGCTCCGGAGGTGGCGGGAAGGGCTCGGACCCAGCGGGACGGCTCCGAGCATCCCCGGAGGATGGGCAGGGAGCGGGTCCCGGGATCGGCGCCGCGGGCACCGGGAAGGGTCGGGGGGCTGGGCTGGACTAGGATCTGTGTTAGGAATCACAGGGCGGTTTGGGCTGGAAGGGACCTTAAACCTCATCTCATCCCACCCTCCTGCCCTGGGCAGGGACACCTTCCACTATCCCAGATCTCTGGGCAGTGAAACCACAAAAAGAACCCCAAAACAGAAAACAAACTTCTCAGCATTTCAGCTTCACTCATCACAAAATGAATCACATCACAAAGAAACAAATCCCACTTCTTAGCATTATCAGGAAGTGGATTCAGGAAAGGCCAGAACCATATGAAAAAGCCTCCAGAAGCCAAGGATACTTATCCAAATTAAGCCCAAGTTTTGCACCACTACATTTTGAAACTCAGCTTTGTCAGCACTTGCAGTGCTCTGAGGAGGGAGCCAGGAGCTCTGCCGGTGTTTTTGGGATCACACACACACTCAGGAGCAGCGATTGCACAAGCCCAGGGCAGGCGCGCTCCACGTTTCACAAAAAACCCCAATTTCCCCAAAACGCTCGGGCTGGCAGGAGCACGGAACGAGCCTGCCCTTCCAGAGCTGCTTTCCTGAAAGCTGAGGGAGGAACATTTTCCTGCAGCGCAGGGAATCTGTCACTGAGGGCTGGCAGACCCCTCGGTGCAGAGGGCAGAGCAAGGCTGCACTCCCCCACGTCTGTGCTCCACCAAGAAAGCAAATCCAAGGCTGGGGCTCCGCAGATTCCCTGGAAAACAAGTTATCCTCTGCCCCCCAGCTTCAAAAGTTGTCAGGGTCTTTAAAATGCCTGTGACTGCAGAACGTCATTTTTTAGCGTTGTTTTAAACTCCAGAGCAGAGGGAGGATTATTACCCCACATTTTTCAGGAAAGAGGTTTCTGTGTAATTTAATTTCCCTGTACATTTCTGCAGAATAAATAACACAGATCTCTGCAGACGTTTATCTGTGCCTGTGACTCAGTTATATCAGCTGCCTCATGCATTCCCTCCTCAGCCCTGAACTTCTGCCATCAGTTTTTACCTTTGTTTGGGAGCATGGGAAGCAAAATTCCAGCCCAGGACCAGGCAAACAGGGGCTCCTAAAACCCAGTTGTGCACCCCAGTGACCTGCAAGCTAAAGCAATGCTAAATGTTTCTTTCAGGGCATGAAAATTGACAGAGGAATCAGAAATTTCATCTCCTCTGCTTAGAAGTTCATTCCCTGTGAAGGCAGATGCTGAGACTTTTTTCTTGCCTTTTTTTTTTCTTTTGCAAACATAAAACTGAAAAATACACTCCTTAGCAATGCTCTGGTGGCTTCAGACAGCATACATCAGCTTAAAAGGTTTATTTTTAAATGACTGTTGCATTAGTTTTGTCAGCAGGGTGATTCATTCTGCCTCCTCCCCATCACAGGCAGCTCCCAGAGCCGAGGGTGGGCACAGGGAGGGTTCAGTCCTGCACTCACTGGGGCCTGCAGAGCTGAGTTTGCCTGATGCCTGCAGCAGGAGGGTCTGGAGATGCATCTCTGCACAAATATCTTTGTTAATAGGGTTTAGACAGACTTTACAGGTAAAACTCACTGACAGCAACGAGCTGCACCAGCCAAACACTCTGTTAGGGTTGTTGGTCTGATCAATGACCCTGTGGCTGGGCGAAATTGTCTCCTAAAGTTCTATTCCCCAGCAGAAATTCAGGAATTACTATAAATCTCAGTTCTTGACCTCTTGCAGACACAGAAAGCACAGGTAACCCTCCAGTAATTAAAACACAGCCACTCTGTCTGATCTTCAAAGGCAGAGCAGGCCTGGCTCCCTCCAGAGCCTTGGGATACTGCTGTACAATTAAGGTATAAATCAATCTCTAATTATTTCCTTTGAAGGTTGTTTAAGGCCTTCCCCTGAGCCAGCCCCTTTGGAAGCCTGAGCAGAGATGGGGCAGCAGCTGCCGAGTCTCCTCCTCCCCGGGGGAGCCCTGCGAGCCCCAGCCGTGGGGCAGGGGCCCTGCCCAGCCCTGTGCTGGGACAGGAATTCACCGAGGGAGGGGAGCTGGCACAGAGGCTCCTCATTGTCTTCTCAAGGAGCTTCACCTCCAGCTTTGCTCGCTTGAGCAGCACAACTGCATCCTGCCACCTGCAGCAGCCCCGGGCTTGGCACGGCCTGAACGCTCCGATTTATTCCCTTCTGCAGTTGTTCCAGATAAAAAAGTCATTTTATCTCCACCGCAAACCTGCATCACACCAGCTCTGCTCGGGGGCTGTTGTTTTTGCAGTGACTGAAAGAGCAGAAGAGCCCATTTTAGCCACACTTAAAGGCTGTGCTGCCTTCCTTTCCCTGGTTTATCACCTCAGGATTTGGCTGGTGAATCACAGGGTGGATCGTGGGATCCTCAAGGTCGAAAAAGACCATTGGGGGCAACAAGTCCATCACCAGCCCAGCACCACCACTACACCATGTCCTCGAGAGCCACATCCACAGCTTTTGGACAATTCCAGAGACGGGGACTCCACCACTTGGACAAAAAGATTTCAAAGCCCCCAAGCTCGAAGTCTTAATTTTGCAGCCCGTGTTTCTTGCTGTTCCCAGGCAAAGCCCGGCCGGAGCAGAGAGAGGAGCAGGGAGGGGAGGGACTGGCTGGGACTCAGCTCCCACAGACACCCTGCACAGCCTGCAGTGCCACCCCAGCCCTGCTGAGAGCAGGCAGGAGGCAGGCTGCTCCCCGGGATCAAACAGGCGCTCCTGGCTGCACTTCAGAAAGGTCCCAGAGGGCTGGTTTGCCTTTCATGGTGTGGGAGAGTGAGCAGGAAGGGCTGGTTGTGCTGAGCCCAGGCAGGGAAACCAGGGAGCTCAGACTGGGACCCAGCAGGGCTCCGTGCACGGTCTGGGGCTCTGTCCAACCCTCACTCCCATGGAAGCAGCTGCTTTAGAAATACATTTTTCACAGTCATAAACTTTTGAGGCAAACAGTGAAAAAAAACCCCAAGTAATTCTTCTCCAGCTGCTTGTGGACTGGATTTACAGTGGGCAGTTGCAGGAGACGTGGCCCTGAGCTTCCCTGGGCTGTGTTTGATGTCTCAAACCTCCAGACCCAGTAAATTGATCCCATTTATGGGACAAATTTAGAGGTCAGAGCTGACAAAGCTTCAAGACCACACAGGTTTGCTCCTCGGGAGCCAAGGGGTGGAATGTGCCTCGCAGAGCCTGCGGGGCAGAGCCTCCATCCCCTGACACGTTTCCATCAGCAGGGCTGGGCTTTGCAGCAGCACTTTTATGATGTGCTGGCAGCTTTTCCCACCTAACGGGGACGTGTTGAAAGTTTAAAGGAAGGGGTAGTTGACATAATTGGGTATTATGGAACAACAGGACATTCCTGCAGCTCCCCGTGCCCCAGCCAGTCCCTCCCTGTCTGTCCTTGACAGTAGCAGCTGTAAACTTTAAAGGTATTTGTTATTTTCCAGTAGGAGATAAAACAAATAAAAGGACAGATTTGTATCTGAAAGAACAACGGCCCCGGCTTCAAACTGTGCAGAGCGAAAATTGTGGCGGGTTTGGCTCCTGGTTTCACAGAGCCCTGAGAAAATAAAAGCAGGCAATGAACAGTGATAACCTTCAGTTCTTATTTCTCACACGAAAAGCACTGACTTCCTTTTCTCTAAAGGTACTGCAGGAGCCACATTTATAGACTGAGGTGTTCACCTCTGTGCTTGAAACATGTGGGCAAAAATCAGAGATTTTAATTCCTGACTGTGGGCAGTTGTGCTGGAAACTGCTGCTCAGGGCAAGTCAGTACAGCCCGAATTAAAGCAGCAAACCTTGTGACCTGCTAAAGCAGCCTGGGTTTGGAAACTCTAATTTACCCAATAAACAAAAGAAAATCAGGACCTGTGTGCAGCCCTTACGTGGAAAGCAGCGTGGAAGAACAGCAGTAAGCTGTTAGCACTACAAAAAGAAAACAAAAGAGCAATGAAGTTTTATTTTTTTGGTTTTTAGTTATTTGCACCCTACTCCACTGGGAAGGCAAACCAGCTGGAATATTTCCTTTTGTGCAGATGAGCAGACCTAGAAGACCCAGAAGAGCTCTGCCTCCCAGGATCCTTTTGCTAAATGCAAAGCAGGGCACCTGGAGCCTGGCCTGCTCAGCTCTGGAAGGAAATCCTGCTGTGCCCACCCTGCAGGGCAGCCCCAGTGCCAGCCAGGGGTGGGCACCCCCTGCCAAAGGAGGGCAGAGACAAAGGGGCAACCGCGCTGTCCCGCCCCAGAGAGTCACAGACTGCACAGAGTGAGTCCCACTATTATGGGATTCCTTTAGAACTGGAATTAAAACAGTGCATGGAGGCCTTTGGACAGAGCATCCCTGCACTTCCCAGAGCTCTCCTCTCCAAACTCTTTTATACCAGTTTATACCCCAAAGGCAGGCTCTTGCCACCTGAACGATGCCGAGTTTACAGGGATTACATCACAGTCCCTATCTCACCACTCAAGAGCCAACACATTTCCCATCTCTTTAACAGCTTTGGAAACATGAAATGAAATACTTATTGTATGGAAAGGCAAGTTTAAAAAAAAAACGCAATTGATGGGGCAAAAATTAAAGTGGTCTCTTTGAAAACATTCTCCTAGCCTTTAGATTAACACTGGGTTTAGGAGCAGGACCTGGGAGCACAGGGTGAGGAACAGCGGGGCAGGCTGGAGTGGTTTGGGGCCGTTTGGGAGCTTTTGTGAGCGCGGGGCGGGCCGGGCAGGGAGGAGCCGGGAGCTCCATTGGCTGCGGCCGCAGGTGAGCGCGGGGATAAAGCCGCACCTGCGGCCGCCGGGAGGGGCCGGGGCTGGGACCGCGCTGTCCCGGGCCCCCGCCCCCGGGATTCTGCTCCAAAACAGCCAGAACGAGCCCCCCAGTTTCCATACTCGCCCCCTGCTCTAGTCGAGTCTCTTGTGCCCCTTGCCTGTTTTTGTTGTTTCGGTTGAGGTTCCGTGGAGCGGCTGCGGGATGGGATTGGGACCGGCCCAGCAGAGCCAGGTGAGTGAGCGACCTCCAGCCACGTGTCCGGAGGGCTTGGGGACAGCTGGGGCAGGAGCCTGGGAGCCACCTGTGCAGAGCTGGGGCCTGGGAGAGAGGCACAGGATGCTCTAACGAGCTGTCCTAATTAATCCCGCTCCTGTGGCAGGAGCGCAGCTCGTTCCCTGCGAGCCCTGCAGCTGCCCTTGGCCGTGGGGAAGCACAGACCAGGACGTGGTTTCTAAAAGGAAAAAGGAGAACTTTTTAAACAGGTCCTGGGGCTATTTTAAGTCATAGTACAGCTGTTGAAAGCAGCAGCTGATGGTACATGGGGAGATGTTTCCCGAAGCAGCAAGAATGTGGAGGTTGGTGCTGTTTAAGAACACTCAGGTTCAATCACAACCTGTGCAGTCACCCTAGACTTATACTGGTGCAACAAACACCAGATCTGAGCTGCTGTCCAGGCCACCATTTGTAAGGATTTGACTTCTTTTCAATCACTTGATTCTTCTCTTGATTTTTTTTTTATGTGGACTACTTAATTTTTTTCCCTATCTAGTGGTATTCTAAATATTTGGAAAACAGTCACACTTGATAATTTGCCTTATGGAGAGAATTTTAACTTGCCTTAGTTTGAGTTTGCCAAGGTCTCTGAGGTCCCAAAGTCGTTGTGGTGTGGTGTTATGGGATACTGACACTTACTTTGGGTGCGCTCCCTCCTGATGTCTGGGATCAGAGGGACCAGGGGGCTCAGGCTGCTCTTCCCCCTTTCTGTGGGTCTCTTGTTTGTGTTGGCTGTAGAGTTCCAGCAAAAGTGCCCAAAGGTCTTCTCTCACTTTTCCAAGAGAGAATCGGGAGCTGCTGAAGGGCCAGGTTCCTCTCCACGTGCAATGCCCAGGGGTAAAGCCAATTTCGAATGTAACTGATTCTTATGGGGAAAGCTTCCTCAAAACCAAGAGGAATTTCCCTTTTGAAAGAAATAGCAGCCAATTGCAAGTAAAACATTTGGAAAAGTGTGAGGGTAACGCCTGAGAAAGGCAGAAAAAATGGAACCCCCTGAATGAGCAGGACCAGCCCAGAGGTTCTTGCTGGGCACAGCACCTGGACAGGGCTGGGGCTGGGGCAGTGCTGCCTCTGGAACTCCGAGTGTCAGAGCTGAGCCCCTGCTACAGGGACAGAGATTATTCTGCATTTTCTCTCCAGGCTGGGGAGCTCCTGGCGCTTCCCAGAGCAGGCAGGGCACGGCGCTGAATTTCCAGAGTTTGCCATCCCTGGGGTGAAGGCAGAGCCCTTCCAGTGCAGCCAATGCCCAGAGATCTGCCTTGGCTGCTGGGTCCCCCAGACAAAGGAACAGAGAAACCTTTGCTCGTCTTAAAGTTCAGGGAAGTGCAGCACAGTTTCACCTGACCTTTAGTTGAAGGTTTGCCCTTCTGAGGATGCAGCAGACCTTTGCTGCTGTGCAGGTGCGGCTGCAGCCTGACCCCAACACTTCTCCCCAGGAAAAATCAAGGGGTATCTCATTAAAATTTGAAAAACCCAACTCCCCACACTTTAAATTGGTTGTTCAGGTGTGAGGGGAGCTGTTGGAGGTGGAGCTCGTATTTCAGGTTTTTATTAGCATTGATTTAACGTGCGATTTCGCCGACAAGCACCTTGATTTAATGATCTGAGCTGCTCCCGAAGGAAGCTGCAGCCGAGCGCAGCCCGCAGCTGTTCCTGTGCTGGGCTCGGTGCGTTCCGGGCTCCGAGGGGTTAATGCCCCGCAGCCGAGCATGAGGCATTTGTGGGGTGAGCCCGTCCTAACTTGCCTGATAAAAGGCGTTTCAAACAAGCCAGGATTGCACAGAGGAATTTCAGTTGATGGGTTCCTGCCTGGGCCACCCTTTCTCAGGGCTTACCCAAAAGCTCCTGACAAGTCCCGACACAGCCGGGGAGAGGCTCCGGGCAGCTGCAGCTCTGGGTTGAACTGCGGGAGAGAAACACCCAGACTATTTGTTCTGTTAAATCATCCATCAGCACCTCCACGCTGGGGGTTTGTGGCTTGGGGTTTTGGTTGATTTTGGTTTTTTTTTTAATTTTTTTTTTTAAATTCAAGTGCAGGCAAACATTTCAGTTTACCTTCAAGGCAAGTTTTGCATCTTAACCTCTCTTTTCCCAAGCTGTGAATTGCAAACACATTAAAATTTGAAATCTGCAGTTATCCAAGTGCGTGGGAGACTTGCCAAAAGTCAGAACTGGACCCTTCTGACAGCCTCGGTTTTCCCAGGCATCGAGGAGGAAGGAGCTGGCACCTTAATTTGGCAAAGCCACCCAAACTGGAAACACCATTTGCAATTCCTTGCTGGGATGTGGAGAATTTCCATTTCATTCATGGAATTTGTGTGTTTTGATGTAGATTTGTTTTGATGTTTGCAGTTCTTTAGAGGAGAAGCAATGTGTGATGCTAAGGATATGCATTATATTCTGATTTATTAATTTTATAGATAAAACCAGGACATATCTATAAGGTAAAATATTTAAACCTATAATCAGATTCCTTTGCAGGAATCTCAGAAATATCTTTACTGCACAGATGTAGGGATGGGTTGGACTTTGACAGGGGAATATTCCTCATAGTCTTAATTTTCATTGTTTTTCTCTCTTTCACAGATGGGAGGCTCTCAGGAAGAGGCTGCACACCTTTTAGAGGGTTTTTAACTATTCAAATCTTCATGGTGCCCCAAGGCAATCTCATGATATCCATGATCCATCTCCCAGAAGGGACAGGGGCAGCCTGGCAGTGGGGATGAGTTCCCTGCCCTGCCCGGGCTTCACGGGGCACCGAGGGGTGAAACCCCAATTCCCACATCCTGCGGGGCGGCATTCACGGGATTGCCTCTCCCTGTCTCGGCTAAAGGGAAGCAGTACCTTAACACACCCCCAGTGTGGCCTTTAAGAAGGCCCAGCACTCCAGGAAAATCGCCTCCAGGCATTCCTTGGGTTCGGTGAGTTCGGGGTTTGAGGCCAGAAGGGACCTGGCCGTTATCTGGTCGCACTTCCCTTGTAAAAGCCATAAAAGACAGAACAGCCGCCTTGAGCATTTAATTTGCAGAAGCTCCTGGTGGCTGAAAGGCCTCGGGAGATGGAGAGCTGCCCCATCCTGGGGTCAGCCGTTCCCATGGTTAACAGGACAAAGTGTCGGGTGTGCTGCTTTGTTCCGGGCTGAAATCATAGAGGTGAAACCAGGGACATGGAGGGGGAAGGAAAAGGAGGGTTTCAGCCCAGAGAAGCCCTCCGAGCACCGAGGTCATACCTCACACACGCCCCAGCACCGCAGGTGACCCGGCTGGGCTGCCCCAAAGGCACCCGAGCACCCCAAAAGCACCGAGCACCCCAAAAGCCCGCCCGCGTGCTCCTGACGGAAGCGAGGACCATCCATGGGTTCTGTTGTCCTTCATTCCACCGGAGTCTGTCTCTAGCTAACCAGATTTCAGTGGAGTGAAGCACAAGAGGCATGGAGCTGAGCCAGCGCGGAGCTGGGACCCGCGCGGGAGCCGGGGCGCGCCGGGGAGAGCGCTGCTGGCAAACCGAGAGGAGCAGCACCAGGAGCTCCTCCAGAACCCCAGCAACTCCTGGAAATCCCCAGTAAGAGCCCTCCGCGAGTGTGTACTTCCTTTCTGCATAATGTGTAAAGATTAAAAGACTACCACGACCACAAGCTGCTTTCTGGAAGGTTTAAATACCTTATTAGCAGGAAATTAAACCCTAAAGTGGTTAACTGAGCTGGGAAACCTCATCCCTTTCAGTCATCCTCCCTCCAGGATGGGACAGCCAGGGAAGAAACCAGAAAATAACCTTGTTTCAGTGCACTTGAGCCGCTGCATTCCCTCAAAAATTTCTTCCTACAGGATCCCCAGTCGTGCCTGCTTCCCTCTGACTCCCCTGCCACACCACCTTCAGAACCTGTAAAAACTCCATTAATATTTTAGACTCATTTATTTTGTAATAAAATTAATGTAAATAAGATGGAAGTTGAGGGAGAGCTCAGATTTTTCAGGCTGAGCACAGGATAGATCTTTCAAGGTGTCAGTGTAAATTCCTTGAAGGTTAATGCAGTTAAACATATTTGATGCATAAATGTGTCACATCTAACTCTAATCATTCACCAGTTGTAATTGCCTTTTCAAAGTCCTCACCTCCCTGAGACAAATGCAAAAAAAAATGAGATCTGGCAAATTTAAAACAAAAAAAACAAATAATGTCTCCCTCCCATCAGGATGTATTGTTTGCCTTGATAGATTTAGTAGCAGATTTCAGGAATTTATTGTCCTGTACTATTTCTCAGCTGCCTGCCCCTTCTCTCTGACTGATTGGAAAGCATTCAGGAACCACTTGCTGGTGGTTTTTCCTACAAGCACAGAAGGCTTTGCTGCCTGCACGGCCAGAGCCACCAGCTCCCACCCGCCCTGGTGCTCAGCTCTCCCTCTCAGCAGCTGTCAAAGCTCCTGGTGGTTATTCCAGGCCCATTCCCAGCCATTCCTGTGTTGAATGTCTCACAAAACCAGGTTTCCCTGCTCAGTGTTGAGGCTGCACTGGAGCTCAAATAAAATCATTTCAGCTGCAGACCAGAGCACAAGAGATTTGCAAATGGGACTCTGGCCAGCCCTGCCCTGCTTCAGTTTTCTGTGCTTTCTTGTCCATCTAATGCTTCATCTCTCAAAGTTAATCACCACCAAAACCAGTCTTGGGAGCTTTTCAGAGAATGGTTTGGCTTGGAAGGGATCTTCAGGGTTGTTCCATTCCAACTTTCCAGCCCCCAGGCTGCTCAGAGCCCTGTCCAGCCTGGCCCTAAGACCTCCTTTTCCTCGAGGGTTTTCCCTCAGAACCTTGGAGAGCTCAGCAAGCCATTCTTTGCAGTTCTGGTGGTGGGTGACAAGAATGCTGGGAAGAGTTTGGAGGTTTTTTTTGCTTTTGTTACCTTTTTAGCAAAACCAGGAGTCCAGGTGCACCAGGTAAGTCTCCCATGTCAAGCACAGGTGGATGAAAAACGCTCAACTTTGTGTATTTACCAACTCAAAGCAATAAAACAGGGGGTCCTGCCTTGCCCTAGGTGTGGAGGGCAGAATTCTGTGCTTCTGCTGAAGATCCATGGGAGCACAATTGGCCTTCCCACCCTTCCTTCCTCCCCTCCCTGCCTGGCCTCAGCTCCCCTGCCTCCCTGTGCAGGGCAGGAGAGGCCGGAGGACGAAGACACAAACACAGCTGGGTATTAATGACACGCTGGGGAATGTTTACAGCACCACAAATCACATATTACCAATCCATTTGTTCTTCTCTCCTATATGAAGGACACTTCGGGTAACAGCTTTCCATACATTAAAGCAAGGCACATAATGAGACAGCAGAGCTGTGGACGAGGCTCTGTCAGCTCGGGCTGAGTTAGCAGAGCTCCCTTCAGAGCTGACAGGTGCTGTGTAAATGCAAGCTCGTTATCAAAGCAACCACGGCTTGCTGCTCACACTGATGTAGCACCAGAGACAGGAAAACCCTCCAGTCGCTCTTTGGAGCAAAGTCTGCAGTCTGGAGACCGAATATTCCCAGGCCTTGGAGAGCGGCTGGTGACAGAGATCTGGCAGCTCAGACAGGGGAAGGTTCCTGTCAGGGGACAGCACTGGGATCAGGGCCCGGCAGCAGTGTCTGACCAGCACCGGGGAGCTCCTGGGGCACCTGACACCCTGTGCCCCTCCTGCTGCTCCTCGTGGGCACCAAACCCTGGACACTTTCTGTCACTGCAGCACGGTGAGGGAGAACTGGAGAATCACGGTGAAAGGGGTGGATCTGGGACACGTTTCTGGAGAATCCCAGGGAAAGGGGTGGATCTGGGGCACGTTTCTGGAAAATCCCAGGGGAAGGAGTGGATCTGGGGCACATTTGTGGAGAATCCCAGGGAAAGGAGTGGATCTGGGGCACATTTCTGGAGAATCCCGGTGAAAGGGGTGGATCTGGGGCACGTTTCTGGAGAATCCCGGGGAAAGGAGTGGATCTGGGGCATGTTTTTGGAGAATCCCAGGGAAACGAGTGGATCTGGGGCATGTTTTTGGAGAATCCCAGGGAAAGGAGTGGATCTGGGGCACGTTTCTGGAAAATCCCAGGGGAAGGGGTGGATCTGGGGCACGTTTCTGGAAAATCCCAGGGGAAGGGGTGGATCTGGGGCACGTTTCTGGAGAATCCCAGGGAAAGGGGTGGATCTGGGGCACGTTTCTGGAGAATCCCAGGGAAAGGGATGGATCTGGGACACGTTTTTGGAGAATCCCAGGGAAAGGAGTGGATCTGGGGCACATTTCTGGAGAATCTCAGGGAAAGGGGTGGATCTGGGACACGTTTTTGGAGAATCTCAGGGAAAGGGGTGGATCTGGGACACATTTTTGGAGAATCCCAGGGAAAGGAGTGGATCTGGGGCACGTTTCTTTGGGAGGTTGAGTGTGCAAGTCCTTGGCTGTACTGAGGTGCATTAAAGCCTTCAGGCACAGGTACCCCTGGTCTGTTGGAGGGAAATAATCACAAAAAATCCTCGAGCAGGGCAGCTCCCACTCTGGGGTCACTGACTGGGCAGCACAAAAGCAGCGAGTGCTCACCCACTGCTACCTCCTGGCAAAACTGAGCCGTCAGGAGCTGGAAGATGCCTGAAACAGCACAAAACCAGGCTGGCTTAGTCCAGCAGAACATCTGTCCTTTCTGAGCATTCCCCAAAGGAGCCAAGGTGAGGAATTACACTGCTAAGCCCTGGGAGAAGGGAGACACTGCTGGGAAGCCATGAGTTTTCAGCTTTTTTAATGGTTACGTTTCAGTGTTGTGCCTAAATGCCCCACTTAAAGCCAGTTTAGGTTCAGGAGACAGCCAGGCTTCAAACAGGATCTCCATATAAACCTTCCAGCCCTCTGAGCTGCTGCAAATAAACAGTTTCTGTCACTGTCGCTGCCTCTCTGGTGCTAGCTGTGCCCAGCTCAGAAGCAGAGGGGAGATTTGGATGAGAGGCCCTTTAGAAACCCTTTACAAATGTAGATTTGATTGACTGCCTGATTGAACTTAATTGCAGACATTCTCTTAATTGTACACTTAATTACTGACACTGTGTCAAAAGATTTCTGATGCAGCACCTGGAGGACAACCTTGCAAGTGCCAGTGGGAGCCAGCTGCACAAGGCGCGGGGAGGTGCCACAGCTTGGAAGGGGGGAAAAAAATCACAATATTTTAATAATATACAATTAGGGTTCCGCCCACCCTCAGACACGCGTGAGCACATGCACACAATCACAGGCCGTGCCGGGGGAGGAGAAAAGCAACCAAGGCTGGCGACGCCGGGCCGGGTGGCAGTGCCAGCCCCGGCAGGCACGGAGGGAGGGCACGGTGCCACCGGGGACAGCGCTGCCGCAGCTGCCGGGAGCCCCAAATGCGGGAGCCCTAACACGGAGGGAGGGCACGGTGCCACCGGGGACAGCGCTGCCGCAGCTGCCGGGAGCCCCAAATGCGGGAGCCCTAAATGTGGGAACCCCAAATGCGGGAGCCCCAAATGTGGGAACCCCAAATGCGGGAACCCCAAATGCGGGAGCCCTAAATGTGGGAACCCCAAATGTGGGAACCCCAAATGCGGGAGCCCTAAATGCAGGAACCCCAAATGCGGGAACCCCAAATGCGGGAACCCCAAATGCGGGAGCCCCGCGTGGGGATGGGGAGCAGAACGAGGAACAAAACCCCACGGGGCCGGTCCGGGGTTAAAACCCCGGAGATTCTCGGGGTCCCCGCAGGTCCCTGTGAGGGAGAGGAGACAGCAGCGATCTCTGCTTGCGGTGAGGAGTGTCTGCAGCAGCTCTGAGCTTTCTTCTTGTGCTTCTCAACAGCACAGTGAGCCTTTTAGAGAACGCAGAACTCTAAAATCTGAGCACACCAAAACTCCACAGACAAGCAGCAGAGAAGACTGGAAGTGTTTTACACCCACAGAACTGCGATTTGCTCAAAACACCTGGAGCCTCGTTAATTTACCTGTGACATGTTGCCATACTTAATTGCCTTTGACAATTAGTAACATTTCAACACCTCCTTTAATGGCCCAATTATGAGAACACTTGTCTTCCGTGCGGCAGATAGAGGAAAATAGATGGGTGAATCTCCAATGCAAAACTCCTCTGCAGGTATGTGAATGACGAGCTCAGAAAACGAGCCTCGAGGAGGCGGCTGGGACGCGGTGCGGTGACACAGGTGACACAGGTGTGTGCACAGCCACCTCGCCATCATCACTGCGGAGTTAATTCCAGAGAGCAGCGCTGAGCTCTGCTCGGGGTTTGAGCCATTCCTTCTCTCCGCTAGCAAAGAGCATCCCTGGACACCAAACCCTGCTCCGGCCTGGGGCAGGCACGGGGAGTGCAGAACCTCTGCCGGCCTCACAGGTCCTGCTCTGCTGGAAATCTCTGCCAGGAACTGCTCGGTTCCACCACTGCAGCCTGGCTGGAACGCGGGGAGCTGCTCACAGCCCCCAGGCCGGGTACAAGCGCTGGTTTAACCTCTCCTCGCAGCCCCCAGGCCGGGCACAAGCGCTGGTTTAACCTCTCCTCACAGCCCCCAGGCCGGGCACAAGCGCTGGTTTAACTGTTACAGCCTCCAGGCCTGGCACAAGCGCTGGTTTAACTGTTACAGCCCCCAGGCCTGGCACAAGCACTGGTTTAACTGTTACAGCCTCCAGACCGGGCACAAGCACTGGTTTAACAGCTCCTCACAGCCCCCAGGCCGGGCACAAGCGCTGGTTTAACTGTTACAGCCCCCAGGCCTGGCACAAGCGCTGGTTTAACCTCTCCTCACAGCCCCCAGGCCGGGTACAAGTGCTGGTTTAACTGTTACAGCCCCCAGGCCGGGCACAAGCGCTGGTTTAACTGTTACAGCCCCCAGGCCGGGCACAAGCGCTGGTTTAACAGCTCCTCACAGCCCCCAGGCCGGGCACAAGCGCTGGTTTAACAGCTCCTCTCACAGAGGGGACTGGGGGAGCCTTGCTGCTGGTGTTTGTAATTTGACCAATCCCTGCTGCTGCACACGCAGAATTCACTCGCACAGCAATTCCTCTTCTGCCTTCTCTTTGCAGCAGCAGCTCGCGAATCACTGGGATCAGGTGGAATCGCTCGCTGACCGCTTTGTTCCCTCCCAACAGGAGCCGTGTGAGGCAGGAGCAGCTCTGGAGAAAGCTCCCCAGCCCCGGAGCTGCCCCAAGAGGCTCCTCCAAAGAGCAGGTGGAGTCACCGCTGGATGGAGTTTATGAATAAAACAATGTTTTATTAAACCACTGTAACGTTTTGATTGAACGGTGTTTGGACTACAGAGGAGCAGACATATTCCTGAAAGTAATTGGTTTTCCACATCTGCTTTCCTTTCTAATTGGACTAATTACTTCAGTGTAGGATCATGTTCACTACTCTCCAGAAAGCGAGAAACCCTGATTTACAGTGAGAAGAGCAGCAATTAGAGAGAATTAATTCATACGGCAACATCTAAATAAATCATATTATGAGAAGACAGCAATGTAATTATTGTGACTGGTGACTCCCTCGTGGAGAAACATCATCCTGAAGCTGAAATCGAGCAGCTCAGTCCTCTGAGGAATCCACGGCGCTCCTCCGGTTTCACAGAGCGTGCAGTGCTGATTTTAAGACCTAATTGAGGTGGATTGTCAAAAGCGATAGGTTCTAACACTCCTCAGGCAGCTGAGGAAAAGCGATCAAATCCTTGACAAGCCCGTGTCTGTCCTCAGATCCCAAGGCGTGTTCAAGAGCCGTGGACAGCAGAGGTGCGGGCATTCCCGGGGTGGGATCCTCCTCCGGGACGAGTCGGGCTTTTCTTCCTCTCCCCCAGGCCTAACCCATCCCGGGCTGGTTAGAGGGTTTGGTGAGGAGAACGAGGCGAGCCGCGGGGTTTCAGGAGAGGATCCTGCTCCACACGGGGATCAATGACCTCCCTCCCCATCCCTGAGCAGCCTGGTGCCGCCCTGGGATGCGGACGAGGCTTTTCTCTGCTCCTTTGGGAAGTGGTGAGAGCTCAGAGAGCTCCCTCCACCTGCGTGTCATTAACGCCGTCCTTAATGTCGCTCTCAAGTTATTAGTGCCGCTAATGGCTCATTAATGACACGGCTCTGTCCTCAATGGCATTCTCAAGAACGTCGGGGCAGGGAAAGGTGTTCAACACCGAGCCTGCGGGAGCGCAAAGCCCGGGCTTGGGGGGTTTAAGCAGATTTAGGAGCCTCAGCTCTCTCTCTTGTTATTTACTGCAATTCAAATCTCCCCTTTTCCTTCTGATTGGTTTTCATAGCCGCCTTTAAATCTCGAAACGCTTCCAAAAAAAAAATCAAATAAAATAAAAATGAAGAATTCCCCCTGCATTGAGAGTTTATCCAGACTCAGACATTTGCATACACAAGGTGAGAATCCCTGGGAATGGGTTCCCTTCATCCCATACCTGAGGCCATTTCTGTGCAGAAAACACACGCAGGGGGTGAAATGCTGCACAAAGGGGGTGAAACATCGCCCCCAGTCCAGCTGCTCCCTGTGCTCGCTGTGTGACAGACACAGCTGGCAGAAATTTGGATTTCAGTGCCACGAGGAACTTCTCAGCTCAGGATCGAGCCCACCTGTGTGCAAACACCTCCAGCAGAGCAATTCAAAACTCTCTAATTTCACTGCCTTGCTCTGATTTTATATTAATATTTGTTACCTTAACCAGGCAGGCCTGGAAACAGACTAACAGGGAAATGAGCTAATTACTCTGGAAGCATGGAAGAGATTTTAAATTGATTTTAGCCCTGTATATCCCTAACAAAAATACAGATGCAGAATGAGCAGAGGTCCGAAAAGAAAATTAAGGCCACAGGAAGCACAAGCTCATTACAAAAGGAAAAAGAAGTGCGATAATAAATATAGCCAAGTATCACAACAGTGTAAAAACTATTTTGAAGGTAAATGGAACAGCTAATAATTCTCAGCCATTATTCTTTTATCATTGTTCAGCTGAAGGTTGAGAAGATTTTAAAACTGCAATTATGAACAATAGATTTGCATTGAAATCAGCTCCTCTGCTGCCTTTATCCCTCCTCTTCTCCCCTCCTCCTCCTCAATAAAGAGGTGGAAGCAACGAAGAAAGCAACATCTTAAATACAGGAGAGAAAAGGGGCTTTAAAGGAATATGCACACAGGATAGGAATATCCAAACCAGGAAGGAAAGCAGAGCCCGGCTCCTTGGGCATCTCTTAAACCCAGACCAGTTAGGCCGGGTTCCTGGTGCCGGTGGGTCAGAGAAGCAGGGAAGTGACGGATCTTGGTGTCCATCCTTGCCAGCCAGCCGGGGCCGGGACGGGCTGGCAGCACGGGGCAGGCACCGAGAGCCTTTCCTGGAAACCCTCTGGGGAGAGGCAGCGCCGTCCCTGCGCCCCTCCAGCCTCAGCTCTCCCGAGATTTACCGCCTCCGGCAGCTCGAGAAGTTTAACATCACTTTTCGGGTGGAACGCCGCCTGCTTTGGATTTGTTTGTCATTCCTGGTGCCTCCTTCCCGAGTCTCCTAATGACCGTGGATTAATGAACAATTACAAGGCTTCATTCTCACTGCCGTGTAATTCCAAGAAAGGAAGAGCATCTTTCTGGAACATTGTGCTTGAAAAACAAAGGGGAGCTTTGACTGTCAAGTCACTGATGTTCCCTCTTCACTTAAAAGCTTTCCAATTTACTTACAAATTATAGTGTTTTTAATGCAAATTAAGCACTAGAGAACATTCTTTCCTTCCCCCAGATTAGCAAGAACCAAATTGACCAAGAAAGCCAAACATGGAATCTGGACTCAATGAATATTTAAAATAATGAGGCTGATTAATTATTCTGATTGGTGAAGGATGGTGTTGTTAAAGGCCTCTGAGCTGATGACAGGGTTGGAGCTCACGGCTTTGCTTTGTGAGCACGGGGGAAGGGCTTTGTGCTACCCCGTGCTCTGGTATTTCTGTGGAGTGAGCTCTGGGGTGAAACGCAGCTGCTCACGCTCCAGACCCTGCTCCAGAGCCTGCATCTCCTGCTCCGGGTGCAGATGGCAGCACGGGGAGGCAGAGGAGCTGCAGGAGAGGTGGGAGCGAGCACAGGTCCTGCCCTGCCCTTTGGAGGCTGAGAAAGGCCGGAGCCCAGGGGAGATCTGCTGCTCCTGGGCCGTTCAGCCGGGATCCCCATGCCCCTGCTCCCCGGCATTGGCGGTGTCGGTGTGCACCTGGTTCCCATCCCAACCCCATTCCATCCNTTGCCTTTTCCAGCTCCTTCCCCTGGGCCAGCCCGAGGCAGCAGGAGGGGATTTAGGATTTATCCCAATCCAGCCCCCCCTGCTCCCCCGGTTCCTTCCCTCCACCCCAGCAGTGCTGAGGAAGGTTTTGACCCCAAGCCAGGGGAACACACCAAGAGCAGAGCCCAGGCTCGGGAGGAAGGGACCGGGAGCAGCTGCAGTCGCTGGCAGAGCCACGGAGAAATCTGCTCCAAGTGGGGCTTTGGGGTTTGTTTTCTAAATATTTGTAATAATTCCTATCTCAAACTGCTCCGAAGAACTCCAGTGCCCCAGGGCGGGGTCCCAGCTCTCTGCAGAGCTCTGGGCACGGCGCTGCTGTGCTGTGACACCCTGATCTGCCCCAAAACACCCTGAACTGCCCCAAAACACCCC
>VWZV01007902.1:0-75568 GCA_013397155.1 Irena cyanogastra
CCTTCCTCCCTTCCTCCTTTCCTTCCTTCTTTTAAGTAATGTAGACAAAATCTTCCTTTGTGTTCTTGGATTTCCTGGTCACAATCTCTTAGTCTTTCTGATGCAGGGGAAATAGCCTATGTTAATTTTTGGGGTTTTTTTCTGGTTTTCCCCTTCCACTTCTTCTTGTTATCGTAGTCTTCATACTTAGTTCTCTCTCAACATAATTTTTGCCTTCTGCCTGTGTGAATTCTGAAAAATGTTCTTTTTCTTAACTCTGGTAAGGAAGAAAAAGAAAGTCATTGCTTCCTCTAAAGGGTGACCAAGGATTGTTCAAGGCTTCTTCTACCTCTAATACAGATGTCAGAATCTTTGTGTTGCTGTATAACACCAGATCAGGGGGGTTTTTTTAAGTATTTGTTATTGTTTTCATTGAATATGTGGCCAAATAGTAAATTGTTGTGTAGTTTCCCAAAAGCAAGTCCCATCAATACCATAGCCAAATCCTCACCTCATGTAAATGAGTATTGCTTCCCTGAAGTCACAGTCATAAACAGTCTGGGCACTCTCTTTTGCTTACGCAGCCAGAGTGACCCTTGTCTTCTGCCATCCTTTCAGTCTCTCCAGCCCAAGGATCCCTGGAGACCACACGTCATACAAGCTTCTGTGAAGTGTATGATTTCTGAGTTTGCTTTAAACATTTCAGCCATAGCTCGGGACAGCAGCAGTCCTTCTCTGTGAAGAATCACGACAGCTGCACCATTTTCATGTTGAAAGGTTAGACACTGAAAATGTCCATAAGTAAACTATCTGCTGAAAGGATGAAACAGTGTTAGGCTTCCAATCAAAGGCAAAAAGTATAGCCATGATCTATGAAAAATAGAATTTAGTGGAAAATTCTGAAAAAAAATATGCTACAATTAACAGCACCATTTAGCTGAAAAGTCAAAACCAGTTGTATTAGTCCAAGAAATTGATGAGAAATGTATTTGGGAAGACATATACAAATCAACTTCTTTTACATGAAGTGTAAGACCTATTGCTTCCTTAAACTTCTCTGAAGAAGTAAGATAAAAGAATTCTACTTTTGCTTTCTGCTTTCTACTCAAAACTTGAAAAGCTATTCTTCCGTTGATAAACCAAGCCTAATTGTATGAGTGTTTTCATTATTATTATTATTATTATTATTACTATTACTATTACTATTACTGTTATTAGTGGGTTTTTTTATTAAAGACCATAAAATTACTTCATCTATATGATAGAATAACACAATGAATCATATTACAGCTCTAATTGTAGCATCAGGTCAAATGATTACAAAACTGGGGATTTTTAAGAAGGCTGATAACTAAATTTGTTACTACAAAAAGTTGTTTAGGACCAAAAACAGCCTTTTGTTTCTTCTCACGAAACTGCCCAACTTTCTCCTTTACATTCTCTTAATTTTACGGGTTATTTGTTAAAGAAAGCTGCATCCCAGAAATGCCTATATTAATGTCTACTATTTACAGAGTATTGAATTTCTCTTTAAAGATCTGCTTCCACATAATACTGGAGGTAGTTTTAAAAAAAAAAATCTGATTTATTGACTCCTAAGTATTTTTTTTGCTGAGCTGCAAAGTGAATTCAAGTCAGCTACCAAGCTTAGTTACCTTTAGCTGACTCTAGTCACCTGTAGCTGGTCAGAAGTCAGACTTGGTGATCTTGGAGGTCTTCTTCTGATTCTATGTCCAGCCCATGGCTGGGGGTTGACCCTAGATGAGCTTTAGAGGTCCCTTACAACACAAACTAGTCCATGGTTTTATTTTGTGGTTTTATATACATGAGGACTCAAATGGCTGTGTGTCTGTGTGTGTGTGTCTAGACTGGGAAAACCTGCTCTACTTTAAATAGGTGACTGTGATGTATGTCCTGTGTATCACAACTTCAGGATGGAGAGTTTCTCCTTCTCCCTTCTATGTACAAAGTATTGCTGCACACATCCTTTCCTGTTTCCAGTTCAGCCCAAAATACAGAGCTCATCAGGATAACAGTGTCACATGTTTGGAGTCTGGTGCGTGGAAATTTTACTCATTGGCACAGTAAACCTGCATGAGACAGGTGAAAATAAGATTAGGTGGTCACCTCAGGAGGCTCTCAAAGGCTTATAAACCTGCCTTTGGGCCCTGCCCGCACATGTGGGATACACTTGGGGCATAGCTGCAGGAATTTGCAGCTGGGCCCATGGCTGCTCCTACTCGTTCCTTAGCTTGGGATCTGATTTCTTTGCACACCTTCCTTTCAACTCAACTCCAGTTCTGGGGAATGAGAACACCAGGAGTCCATCCCACCCCATGTTAACCCCTGACCTACATTTTTCCACCCTGCAACATTAATTGGTCTAATATTAGAGACTGTCCTTGTGCTCTTTAACACTGGTAACAAGGAGGATTGTGTGCTGATTTTTGCAAGATCCCTTTTATCTACACTTAGACATAATCTAACTGTGAACTCTGAGACAGTAACTTCCAGTAGGAGATTTTTACCTGTGTGTCTGTCTTTCACTCACACAAGAGGACTGAAAGTGCTGTTATTTACCTGTTTGATTACAAGGTAGAGAAATTAATGGCCTTTGTTTTATTAATTCTCTACAAACAAGCATCATTTGTGTTTCTACCAAGCTGTATTATTTTAGAGGTGTTTTGTCCCACATGACAACTTCCAGAAATCATCTTTTTCTTCTGCCAAGACTATGACAAAAATCAGGTCAAAAAAAAGGAAATTATTTGGGGAAAAATACATCAAGCTATTTACATAGTGCTGGGATTTCAGTCTCGTGTAGTTCAGCTATTTCTGCCTTCTGTTTGAAATGCTTTTGTTTTTTCTATAGTCCATTGAAACCTAGATGTCTTCTGAAGAAACAACATTTCAGAAAGTATTAAATACTTGTATTCTTAGTCATATGGTTTTGCACCTGTGTCAGGCTGAATGACTGAATTTGCTGTTTGACTATTTTGTCATACACTGTCCTCACCTACCTCATGTTCTGCAGGTAGCAAATCATAATTTTTCCTCTTGTTGATGAATTTCAGTTTTTCTGAGACAAAAGAAGTAGCTTTTCCCCCAGTATGACATGTTTCCAGCACACAGAAGGGAGTGGGCTGGAGAATCATGATTCATAAGAGTAATAGCCAAATGCTTAAATTGCTCTCATCATGCCAGATAGGAACATTTTTGTGGTGGAGAGTGGAAGGGAAATGGGATTTTTTGTGTGTGTGTGTGAAAGAATCTTCAATTGCATTATAAGAAATCCCCTGCCCTGAGTTATCACTTTTTTACTTTCTGGACTAACAGAGGCTAGAACTTCTGCAGAGATAGTTTGTTCTAGTCTTTTAGTAGAAACAATACATGCTGTTCTCCAATGCTAACCAACTTATCTACTGAGCACGTCTTTGACCAGCAGCACTCAGAGCAGCTCCCTTTGCTAGTGGCAGAGGGAGGGAGGGAGGGAGGGAGGGAGGAACATTGTAATTTGGAGGCTTGGTGATAATAAGAAATTTAAAAGAGCATCTTGAAGACTTCTAAGGGTTCTCTTTCAGTTACCCGGAAGTAATCTGTATTCATGTATTTCTTTAGCACACCTAAAAGCCTGAGTTGTGTAGAGTGGTGCAGCAGCTTTATTGCTGTATGAGGATGGCAAGATGTCTGCAATGGTGCAATGGCAGGGCAGTTTTGAGAGTCCTCAGCAAAACAGATGTGTGGTTCTCATTGAAGACCTTGGCAAGAACTTCAGTAACCGTGAAGACCCAGGACAGGTGTTTTGCAGGCGTTTGAGATAGTTTCCTCTGTCACCCTAAATGTCTCCTCCTCGGGCCTGCATGCGCTCCTCTTACAGACTGAGCAGCAAGACGTAATACCATATACACTAGCTAAGCTGTTTCAGCAGTAGCCTGGGGACATGTAGCCTCTCTCAAGTGTTTGAAGTCTGAGAGATGTCTGCTCCTTGATAACACAGATTATGTGACTGCCGAAGCACCAAAAAATCTTTGCTGGCACTGGTATAACAAAGCTCTGTAGCTGGATCTGCATTGATCAAGTCAACAGAGGACTGACTCCTGCCGACAAAAGAAGCCTGTACAGCCCAACAGAAGAGAGCTCTGAATAGCAATTTCAAGCATGAAGTCACCACAGCTTACAAAGAATCACAGTCAAGTGCAATGTGTCACAAGTGTCAATTAAATGCTTTTACAATTAGTGTTTCATGTTCTAGGAGAAAAGAATAGGTCGAGCAGGCAGAATTTACTCTTGGTTTCTCAAGCACATTGCCACCAGGAAACTGAGGGAGAGCTGCATTAATGAATTTTGTCTTAGAATGGCCTCTGCAATCACTTTCTGATGTAGTGTTTTAATATTCTTCAAAAACTCATAAATCTTTCCCCTGGAACTTCTAAGATATCCAGACAATAGATGTGATTCTTCTGGAGAAAAGCAAGTATTTCAGTAATTATCTACTAAAGAGCACTAGCTAAAAAACAAAGTTAGAGGGTTTTTTTTCTCCTTCTTCAAGAAATACACAATCATGTAAGGACAAAGAAGAAACTAATTTTTACTCCAATTCAGTACATGTAAATCTAAATGCAGCGAAAACCAAAGAAAAGTGTGAATGAAATGGTAAGTGAATATGAATAATCACAGAAGCTTATTTTCTTCCTGTTGTTGTCTGTTTATAAACTCTTAGTTTATAAAGTTAGTTCTGTTTAAATGTTGCCTCTTACACAGCAGTAGCCTCTGGATTTCTGTATCATGAGAGAATGAACTAGAGAGAGCTTTGTTCATACATCTGTGGACTCTCCTATGGTGGCCCACACAGCAAATTGGTTGGTTATAAACTACTAAACCTGAAAATTTAGTTGGTTTTGGGTTTTTTTTTTTTGTTTTTTTCTGGTGTTTTTTTTTTTTTTTTTTTTTTTTTTTTTTTTTTTTTTTTTTTTTTTTTTTTTTTTTTTTTTTTTTTTTTGGTTTCTGGTTTTTGGTTTTTTTTTATCTTGGAAGATTCCTCCTAACTAAATCTGCATGCAAGGAGTTACCTTTTCCCCACATCCAAGACTTTAGTGCATCTCTAATCCTCATTTAGAAGTGGCAGCTTTCAAAATAGTTGAATTGCTATTTGCTAAATCAAGGGTAGCTTCAGAGCAAGTTTATATTTATTTTTCCCTGAGAGAAATTAAGAAATAGAAATTTCTCTTCAGTTCCTTCTGCCACTAGATGTTTACTGTTTGCTTCTAGAGCTTTGGCTGAACCACAACCCAATGTGTTGTGTCTGCTGTGCTGATTGAATGAGGCTACATAAGGGTCTTTGTTTAAATATATTAATAGCAGAGAGCTCTGGCTACCTGAGAATGATGGGACAGGCACCAAGCAGAGTCTGCAGATTGGTTGGAGTGGATTGGCTGTAGATAAGGCAACCAGCAGCAACAAATCAACAAGCTGGCCAGCCATGTTTCACGTGTTGGAAGATGTGTCTTAGCCACTTCAGTGGCTGTATTTAACAGTTGGGGTACTCGTCAGTGACTGAAGTTTGTTTCACACTGCCTGAGTAGTTGCAAATATATGTCTCTTGAATACCAAGCAAGTACACTGATTGCACATGCCACTGGGCCTGCTCTTACCGGAATAGTTATAAATTGCCTTGCCATTGTGAAAATTGTCCTATGGTCTTCAATTATAGTTGGATTGTGGTGTACCTCCACCTGAATTCCTGGAGACTGGGGGGAGTCCTGCCTAGTGCCTGGTGCTGATCAAGACTGCCTGTAATGGGATAATGTCATGAGGCTGTGCCAGAAAACTGCTGGGGCTGTAAAATATCATCTCAACGGCGTTGGTGCACTGAAGGGCAGATACCTCATTAGCAGGAGCTGCAGTCCCTGTGTCACAGACACCAACCCAGATCCAGTTTGCTGTACAGGCTGAAGCTTCTTCTCTCCCCAATAACTTGAAGAGTAGAGCAGCTCTTCATGCTGATTCTGTAAAACAGGATTTTGAAACCCAGTTGAAATGATGGCTCTGATCCAAAACCTTTTTCAACTGAGCAGTGACAATCCACACAAGTCCCACATTGAGCCCCACATTAGTATCTATGTGAAGGGCAGCTTTATTTTTTTCAGATTCTCAGAACTTCTTGCATTTGAACTGCAGACATGCCCTTTGAAAAACAGAGAGATTTATTTATAATTGGCTGGATTTGCAAGCTTGCTTTATTACATTATTTCCTGCCTAGGATTTCTTAATACTGAATAGAAATTATTATGAAAACTTCTTACTTCAGGGCATTTCCAGACTAGCAGGGCTGGAGCAGAACCTGTCATTGCTGGTCCAGTTTTATTTCTGGAAAAATCTGCTAAACTGAGCCAGAGTTCAAGTCCACAAGGGGAACACATGCACTTACAACACTCATGCACGCACTCAATGATTAGTTCCAACTCCTGTTGTGGGACTCTTAGCCTGATGCCTTAAAACTACACACAAGCAGTTGATCTGATAACTTGATAGCCATCTCTTTTCTTGCAGCATCCTGTAAAAATTATTTTGCAATGTGTCTCAGAGTCAGGAATATCCTTATTTTTCTGTTTTGTCAACCCATGGGCCATCAAGTGGAGTAAGAGGGGGGTTTGGTGGGGAAGAGAGGAGGGGACAGTCAAACTCAGCATGCAGTCTGGGACTTCAGCCTAAAATATAGTATGGAATCCTTACCTCTGAGTAGAACTGTGGTGCCTTATGCCAGAAAACAATACAAGCTTGGCCAGCTAGGGATTAGCTGTTACTATTCTGGCTTTTTGTTGCTAGACTTTCTATGCTAAACCCATAAGGAGAATAAAAAAAATCAGCTCACTTTAGAGGTGATGAAGAAGATCTGGGCAGGCAGTTGGTACTCACTTGTGATTTTGTCACTCTGGTACTACATGGCTGACATTTTCCACGTACTGAGAGACTTCCAGAGCTCTGCAAAATCTGCCTTTACTGCTTTAAGGTCATTTAACCAGAAAAGTAATGAGCTTCATAGAAGCACCTTTAGAAACACACAAGAGCTACATCCAAAACTTATCAAACTTATAAGTACATGTTCTTGATTTTAATGGAGCTTGGATTAGCTAGTCAGGGAACTTAATGGAGGTGCTTCTGACATTTTCTGCAGTAACAATGTGCAGTTCAAGCCTCTGACCGCACTTCAGCAACTTGAAACTCAAAAGATTTCAGTGTGGAAAATCTGTGCTTCATTACCCTGCTTTAACGGGAGGAAGTTTCACATGTAATAGAAATGAGTATGAAAACTGCTTACTTCAGAATATTTCCAGGCACAATTTGTTGTAATAATCCATTTTCCTTTCTAGTGGGGGCTTCCTTCCCAGATCTTTATGGACTGAAAAAGATTTCATCTCCCTAAACCCCCCAGGATATATTGAGATCAGAACTAGAATGCATTGGAAAGGGACGTTTCTATTCCACAGAAACTTCAGAATTTCAACATTGGATCCAGCTTCAAACCAAGACAAGGAGTTGACATTTCAAAGCTTTTCAGAGAGTGAAATATTCCCTATACTTCTGATTCAAAAATGTCATTAAGTTATTTCAAACTGTGTCCCCCCCAAACCATTACTCTGAGCTCTGTGTCAGAGGTACAGTATCCTCACTGTTTCCTTTGCTTACCATGCTGATGAGGCAGTGCCTTCCACGGTGCTTATTTTCATGACAAGGTCCTCAACCACCTCTCATCAGGTAAGTATGCCCATAGGTCATGCTCAGATCTTGGCAGATTTTCTGGTTCTGCAGACCAAGTCAGTCTACTTTTCTTGATAGCTGGCCTCTCTTAGTGTCTTGCATCTTCAACATCTCTGATAACAGCCATTTTAAAACCTTGCCTTTGTGTTTTGTTCATGCTATGGGTAGATGCTGAACGAAACAATTCTGCCTTCCTGTTCCTTGTTAACCTTAGAAGGTTTCTGGTTGAGCAGTGACATATTTTCACCCATTCCATAATCTTTTTCAGTGAATTATCTGCAGCATTGATGGACAGTGAAAATAATGTTATGGAAATGACATGTTCTCAATTCATCCAAACTTCTGTTTCTTCTGCTCAGAGACAAAAGATATTGTTCTCATTAGCTGTGTATTTTTTCAGTAGCACTTTAATATTTCCTTGTCTGATCTTTTGCTGTCCTAAAAGTCCAGCTGGCAAAATGTTTTCATGTAAGAGCTAGTAAAAACCAATATAAGAGATCTGGGGTAGTGTTTTTCATTTTAAAGCTTCAATGACTCCATTTCAAACACTTTCTAGTGCATGTAATTACCTTCAAAAGGAAAGGAGAGGAGAGGTTCGGAGAGGTNAATTCATTTAATTTCATCGAAACTTTTAATTGCCTAAAGTTATCTGAGACACTGCCAAATACATTAAAGTTACATTTTGTAACCTTATGGTATGTACATTTTGTACATACCACAGAAATATTAGTAATCACAAAGGTTTCCATACTTCTGCTTTGCTCATACTTCTATTTGAAACGCAGCATTTCAACAGAAGAAATATTTTTCTGCTGTACACTGGTAATGGCTGTCCAACTCAAAAAAAGACACAAACCACAATATAACTTCCTTTCACACCTGAGGTTTTCTTGGTTTCCTCCACAAGTTGTGACCTAGCTCCAAATTCCTCTATTTATAAATTAACTTTAATCAGGGTATAGCCCATGGCAACATGTGAGCTGATGATTCATAAAGTTAAAAATGCTTTAAAGTAGTAAATTATGGTATTTTGAAATTGGTTACCTCATACCTGGATTTAAGATCCAGCCAATTTCCTATCCAAGCAGTTCACATAATCACTTCAAAATAGGGGAAGGCATAAAGATTTGTGTACCACTCTAAACTGAACTTTTAAGCAGTTATGAAAGGGAATTCTGGCCTTTCTTCTGTTATCTGGGCTCCCCAGCAAGACCCTTCTCACTGTGGGAGCTAGTGATCTCGAATGAACTAGAAGGAAAATCTGATTTGTAGGCATTGTCATACAGTTGTCACATCATGCAAGTGATTCTTTTTACCATCTTTTCTACACAGTGGGATTCATGGAAGTTAAAGTACACCAGTCTGTGTATATTAAAGGTGGATCAGCTCCTGTAGGAATATTCTTATTCAGAAAAGAAAATAGACATAATTCTTACACAGTACTGTGGATACAATTTGAATATCCGTACTTGGAAGTTTTTTATGGAGTAGTCACAGTCAAGATATACTTATCTTTGCTTCATTTTTCTAACCATTATTTGTCATGATGTTTCTAATGTGTTAAAATGTCTCTTGCAGTCTTGATATGGCTCGCTTTTCAAGGAAATGTATAATTTTGTTACTGTTACTTCTTTAGGCTTCTTTAATTCCCTTAGAGGTATCATAATGTGTAAGTGTAGGAGGCTCAACCTAGTTCTGACCTGGAAGAAGTAGGTAAAATCAAAAAATTTGATAATAGCTTTCATCAAGCTTGAATCTATAATGATTGAAATTAAATTAATTATATTGCCAATATGACAGATAATCAAGGAAAGAGCTATTCTGCAGCTAGCAAAATAATGATGTTAGAAATGGGAACTGAATTGCTGAAAGAAAATGTTGGTTATTAAAGCCTGTATTTTCATAGACTGAAAGAGAAAGTGTCAAACCCAGAAGTATATCTCACCCCAGCAGAGATGTGTAATTCTGCACACTCAGATTTGCACAAATAAAAAATATTAGTCTGAATGTTTTAGTGGGCAAGTTACACGTATAGCGTTTTGGGTCTTGATAAGTGCCCTATTTGCTCTCATCATTTTCTAGGACCTAGTTCTCTGATTTAACTAAAACTCAGAAATGCATGAGAGATTAAAGCTGGAAAAACACTTTATTTCAAATTCCCTGTGTTATATACACTCTCTGTTTGGCTAAGAGCCTTAGCACAAACTCATTAGAAGTTATAGACAAATATTTGTTCATCGCTTGCTTTGAATGCCAACATATTAGGAGGCTTTTTATTTTCTAATACAGACGTAATTATAACACTGTAAAGACTTTCTTAATTTCTTGGATTTCTATTATTTATGTTCAAAATTCGTAACTTGGATGCAGAACTTAAAGTTCAGACAAAAGGCCTACATTAACACTGTGTTAAACAAATAGTCCATTCATTAATTTTAAATGTACTTAATTATAAATTACTATTTGATTCTCCTTGGAATAACATGTTTTGCAAACTGAGGAACCTAGTTTATCTATTCAACTCCTAAAATTTTTAACCAAACACTTTGCATGTAGGAATAAAGGCAATTTCAGAACAGGTAATTACTTCATGCAAAGACTCTCAATGCTTTTGTTGCAATCCTTCCAGCATTCTTTATAAGATCTTTTACAATGTCTGAACACAGGCATTGACAGTGTGGAATGGGATTATTGTCAAACATAATTAAAACCTCATGGCTTCGCCAGCTGCACAGCAGGTAAAATTTCAGAGCTGTGTTGCTATTGATCCATGCTGCTCTTCACTTTTATCTGTCTGCTTCCTATCTGTCTTATCTGTTTCAGCCATTTTTCTTTGTGAAACTCTAAGAAGTGAGATTTCTGGTAGGACTCTGACCAAGAAATGTCCATAATGCCCTAAAATAACAACCTCCAACAATACTCTCTTCTTCCCCTGGACTGCAAAAGCCTTTGAGTACTAACCTGTTCCCTATCTCTTGCTTGACTTCAGTGCACACCCCCAGCCAGATTTGCTCTTTCATTGCTAAGGTACTTTATGGCCCTCTAGAGATACTAAGAGAGAAATTTAGAGTAATTAGTCGCAGAGACAGATTGAGCAGTCAGTTGGTAAGTGCTCACGTTCAACTGCACATCTTTCTTTCTTCCCAGATTGTTGGCTGTGACCACCAGCTGGGAAGTGCTGTCAAGGAAGATAACTGTGGGGTCTGCAATGGAGATGGGTCCACCTGCCGGCTGGTTCGAGGCCAGTATAAGTCCCAGCTCTCTGCAAGTAAATGTAAGCTGTTCCTTCTGGTAGAGTGCCACCTTCCCCGTTTAGTGAAGTTTTCATTTATTGCAGGCTAGATTTCACCCCACTCTCCCTCGGGTACCTGAATAAGCATGGTCGGTCTAGTTGTCCCCACAGGTGCTTGCCTCTTGGGTTAAGCAGCCTTGCTCAGACTGTTGGTCAGGTTGTGGGGGTGGACAGAGGCTTGTGGAAAGGTGTCATCAGCATATTCCCCATCTCAGCTAGCTAGTTGCTTGTGAAGAGCAGGAGAGCAGGAGGAGGTGGCTCTTCCAACACCTCTCTGACTGTATTAACTGGCTGTGCATAGGACTTAGTGCACACTGCTCTGGGCAGAGCAGTTTATGCTGCTCTACAGCAGAGGGAAACCCTGAGGGGCTGGTGGAGCACCCCAGCCTGGCAGAGTGTTCTCTCCAAGGCCTGTTAGCATCACATGCACTTGCATGCTCATGGTTGCTCAGTTCTATAGGGAACTGAGGAACCTAAGCTGTCAGAAAGTGCCGATGCAGGCATCAGAGAGATGTCTACAGAAAAACATGGCCTTTCCTGCGTGCTGCCTCAGCTTTAACCCAGAATGGTAAAGCAGCATTAGTGTGCTCCAGTGAGTGGGTTACCTTGTCCTGAACCACAGACAGGTTTTTCAATCAGTTTACAGCAACACAGATGGAGCTATAAAACTTTTAGGGTGGGAGATAGGGCGTTTCTGGTCAGTTTGAAGGAAGGATTTAAAAAAAGGTGTGTTTTCATGCCTATGTAGACACACCTAAGAAATCACATGTGCTAGCCTGAAAAGCTGCCCCCACACTCAGAGTTTAATCATATCAGCTCTACCATTCTGGAGCAACTTTGCAATTGCTGAATAGCACATGAGTTTAAAGGTTCAAACAGCAGTGTAATATCTGTTGAAGACAGTGTGTATACTTGTGGGTTCTTTAACAGGGAGAGCTGCTTTTTACAAAAGCTTCTGTCTGTCAAAGAGTAACTGCATTGGGATGGAGCATGGCACACAGAGCAGCTGATAGCACAGTGCAGCTGTGGCTCCCTGTCTGCTGAGGGAGAGGGAGAGTAGAAGAAAAAAGGGAAGTTGAAGGGAAGGGAAGGGAAGGGAAGGGAAGGGAAGGGAAGGGTAACTATTTTGTATGAAGGAAAGAAAGGAATAATCCTCATAAGAGTTCCATTGCTGAAGCAGAATTGTACATTAGAGGACAAAGGAAATAATTCACAAAGATTTAGGAATGGAATTTCAGCTCATTGTTAAGTTTTTTGCAATGGACAGGAACAGATTTGGAAAGCTCCAGGCCATTTGAGACGTAGTAGTGTTTGTGAATTTTTTTGGCAAATGTCTTTCCCTGTAGGAGCAATTAATTGTTTCATAGTTGCTTTGTGGTAAAAAGGTGCTCATCTCTTCTCTACTGAGGATAAAGTCAGTAATATATTATGCACAGGACTAAAATGTTAGTAAAACACACTACCTACTCCCAGTGGTTTTCTATTAAATGTAAAGAATTTTATATAGATAATAGAGCAGGTGGCAGAGAGCACAATCTGAGACTGAGACACATGTGAAAAAAAGTTAGAAAATGGATTTTTCAGACGCATTTGCCTGTATATAATTGTTATGTAGAGCTAGAAAAATCATAGATTTTGTGTGCAGTCTGTATAAACTATGTGGCATTATCCCCTTCCCTGCTGTAAACATACATGTTTTTATGCAACACTATGAAATTTGAATCTATGAATAGTAAGCAGTTTTTTAAATTGAGTTTTAAAAATATTAAATACACAGTTATTAATCCCCTCCACGTGTGTGAATTAATATGATTTTTTTTGCAGTTGACTTCAAAACTATTTATGTAAATATTGTGAAAATTCGAGATTTTAAATGTTGAAATTTTTTTCAAAATCTATTGTGTTAATTTTCTGTATTTATCTTCCCCAGCAACATTGGCTCTTTATCTGTGTCAGCATCTTGCTTATTTGTCACTATAAACATAAATACACAGGCAAATCTGGAATCAGAGCCAGATTCATTTTATTTATCCAGTCATTTAAATGACTGGATTCACTAAATAGCTAAATTGATAGCTAAATTTGAAGTTATCTTTCTAAAATAATCTTGGTTCTCTAGAATTATATCTATTTTATCTGTGGTCTGAACAAGGGATTAAAAGCCAGACTGCCATACAGCATTAGAAAAATCAGGGGGAGAACGTACTTCAGTGACTAGATATCAGCAGAGGTGTTCTTTGGCCTCTCTTGGGATTTTTGTTTCTCTAAGAGCAGTATTCAATCTTGAGGACTGTTCTAGGGGTTGGGCGGTTGACCTTTACTTCAGAGTTGTCACAATAGTTTCTGAAGCTGTTTATATCTCAAAACCATTCCTAACACAGTCTTGAGCTCATCCTACGAAACTAATTTTCTCTTGATGCTCACATCTGGTTCCCTTATCCCTGTTGTTTACATCATGCAAAGGCATAAGAGAAAGAAATTCATAGAGCTTTTAAACACTTAGCATTTCCTACAGAAACTGCTTCTTCACTATTTATAGGGATACTATACATGTCCCAGTGGCCTCAGAGACAGAAACATAGTAGGGCAGGATGTTGAGTGAATCCTAACCTACATTTTCATGAAAAAACATCTGTGTCTATACTTCTGTAAGACTAATAAAAAAGCTACAAAAACCTTAATTCATTTCATAAATATTCTTTTTTCTTAGGTGGCTTGGGTGGTTCTTTAGAAGTCTGCAGAAAATGCATCTTTGTCTTTTTATTTAATATCTTCTTTAGGGAATTGTGTATGTCCTTCCTATGAAGATAAGATGCATTTAAGCTTCTTTGCATTTAGGCTTCTTTGTATTCACCTAGAATCTAGAGAGTTAGTCCCATAAGTTGTGAGTGCATTCTGCTGATCACCTAGTGCAAAGTTGGTATTCTCTAAAGCAGGATTGACATCAAGTAGCAAAGTAGATTTGCTTTAAAAGAGACTCGTAGAAATTATAATGATGTCTAGATAGTCACCTAATTACTCTTGCTATGCCTGTCAGAACTATATGTATTTACAGATTTCCACTGAATATCAATAGTAATTGGGAGATAGAAAGAACTCCATTTTTCATCGTGAGATCTGACAAACCATGTGGACAAAATCCAGATTAAAAATCCAAAGCTAGAAGAAACTTCTCTCTCGTGATGATGTGTGTTCATGACATTTAACTATGGCCTAAAACCTTGCACTTTCTTCTTAGCCCTGAGCCACTGTCCTCTCAATTGTCTGAGACCTTGCTTTGCTTCCCTATGCATGGTCTCTAGAGAAAACCAACCACCTGTTAAAGCATTTTGTGTCTTTTCCACACAGCTGCTCAACAATCTGTCTCTATTCTCATTGTTGGGGAGAGCTGTGACTAAATGTTAGCCTGCTTTCTTTCACGTTTCTTCGCAGGAAATGTCTCCCCCTTATCACCGTTAACCTCAGGAAATTATCCTTCAGTCCCCACTGCTTCTGCTTTGTGAAAGCAGGAAGCACTGGAATAAACATAAATCCCACTGAGCTTTGCATTTCACATAAAGCGTGCTAGAATTTCAAATGGAGAGCAACCACAAGATCAGGTGAAATATAGTCCTAGCAGTACCCTGGGGCAGATGATGCATGCTGAGAATATAAGCTCATATGGGCTTTAAACTGTCCAGGTTTTCTGTGACATGTCAGTGAGTTGTAACTCTGCAGCACAGAGCTTATAACTGAGAGACAGTCATATTTAAATAATGGTATGGGACTGTCTTTAAATAAGGCTTGTATAAAGGTCATTAATATTGGGGTTTTTTAAATTGAAGTTACTGTTTTTCCAAACTCATTCAAAGAAATGCTATATATATATATATATATAGCAAAATAATGTGCCATAATCATGTATTTTGTTCCCTAAAATGGATAAAGTAATTTATCCTCTTGGATATCCTGAATCTGAATGCCAGAATGGTACCAATAAAGCAGTATTAGAATATCAGTATTTAATTTATTTTTTTTTTTAGAAATTGAATATTTGTCTTTCCAAATAGAATATTTGAATTATGTATTGATACAAAAGATTCCTAGCTTTACTAATCAGTCTGGTATCAGAGATGTGAATAAGCAAAATGTGTGTTGAGTTTAAGCCCAGTATTACAAAAGACTTAGACACTGAAATTTTGGACAGTTTGAGAAAATGTATCAAATCAGAACTTGAAAATGGGACATGTTTCAGAAGCACCGAAAATTTGAACAGTCTTTATGTCCACACAAATTTTGTGGCACTTAGACTGCTTACATTTCCACCTCTCTTCTTTGATAGTAAGAGGCAATAAAGCATGAGTATTTAATCCTATAAAGCTCTGAAATATGAGTGCCAATACTTCCTATGATGCATTACAGAATTTAAAATTTAAAAGGGTTCTAGTTCACAGTTTTTGAGATATTATGGGTTTGAATGAATGAATGTATTGGATGGATAAATGTATTGCTTAAAAGTTCCTGGTAGTGTTTCCTCTATCTCTTTGCCCTTCACCTTTGATATAAAATGACAACTTCAACAACTATTTCGCTAGTAAATGACAATCCTGATTTAGCTGGGTTCCAACAGTTTTCCCAGTTTGGTCTTGTCAGAAGTGTAAGACCCCAACTCATATATTTGAATGAAAGATAAAATGCTTTTATTGTCTGAGTTAGCCTCATCTGAAAAAGCAAAACACTGTTTTGAGAGCAGAGCTGTAGCTCCTGCTAGAAGGCATTTCATGGCATAGATGTGAGCAGTTCTAATGAATAAATAGTGGAAGAGACTTCTTCCTCTCATGTCTACTACTTTCTCACTCCCCAGAAAAGTCTTTTTAGGCATGCACACTTTTTAGTTCCCGTGTTCCCGTTATGTGGGAAGAAGGCAGAAAGGACAGGGAAAGGTGAATAAAATGTGCTGGCTGGTCCAGGCCAGCATTATCTGGGCACACCACTTCATAACCCAGGTATAACATTTTGTATCATTTTTTTGTGTCTTTCTGCCTCCCTTCAGGACATTACTGAGGTTACTGCCTCTTAAGAAATGCTGACCTAACTAACTCTCACAGCTGCTTGTGACCTACACATTAATTCACACTTTGTTTTAAATGCAGTTGGCAAAGCTCCCAAGGTGCAAGATCCTGCTTTAATACCTATTTACCTGACAGTCTAATGGGGTTTTGCTTTTGCGGGGGCTTTCTTCTAGCAGTGTAGAAAGGGAAGCAGAATTATAGCACTTAGGGTCATTAAAATAAGAGGTGTGAAAGGGGTTACTTACCTGAGAGCAGTAGGAGACCATCACATAACATGGACAGGATCGTGGAGAAGCTGTGGGGTTTAAGTGGGCAAAAGTCAAGTGGAAAAATGGGAAAGCTTTTCTGGTTAAACATCAGAATATGCTTCTCTACTTCGCCAAAAACACGGATTCAAAATACTTAAGAGTTTTAAGTGGAGTTGTGATGAAACGGAAACTTATTAGTTACTCATGAAAACCATAAATAATTTTGAAGGAGTTTGGGATAAATAAAATCAAGAGATTTGGATTCTTCTAAGCAGAAGATTCTTACTACATTTAACAAGGATTTTTTCAGATTTTTAGTAATAATTCTTGGAGTTTTTAATTGGTCCTAAGGTTTTTCTTTTGACTGCCTTGTAAACACCTATTTCAATTCTTATTTGAAAACAGATGAGAATTTCCTTGCTTATTTACTCCATGTGTTTTTGCATTCCCACAGTGGATGATACAGTGGTTGCTATTCCCTATGGAAGCAGACAAATTCGCCTCGTGCTGAAAGGACCTGATCATTTATGTAAGTAGAAGTTGGTGTACACTTGGTTAAGAGAACCTTGGTAACCTGCAGTGCTCTGTTTACACTGTGGTGTCTGGTTTCCCTCTCTCAGATCACTGATTTCAGCACACAGATGAGTCCTGCTCTCAGAAGTTTTACGCAGACCCAGTTACCTCAGTGGTACACTCTTTTCAAAGCAGACCTTGGCCAACAGCGCAGAGTTCTTTGCCCCTCCATAATTTTTGGTCATTTCTGTTTGCTTATCCTTTGGCTGGCTCACTTGGTGTCAAGTGCTTTTGTTTAAAATTAATAAAGTACATACCACTGAGTGAAGAAATATTGAGAACAGTAAATTATAAGCTTCCCTGCAGCTCAGCTCAGCCATCAAGCTGCGCATGACTCTAACACATTTCTGTTAGATCTTTCTCTCTCCCCTAGATACACATAGGCACTCACACCATGCATGTATGCATGCACACACACACAAAATCACACTCTAAAGATCTGAAACCACATACGAAAATGAAACCTTGTTCGTTAGCAGTGATACTTCTCCAAGGAGTTAAGACCATTGAGTTCTGCAAGCCCATCATTTGGTGGCTATAACACTTTCCTGCTTCATCTGTGTATCCCAGTGGCTGTATATCCTTCTTTTCTTCTCTTTTTCTCAAATCTCAGGATTTGTGAATATTCTGCTAGAGCTGAAAGCAAATCCATTTATTTCATGAATAGAAGCTCCTGGCATGCCTCTCTCTCATCTTCCAGTGCAGTAGCTGTTCACAAGCTGCTTCCTTTCTCATCAGCAGCAAATGCCTATTAGATTATTAGTAAATATGATTTACTGTCAGAATAAAACCCCAAACTGTACTGCTTGACCTCTCAGTAGCACAAATTATTGTAAGATGAGTTAGGCTACCCTTTTCCAAAAGTCTTTAGGAATTTTCTGAAATACAGACCATTTATATCTTCTGTGTTTGTCAGTGTAGGTACAAACATGAGTTTCCGCAAAGATGTGAAACACCAAATCATTTCACTGTCTTCATACTTTCTTTCACCCAAAAATTTTATACAGGGTATCAAAATAAGGGATGGCTTACTAGTCCTGTACTATAGCTCCCTACTTGTGTTGAGAAAGCAGTGGGTTCTTCAGATTTAAAGCTGTGGATAAAGACCAGCAAATTATAGTTATAAACCAAGAAAAACTATATTATGTTTTTGTTAAAAGTTCAAATGCTGCCTGCACCTCAGTTTTAAGTGGCCCTTTGGGTATTCCTGAGCTGCTCCAGTATGGCTGATGTTTCCCAGTACATGACATGCACTCTTCCTTTCTCTCTGGTCTTTTTTTCTAATATTGATATTCTCTTCCAAGGTAGAAAATTTCATACGTTTGTTATTGTTTCAATGAAATTGAGCTATAAGACAGCTCGGAGAGAAATGAGATTTTAGCTGGAGAGATGGATCTAAAGCTTCAGGCCTCAGGACTCAGGCCGTATCATATTTCATTACAAAAAGATTTGAATCAGCAAGGTCCGCCTCAGTCACTGGTTGAGATTTAGATTAACTGCACTGTGTAAACATGAATAAGTCCAAATATATCTCTTTCTTGTTTCAGATGTCTCCATGAACCTTTCTGTTCACCCATCAAAGGATCTTATATATGTATGAGCTGCAGCCAGTTTCAAGGGGAGGCAGTATTTTGCCCTGTGAACTTTGGTTGTGGGAGAAGTCAACAGGAGGCTGATTATATATACACAAGTCTTAAAGCCATCTTTATTCCTGATGCATGCAGCCTTGCCAAAAACAAATAGATGGCCAAGTGCATACAAAAGAGGAGACTAGTCTCACTGAAAACAAAAGAATTCATCATTACAGCGTAAATTCCTAGTGTACTGCCTCAGCAACTTCCTTCATTAATTAGTTCCCTTAATCCAGTCTAATTACTACAATTACACTTTTTGTTCCCTAATTAGCAATTAAAATATATGCAACTTTTTTTTTTTCATTTTAGCTATCTTTGAATATATATCTCCATCATAGACTAATAGAATGCCTTAGCTGCCTCGCCGTGTTGGAGGTTTTGTGCCTGTATTCACAAATATACGTGAAAGGTTTGCAGCTTTGCAATCTTTTGTGATGAAAGGCCCTCTTGTTTCTAAATAACTACCAGAAACAGTTTACTGGTGAATGTGCTGTAAAGCATAGTCTGGAGTTGGTAGGGAGGCTCGCTGAATGATGAAACAGACCTAGTTTCTGACTGTTGATTTCTATTTAAGAAATTATCATTCCTTTTAATATGACAATCAGAAGTAGCTACTACAAAACAGTATCTGAATTTATGCTCTTTTGGGGAACTATGAATACAGAGAGAGCTAGATGGAGAACTCAGGAGGGTTTAGCACCCACCTTCCCCTTCTATTCCACTTGGATGGGTCAGACTGCTTCTGGAGAGGAAATGGGATTGCTGTCATACTGATCTTTCTTTGCTGGATATCCTGCTTTCAGTTAATTGTCTAGCACAACAACATGTGGTTAGTGACCCACCTTTGAACTGAGAGAGGGCACAGCAGCTCAGTCGTGCTCATGGGCCAAGGTCTGAGTCACGCTCCACGTAGAAGCATGACTTGCTGGGGGTGAGCTAAACAACAGCAAATATGCCTAACAAGGAATAGATTAGCATGTCTGGAAGAGAGTAAAAATATGACCTACGGGCGAGGAGGGGAAGGTGAGCTAAAAATCCAAGGGTTGAACAAAGACGAAAAGCAGATGGAAGAGAAAAAAGAAAAGGGAAGTGTGCAAATGTGAATAACTATGGGAAAAGAGTTGCAATATTACTAACTTCTGCTGGGGTTTTTTTCTGCTCTCATTGCAAATTGCAATGCTCTGTTTTCCTGACGATTTTTTTCTATTTGTCAGATTTGGAAACTAAGACTCTCCAAGGTGTGAAGAGTGAAAACAGCCTCAGCACCGCTGGCTCCTTCCTTGTAGAAAATTCTAGCATTGACTTCCAGAAATTTCCTGACAAGGAGATCTTAAGAATATCTGGGCCTCTCACTGCAGACTTTACTATCAAGGTGAGGGTCATTGGTCATTGATGTCTTAGAGCAATATAAAGTAAGACAAAATGTACTAGGAAGATGAAAGAGACTTTTCTAGATCTTAATTTTTCCAGTAGATGTTTATCACAAAGCCTAATCCAGGCTCTCTCTTGAACTCTACATGTGATTCTTTATGGTTGTATATTTGATAAAACCTCACTGGAAACTCCTCAGGAGAGAGAGGCTGCATTTATTTCAGGAAAGGCATAGCTAATATATGCCCTAAAAAGAAAAGATTAATTCATTTCAAGAAAAGACAGATTACTTTCTATATGCACTACTGAGGTACTTGTAAACCAGTGACATGCAGTTTTCTTTGTCTGTGATAAGTAAAATGATATATCTTTGGCCCATAGTTTCTTGGGTTTATACTAGTTTAGTTGCACAGAAGACTGAAAGAGAGCTCTAAAATAAATAAGATAACTTTGCTTGAGAAGTCATGGCATTGTTTTGAAGTTCTGCTTTTTGTTGTACTGGCAATAAGAGGAAAACTGTTTCTTCCCATTAGAGCATTTCTATTCTTCCAGGTAATATAAAACATATTGCTGGAAGCAATGCACACATTCTGTGGGAAAACAAACATATGAAAATGAACATTTGGGAGTTGCAATAAAATAAATCCTTTTCCAGTAGGTCCAAGGAACCTGAAGGATTTCAGCTGTAAAACTGCAAAACCTGTATTATGTCCAGGACTATGTAAATTTTTCACTATGAGCCCCAGAGGTAGATGACATTTGCTTTAACCTTGAGCTAATGGCTGCTAGATGTTACAACAGTGAACTGGAAAATGTCCTAAGTGAATGTGCTGCGTTAAGCTGAGCTGTGGTGGAATGGATTAGCTTGGAAAGTAGCACAGACCTGTAGACTGTCCCCTGCCCATAGTGGTATGTTAGCAGCTGAAATAGCAAATTAAAATTTTCAGAACTCATTCACAAGGAGAAGCCTGGTCTAAGGAATATATTCCTTCCTCTTTGAATAGCAGAACAAAAATGCCTTACTAAAATAGATACTGTTCAATTAAAAATGTCTAAAACTCATTTACCTCTTTTACAGATGATACAGAGATGGCAAACATCAGTACAATGCAAACAGTATTCCTCACTTTGTTTTATTTCTGCTGTCTGTGAATTTCTGGCAGCCTAGTTATATTTGTGGGAAATGGGTAATCACATAGACCAATTGCATTGCAATGGTGACAGCAGGGTTGTATTCTCTTCCTCATATTTCTACTGTTGTCTTTTATGACAGGGAAAATACCTTTATCCCTTAATGCTTGCATTTCCTTCTCTATCAAAGCAAGGTAAGAAGTGCTGGTTAAATCAAAGGACTACCTTGTTTAAATGATGACAGTCTGACCTATATGAATGTACAAGTTGGCTAGACATGGGCAGAATAGACACTGCTGAATTGAGGTGGAACTATTTTGAGTTCTGCTGTGTATTTGCACCTTTGAAAGTCAGAGTAACATGACTCCTTAGGTGCTAAATCTGTTAACTTTTGTGGGTATAGAAAAATACACCAAAAAACCCCAACCAACTGCTCATAGTTGTAGGATCTTTTCTAAGGTTAGAATTAAATTTTGCATTGGATTAAGTGCTAAAAAATTCTCTGCTCTTGAATCACAGATTTTTAATTAACAGCTAAAGAAGATACTTCAGCTATTACTTCATGCAACACAGGTATTATTCTGTACTATTAAATTATTTTTCTAACAAGGTTTTTTTCTTCTGGATATTTATTTTGTTAGATTTTACCAGATATAAGCATGCAGAGATGCATGTACAGCTGCTTGTCATCCAATATGCTACCTCTCAGTTATGTCAGGCTTGGAAATGGTTTTTCATACTTGCTTTATCCATGATGATTTTCACTTCAAAGTTAAAGTACTTCTCTTTGAAAAAATCAGATTAAATCTTTCTCTGTGGTGATAGTAAGCTTTCCTTACAAAGTGGAATCTCTTTAGGTGTCAAGATTTATTTTCCAGGGCCAAGGCAGATTTTTATACAAACAGATCTAAATGAATTTGTAGACATAGCAGAACCCTAGCTTTATAATCATTGTCTCCAGAATTATTCTTGTAATCCTTTTCACTTGACCCTAAATATTCTTGTTCAGACAGGTCAAGTTAGATACCTGGACACAATTCAGACGTAGAAACTCAATGTGAGAGTTGACACTTAACTTTCTTTTTTGATGACACAGAGTGCTTTAAAATTGCAAGAAGAAACCTCATGCTGTTCCTGAAGGAGCTGAGTTGTATAATTACTGGATTTATTTACTGTGTAATAATCAATGGTACATTCCTCATGTGCAAAACTTTTCACAATCTTTTCACAAGATGTGTAAATAGTAAAAGTAATTTGGTAAAACTGCTGTATTTAAAAGAAAAAGTTGTTCTCACAACATTGAAGAAAGAACAGAGTTTTTCATGTTCTTACTTTTTATATTGATCGTTTGAGAATTTTACATCTTCACTGTAAACTTTAATTTATGAAAGGCAAAAGACCTGGAAAAAGAGCCAATAAACTTAAATCCCACTAGAACTACTTTTCCTAAATTCTGGTGATTTCTCTTTTTTGATGTTTGCAGTACAAAATTCTGGTTCACATTAATAGAAATGCCTCTTTCCTGTAAGAAAAATGTTTAATATAATCCTGAAGAAGTGAAGGTCCATTTTTGTTTGGAAATCTGTTTCTGTGGCCTAGAGATAAGAGTAGTAATATCACACAGGAGGGCATGCCCTTTTACAGCAGAGCTGCCCCGATCTGCTGTGCTGCTGGTGTCGTGTTTGTTCACCTGTCTGTGCTAAAACATCTCCTCTGTTGACAGTGTATATTTCAGACCCTAAACAGAGAATCTTGGGGTACTCAGTTCACGTCTCGCATCTGCTCTCCTCTGAGCAGGATGAGGCATACTGTCAGATGGGGTCTGCCATATAACAAGAATAGTCATCACCAGATGACTGTAAATGTGAAATGTGTTAGTGACAGGCTTATGGGAACCACCAGGAGCAACTGCCAGTGAAGAGTGAGGCTGGCAAAGCACAGCCTGCTTAGGATCTGCTTCACAGGCTGATTGCTGCACAGCTAGAGCCTTAATCCTGTGGCTGAGGTGTGAACCAGCAAAGACCAGTGGGTTTAAAACAAGGTCTAGTGAGGGATATTATCTAGGCTTGGGTTTGGTTCGGAGGAGAAACAATTGTAGGCCTAGATCTAGGCTGGACTATGTTTATGTTTGTTTTAAATCCCTGGTATTGATGAGGTATTCATAGTGCCTGCCCAGACCAAGTCCTTTGCATGAGGGATGCATAAAGTTGGATTGCACAAATGTTCTTCTGGAGGCTTTTAGAGGTATTTAGATTAGGATTGCATTGTATTCATGTTGTCTTTTTGTAGTGCTAGAGCTGGCAAGCCTTGGCTAAGGGCTGCTGCCAGGAGAGACTGTCTGATGCTTTTTTTTTGCGCTGGTGGCTGGGGTGTGCTGGCTGATTAAGAAATGGAGTGGACTGGGTTCACCTGGGCAGAGTTACTGCTGAAATTAGGGCTTTGGCCACCAATTGTCCAAAAGGTCATAAAATGTGTCTCAAAAGTGGATGCTGAATTACACAGAACTCTAGAGCTAGCCAGACAGCTGTTGGCTCAGCTGCAATCTAGCACTGGCAGAAAGTACTGGTGAGATAAATGCATTTGATAACAGTCCAGGTTAGCAAAAGAAAATAAGGGTGGAACTTAGTCTAGACTTCCTAGGACTTGCAAGGGCATGCAGGAGATTATGCATGTACAGGCAGCCAGCTGGCAGAAAGGTTGATGGGCCTTGTCAGTCTAGGGCCAAGGTTGGATTAGACGTTACTTTTAACAGGGAGCACACGGTGATTTTCTTTGTGGCATGAAATGAATTATTTTGGCACTCCCTTTAAGGCAGAGGCCAAATGTTAAAAATTTGCTAGAGCAGCAAAGATCTACTGTTTATGGTTCACATATTGTTGGATATTTGAGGTGTTATCATATTAGGACTGGGAGTGAAGACGGTAAGGATCTTCCGTGCAATTTAGTTCTGATGCTGGCAGAGGTTTCCGGAAGAGATTATATCTCATATTTGGGAGAAGGCTTCCTATCAGGTGGGAAGTGGTGAAGAATCTTGAAAGCACTGACAGCTTGGGGTTAAGATGGTGCTCCAGGAAGTAGATGAGATAGAATTAAGGCCGAGTGCCCAGAAACAGTAATAGTTAAAGTTTAGTGTGACTGATTCAGCTTTTGTGCAAGCAAGGTCAGCTCACTGAAACACTTTGCTTCATCTAGAAGAGATCAATGGAATATTGTCAATTTGTTGTAAAGCAAAAGTACTTGTTGAGGTATGTGTCTTCCTGAGGTCATTTTGGCACAGTACAGATTGGATTTAGCTGGAAGCATGTCTGTTTCAATGGCTTGTGTCAACCTGTGTTTGCATTCAATACTTCTTTTCCTAGTAACAGTCATAAAAATCACCCAATCTGATGTCCTGGTATCTAAAAAATACACAATTTTTGTAATAATTTCTACATCAAACTCACAAGTAATGACCAGCCTGAAAACAGATGCAATCATTAATTATTTTGACTAGATCTTGTGACAAGTTCAAGAAAATTCTTTTTTCTCGTATTTTGTTAAATGAGGTGAAATGTATGGAAAACAATGAACTAGACCTTTTCAAAACAATGTACAGTTTTTATTTCATAGCAACCTTTTTTTTCTGTTCAGTATAAATTATTTCAATTAACAGTATGTAGAACATGATCATTCTCTTAATCAATAAATTTGACTTTTAGGCCATGCAATGATTTCCATAATGAACTATACACTGTGCAAAATAAGGAATACATATCATTGTTCAAAACTTGGTGCAATACTTCCACTGCTTCCTTCTGGTTTTCCCAGTCTGAGAAACAGGTAATTATTACTACTGTTTAGCTCCTTTCTCCTTTACTTCTGTAATCGATATCTCCATAATGATCGCTTTCTTCTTTCCTAGTGTCTGCATAGACTTACAGGACGGTTTGGCTTGTAAGAAATCTCAAGGATTCTCTAGTTCCAACTCTGCTGCCATGGGCAGGGACACCGTCTAGTAGACCACCTTGCTCAAAGCTACATCTAGCCTGGTCTTGAACATTTCCAAGGATAGAGCATCCACAATTTCTCTGGATAACATTTTACTGTGTCCAACAATGCTCACACAAAAGAAGTTCTTCCTAACATCTAAACTAAATCTACTCTCTTCCAGTTTAAAACAAATATCCTCCTTCCTGTCTCTACATGCTCTTGTCAAAACCCTCCCTCCAGCTCTCTGGTAGCCCCCTCTAGGCACTGAATGGCTGCTGTAAGGCATACTTGGAGCAAATTCCCCAGGCTCAACTACCCCAACCGTCTTGATGCCTTAAGAACCTAAAAATGAAACAACACACACTTTCAAGATAATATTAGTATAGGAGGTAATATGAAGGCTGGTCTTTTTTGGAGGCCTCCAGGGGCAAATATGGAAAATGTCCACAAAAGCCCACCCACACAGGGTGAAACAGATTTATAAGTTTAGCAAATTAGCCTATTTGACAAAAATCACAAGTTAGGAGCACCAGTGGTGATGCAATTCCTCCTCCAGCCCAAGCCCTTTCTATGTCCTCCCCCCTTAGACAGGCCTAAACTTTGTTGATGAAAATGTGTCTCAAAGAGCTGTTTTTTGGCCTTGGTTCCCAGAAAGAGCCAAGATAGGATGGGGGGTTTGGAACTTGTTTTGTCTTTCTGCCTAGGAAATTACTGAAGCTAAGTTACAATAATAGGCTACAAAGCTACAAGTATATGTGTAAAGAATATAGAGAATATGTAAAAGAAAAAATGCAAAATTCATTAGGCATCAGTCTCAGCCTTTTCTCACAGGAGAGGTGCTCCAGCCCTCTGGTCATCTTCATGTACTTCTTCTGGACTTGTTCCAACAGATCGGTGTCCTTCTTGTATCTTACTCTATTTCATCTTTACTTTTTTATCAAAGATGATCCATAAAAAATGTATCCTTATTTCCATTCTCTGTCCTTTTCCTGGTTTCACTGTGATTATACAGTCACAATTTTTAAAAATACATGTAAATACATTTAAATACAAATGCAAATACATTTTTTTAAATTACAGAAATATGTAATTTTTGACTGGTGTTTAATTACATAGATGTATATTTTGAAAGAATAAATTTCTTATCAATAGATCTGTAGTTTAATAAAATGTAATAAAATTATTTACTATATATTTTATGTAAAGAGATATCTATACATAAATATGTATGTTGAAAAAGAGTGAACTTACACTCCACAATTACTTGAAAGGAAGTTATAATGAGGTGGAGATCAGTCTCTTCTCCTAGGTAACAAGTAATAGGACAGAAGGAAATGGCCTAAAGTTGTGCCAGGGGAGCTATAGATTGGATACTAGAAAAAATTTTATCATCAAAATGCTGATTTAGCATTGGAACAGGCTGCGCAGGGAGGCAGTGGAATCACCAGCCCTGGGAGTATCCAAAAATTGGCTTAGAGACACAGTGTAGTGGTGAACTTGGCAGTGTCAAGCTAGTGGTTGGGCTGGATGATCTTCAACATCTTTTCCAACCTTATAGTTTTATGATTCCATACATGCAATAATCAGGACAAATAGATTCTACCTGGCTGTGTACTTTTCTCTCTGCTTTTTCTTCCTTTCTGCAAAATTCTATTGATGTTTTTAACTGATGCTGCGCACTGAGCTGATACTTTCAGAGGAATACCTAAAACAACCCTATTACCGTTCTGAATAGTGAAAGCTCAAAACTGTGGACAATTTTGTATATAATTTGCATATATAATTAATTGGCATTTCCCACAGATACTATTTCTTTTTTTACTGAACTCAAATTTTAGTCTGTCAAAATTTTGTGTGTTTTCACAGATGGTTTCAATTTTATGCACCACTCATAAGCTTTTTTGTTAGCAAACTTGTTAAGCTCGTGGTTGACCCTTTATCCTGCTCATCTGGGCATCTGGATATCAGCTCATGCCATAGCATATATCCTTGAGGGGTTCAACAGTCCTTCATCCATTGCAAGAGCAAGTTATTGGACCATTATTTGTTATCCAGTCATCAGTTCATGGGAGGATCTCCTAGGAGGATATGTCTAGGACCTTTGGTGAGGGACCTAGAAAAAAAACTAGAATAATAAAACTACCTTTATTTTTTTGACAAACCAAACCAGAATGCTCAGAAAAAAATATCTTTCTCAAGGTACTCTTGAAGTTGTGTTCTCTTTTTACATTCTATCTACTCACCCAATAACTGGGCTAGAAGATACTGGACTGAAGTTTTGCTCATTTGTCATGAAGCACCTTCTGAAAACTGTTGCAAATTTCCATGTCTATTTACGCATTTTAAGCCATAGTTTGTGCATCTAAGTAGACTGAATATGATCATATGTGATTTGGACTTGTGGTTCCTGTGCTCAACCAGTACATAACTTGAAACTCATGGGTGGATGCTCTTTGGATCTGAAGATGTGTTAGCATTAATTTTATATACTTCTTGAAAATACTGCTGATCTCAAATGTACTAGCATGTTTTCAGGCAGTAGAAACAGTTTCTTAAACATGAAATTTTCGATTCCTCTGACAAAATGCTATTTGTAATTTTTTTCTGTAACTTTTGTTTACCTATATCTCTCAATAATCAGTCACTTTTTAGTGCTATGAGGGCCTGCTGCCAAGCTTGTTCAGTTTTCACAATTTTAATGATTTGTGTGTGTGTGGCAAAAAATGCCCTTTCAATTTGTTAATTTCATTTTTATATGGTATCCATCACAAAAAGATCCCCTTTTTACATTGATTTCTTAGATGTTGCCATTAATAAATTAAGTTTAATAAATATTCTGCAGTGATTATTAAGGTGGCTTGTTTGAAGGTGAATTCTCTTACCGTAGTTGTTGATGGTGATGAAATGGTGACTGGGATGTTGGTATCAAAGCAGAGACACAGCACATCTGGTTTTGGTGTATTTGGGGTTGCCTTTGTTTCCATGGGACAATTTCAATCTTCTCATTTGAGAAACATCCATATTTGTTGCACTTACTAGTGGATTCTCTACAGGTGGTTAATTGTTATAGTTGCTGCTGCTGCAGGTTCTACTACTGCCAGCTATCGTAGCCAATCCACTGCAGTAATTTTCTCTCTTTTTCTTCTTTCGGGCAGAATAATGGAACTGGTAAAAGATTTGAACCTTCTAGTTTTCTAGTTTGGCTTTGTGAGAGAATTAAAGGCTTTTTAACACCCTTATCACCTGAAGGAATACTGTTTAATACAAGACTGAGGCAGGGTGAGCAAGTTCAGTTGAGAGATACTTTGTAAAATATGTAAATCAGTGATAAGATAATTTCAGAGTGATTTCTCTAGCTGATTTAGAGGCTTAAATTGACAAGTAACAGAAGGAGCTGACTTTCATAAGAGAGACAACCCTGAAACCGAGCTGATGCAACACAGGACTATCACAGTCAGGGGACGTGAATGCAGAAGAGGACAGTAGATATCTTCTCTGGACCTCAAGGGCAGAGGTCCCTTCAGCATTCCAAGGGAAAGCCAAGGCAAACTTAGAGGCGTTATGGTGTAGCCCTGTCTTAAAACATACGCTTGAAAGCCTTCAGCATCTCTCATTATTTATATTTTATGTACTTTTTATGTTATTTTGAGCAATCTTGTAAACTTATTTTCCCATGACAATGTCTGGCTTCTATTTCCTTCAAGAACAAATTATTAACAGCAACAAAGCTCTTGTACATCCTCCTTTATTTTTCAGTGCAAGATGAAAAATACAACATACATACAACCAGCAACATTGAAGCAGTCTAGGTAGAATATTTTTTATACTGACATGAGAAGCATGAAATTACATTTGTCACATTTCTCATTACTTATTTCATTAGTATCAATCTGATGATTTGGTACTTGGAACTTGCAGAAAGCATTCAGAATCGGAATCAGAATAATACAATGAGAGAATGCATTAGAACTTTTCTAATAAGCATGGTGGCATGGAGCTAATTCACAATAGACCAGATCAAGTTGTGTGAGACAAAATTTGCTGGAGCACTTCCAGAGGAGGACAACAAAGCTGGCGAAGGGCCTAGAGAGTAAGTCCTGCGAGGAGAGGCTGAGGGAGCTGGAGCTGTCCCAGAGCTGGGCTGCTGGGAGCCTGGAGAGGAGGAGGCTTAGGGGTGACCTCATCACCCTCCAAGACTGCCCGAAAGGAGGCTGTAGCCAGGTGGGAGTCAGTCTCTTCTCACAGGCAGCCAGTGACGGGACAAGAGGACACAGATTTAAGCTGCTCCAGAGGAGATCCAGGTTGAACATCAGGAAGAACTTCACTGGAAGGGTAGTCAGGCATTGAAATCATCTGCCCAGGGAGGTGGTGGACCCACCACCCCTGGAAATATTCCAGAAATGATTGGACATGGTACTTAGTGCTGTAGTTTAGTTGACATGGCGGTGTTTGGTTGAAGGTCGGACTCCACGATCTGAAGTCCATGAAGGACTCCATGAAGTCTTTCCAACCTTTATGATTCTGTGANCGAAGGGCCTAGAGAGTAAGTCCTGCGAGGAGAGGCTGAGGGAGCTGGAGCTGTCCCAGAGCTGGGCTGCTGGGAGCCTGGAGAGGAGGAGGCTTAGGGGTGACCTCATCACCCTCCAAGACTGCCCGAAAGGAGGCTGTAGCCAGGTGGGAGTCAGTCTCTTCTCACAGGCAGCCAGTGACGGGACAAGAGGACACAGATTTAAGCTGCTCCAGAGGAGATCCAGGTTGAACATCAGGAAGAACTTCACTGGAAGGGTAGTCAGGCATTGAAATCATCTGCCCAGGGAGGTGGTGGACCCACCACCCCTGGAAATATTCCAGAAATGATTGGACATGGTACTTAGTGCTGTAGTTTAGTTGACATGGCGGTGTTTGGTTGAAGGTCGGACTCCACGATCTGAAGTCCATGAAGGACTCCATGAAGTCTTTCCAACCTTTATGATTCTGTGATTCTGAGGTACAAAATAATTCCCTTTCTCTGTCCCCGTTTTGGAACACACACACCCAAGAAAGAAATGTGTCTTTCCTCTTCACCTACCCACAACTGCATAAAATGAGAACATTTTATTGAATACACTTTTCATGGCTCAGCTGTACAAGTAACACTAATAATTACTTGATTATGACTGCTGGTTATAAAGTATTGATTAAATTTTGAAACTATCCAAGTAAGCTACTGCAGTTTTGTTGGTCAGGCCGTATGTTCTTCAGTGAACCAAAGAAATAGTTCAGGCATACACTGCCAAAATCATGCAAAAAATGGTTGGGCTTTTGGGAACTTTGGTTTGGTTTTATGTGAACTAATCAAATTTTGGAGCTATAGGAAAAACCAACAAAGTGCAAAGGTGAAGTCAGATGTTGTAGTCTCTTGTTCATAGAGCAGATCAGAATATCTCAAAAAGATTACACACCTTTTGTGTTCAAATATTTATTTTCTTGTTTTCATTTGACTTTCTGCAACATCTCCCAAACCAAATCTGCATTTTGTCAATTCCAAACTTCACCTGAGGGACAGTTTATGCTTCTCTTGCATCATCCTAGGTGGGCATTAAAAAAATCAGTGTAAAAAGTCTAAAAGAGATTATTTTTTCCAAGGTCTTTCAAGAGAGGAAAAAAGACATCTCTTGATAGTGACTGTAGGCTAGACAGTGGATATTCTGAAGACTCTAGTTTTAACCAGTTCCTTAGATGACTGGTGTTATTCTTTAGGGTTGACAGCCAACTGAACATGAGCCAAAGTGCACTCTGGTGGCCAAGAAGGCCAAGGGCATCCTGCCCTGGGTCAGGAATGGTGTGGCCAGCAGAAGCAGGGAGGTCATTCTTCTCCTGTTCTCAGCACTGGTGAGGCCACACCTTGAGTGCTGTGTCCAGTTCTGGCCCCTCAGTTTGGGAAGGACGTTGAGATGCTTGAGCGTGTCCAGAGGAGGCAACGAGGGTGGTGAGGGGCTTGGAACACAAGCCCTGTGAGGAACGACTGAGGGAGCTGGGGGTGCCTGAAAGGAGGATGTAGCCAGGTATGGGTCAGTCTCTTCTCCCAGGCAAATTGTGACAGCATGAGAGGACACAGTCTTAAGCTGTGCCAGGGGAAGTTTAGGCTAGACATTAGGAAAAATTATTCACTAAAAGAGTGATTAAGGGAATCACTCTTTGGAATAGCCTGCCCAGGGAGCTGGTGGAGTTACTCTCTGTGGAGGTATTTATAAAAAGATGTGACACTCAGTGCCATGATTTAGTTGATGGGCTTGATGATCTCAAAGGTCTTTTCCAGCCTAGTTCATTCCGTGACTCCCTGATTCTGTGAAAGCGCTAAGGGCTGCTCTGATATTAAGAATGCTCCAAATTCCCCTGAAAGTTAAAGAAAGTCAAGAATGATGTCAGGAGAGTTGCCATGCACAAATGCAGGGATGAGTGCTCTGCAAGATCTGGGTACTTCTGACTTCAGCTATTAATAAATTTAGATAGGATTTTATTTGCAAATATAATGGTCAGTTGCTATTTTTTCTAGTTCGGTTACCTAAGTGTGCAAAACTCATTGCTATTTAGGGGACTAGCTTAAGATTCTCAGGTGATGCCCATATTTATTTGGATCTTTGGCATTTCTCATAGCTACAAGGGTGTTGCTAATACTGCAAGGGTAAAAAATTTCATCATACTACAGAGCTGAGTATTTCAGTGTGTTGGAGCTGGCCCTGTGCAGCCAAACCACAACATTTCTTACAGCATTTAGCTATCAAGTCTCACTCTGAGTTTTTCAGAGCTCAAGTAGCCAGTGACATTTTTTCCTGGATAAAAATCTTAGCTGTAACAGTCAAACAAAATCAAAAATAAGTTTTTGCTATATGGAATCACAGTTTATTGTTCCTCTTCTGCTTACAATGCTCCTTAAAAATACACAATATTGTGTATGCTTCTTTTATTTGTTTGTTTTGTATAATTTGAGCTTATGACTGTGGCTCATTGTAATTCTTCCCCACCTATGTTGTTACCATGGCTGTATTAGTGACTTCCGCGTTAAGATGGAAAAGATGGTACATCTGTCTTTTCTGTGTTGAAACAGACAGATCACTCTGAACATGCAGGAATAGTTTGCAGAGAGAGAGGAACTCTTCTTTCTTCCTGATTTTTTTTCAGTGTAAACTCTTTTTTTCCTCCCCTTCCTTTTATAGTAGCCCCTCTTGTCTGTTCTTCATGATTCACTGCAGACCGTGCTGCTGAGTAGATCCAAGAGTTCAGGAATCACTGATGATCCTTAAAAAAAAAGAATAAAAGCAGAATTCTCCCCAGAGAATGCCTTCCCTGCACATTGAGATCAGAGACCTCCCCAGATGGCTTCCAGCACAACAGAACATTTTTCCCAGGAGTGCCTGAAGCTTTCAGGAGCCCAGAAAGACCCTTCTGAAGTGTGTAATTAATGCACCATCCCTGCACAAGGAATTAGGTATCCTGTTTCTGACACGCACATTCAAACAATATTGATCTGTTCAAAAGGCCTCCCATTTGCTGAAGCAGTTGTATTGCTACAGCTGGTTTGGGTTTTTTTCCTTTTGAGAACTGACATCACTGTTTAATTAGAAAAGGGCAGCCTTAGTCTCAGTGGACTGGACCTCATACACACATCAATATTCTTGCCCTCCTCCTGCTCTTCAAGATATATCTTGATTTGTAATCATGTTGCTGTACATCCACAGGGGAAAACAAAACAAACAACCCAAGTTACAAAGCTCATCTCAATTTGTCATATTTTTGCTTCTGTTCCACAGACCATTCTTTGACAGTGTCTCTGGGTGTTTGGAAAGAGAGAAAAGTAAGGGAAAAATAGTGTTGCCAAAACTAGGAGACTCATTTGAAACATGAGAGAAAAAAAGGAAAAGGAGGCAGTGGTTAAACAGTTTAAGTTGTCTGAAAACAAGGGGGGGGATTGCTCCTGAGAGCAGCAGTACTTGGAGAAAGGTCTTGGAGAAAGGTCCATCTTTTCTAGTTGTGATTTGGCAGTTTTCTCTATTGTGATAGCATCATGCCACTGACGCAGAGATGCTCAAGCAGTGCTAAAATACTGTGTCCTAGGACAAATAATCAAATAGGAGAGGTTTTTAGTGGCAGATTTTTGTTCTTCCCTTGACAGCTATTCATGTAGAGGGATAATGGTAAGGACAGGGGATAACCTGCTGAGATTTTGAAGTCCTCATAACTGAATAAATCAGCACAGATATCAAACAGGAAGGATTTTTTACTGGGCTGGGTGCAAGTGGTGCTGCTTTACTGGTGTGAAGGTCTCTCCTACTGCAGTCTTTGCACTACAAACTCCTGTTTATGTGGGACATCCATTCAGCACACCTAGTACTGAAACCATGCTTAAGCTCAGACGGCTTGTAGGTTCTAAGGACAGTTTTGCAAACATACACTTAGCCCCAGCCAGGATTCCATTGAAAGATGCATTTTTACAAGCAAAATAAAGTAAGCAGAAGAGCAAACTTCATGATAATGACAGTGCCATAAAGGAGAATGAAATAACTACCTCACGTCAGGGAAAAAAAAGGTGAATTAAAGTTTTTATAATGTTTATTATCTTTCACAGTGCAGCCTCCCATGTTTTACTCTATACTATCAAGTGTATTAAAGCTGGTCAGAGAATGGTTTTTGGGAAACATTACGGATGTCCACATGTCAGAGACAGTAGATAGTGGAAGGTGATTTTCTGATTCATTAAACACCAGTCACTATCCTCTGTCCTTATAAGATTATTCAGTAGCACTAAACATACATATGCCATGCACTCATTATTTCAGAATGGTCACTGGTTATGCCCAGAAATTTATTTGACTGTGTTTTGAACCCAAGATTTCGCCACCAATCAATGCTTTGTTTTCATATTTAGTTTTCCTATTGCAAAGTACATCTGGTATTTCGTGAAGCTTCCAGGTGTCTCCAATCTGCAAGATGCTTGTGGTGGAATACTTCTTCCCAGCATCTGTGTTAGGTTCATTCTTTGATATAACCTCTTTTTCAGATTCATTATGCTGGTGCTGCTGACAGTTCAGTCCAGTTCATCTTCTACCAGCCTATCATTCACAGATGGAGGGAAACTGATTTTTTCCCTTGTTCAGCATCCTGTGGTGGAGGTAATGAATTACTACTCTATTTCAGAAACTGTCATCTGCATACATGATCTGTCCCAACTGCTGCCCTGAGTTTTGGACCTTAAAAATGGGCAAAATCTAAAAATTTAAATAGTTACAACTAAATGAAGGGAGGGATTTAGCAACATGGTAGTAGCCTGTAGATTTTCAGCATTGTGCCAGATTCTGTAGATAAACTACATCTTGATAGCTACATATCTGTATTTAATGCTACAGCTGTCAGACAAAAAGGCTGATGGGATTTGGGCCTGGTTTTGGTAAAACAAAATGTCTCCATTTGTCCCTGTTCCTTCAGGTTTATTCTCTATACCAAAATTAAGGGCACAATTCTTGGTGACTAAGAAACCTCAGCCTTTGTTGTTTCTTTGTTTTTTCTAGACTTATGAATTTTTGTTTGACCATACTGGTTATCTTCTGTTTCCTACTACATGTGATTTACATTGCTGTTTTCAATCTGGCCTGTAAAACAGCAGCTGCTATGTCCAAAAGCTGAAATTAATTTCCTTTTTCCAAACCAGAATTTAGATACATTTCAGAGCCAGATAGGAAGAACATCACATCTTACATTATTTATTCCTCTGTGCAGGTTATCAACTGACATCTGCTGAGTGCTTTGATCTGAGAAGCAATCGAGTAGTAGCAGATCAATACTGTCACTATTATCCTGAAAATATCAAGCCAAAGCCAAAACTTCAAGAGTGTAATCTGGATCCTTGTCCTGCAAGGTCAGTTGGCTTTAATTTTAAAGGAGACTGAGCTCTAAAGGAGTAAAACAAAGTAGGAAAATACTCTGTTGCTGTTTCTCACAGTGTCATTTATCCTACATAATTCAACCTCTCTCTCGTTCTAAGAACGCACTGTGTAGAACGCCTCTATTTAGCACTTTCATAGAGCAAAGACTGATTTGAAATGGTTGTTTCTTCCCCTCAGAATGTATTTTGCCTTTGTCACCAAGTAGGAGAAAACAAATTGTCCATAATACCATCCCCATGATCAATACATGTCTCTTAAGTGTTAGTGAGATGGAAAAAATTATTTTTGCAGGAAAATTATTGTCATCACAATTAAATGAACTACTTTTCAGGGGTTTTTGGTTTTTTGGGTTTTCTTAAAATTTTCTCCTTAACAGAAACCCTGCTTGCACTTAGGGCAGCTTGCAAAATGTAATGAGTGGTTTTGTTCTAGTTAACAATGTTATTTGGCTCTGCATGGAAGTCTCATCTCTGCTGCCCAACAGAATCACAGGATGGGTAAGGTTGGAACGGACCACAGGGAGTCATCTGGTCCAACCTTCCTGCTCAGGCAGGGTCATCCCAGAGCACATGGCACAGGGTCACTCTCAGATGATTCTTGAACATCCCCAGTGAGAGAGACTTCACAACTCTGCTGGGCAATGTATGCCAGCTCACTGGCACTGCACAGTAAAGACACTCTTCCTCATGTTAAGGTGGAACTTGCTGTGCATTCTTCCTCAGAAGATTAGTAGTAAAAATAGTAAGATCAGATAGTCACATTTTCATGTATAAGAAAAGAAAGAAAACCACAAAAAAGACCAATCCTTTGCTGCACTGCTTGCACTGAACTTCAATGGGAGTCCATCTGCAGCCACTCAATAAGCAGCAAACATTTATTTGTGCGGTCTAAATCTTCTGGTCCTCTTGTGTGGCCTTGCTAAAAGATGGTTAAGCATAGCCCAGCAGACATGACCAGGATGCCCTAAAGCCATTTTATCACCAGCTCCTTTCCCTCTAGGCTTGTTTCTTATCAAGTTTGACGTAGTGAGTTCAAGCAAGCATCACCATTTGCTGTGTTGCTTCAGATTGCTGGAGGTTGTCAAAGATAAAAGACATCCTAACAAGAAAAAGGATACTTAAGAAACCTGTGGGGCTTGTATCCACCTGACTGAGGATGGTTGCTGCCCAAACCATGTGTACCAGCTTTAGTGTAGCTAGGCATTATCAGAGCAGAACAAATCATTCTAAGGCAAAGATAGTTTTTACTTTCTTATAGAAAGTTTTCACTGAAGTTCACTGACCTTTTCTGGAGTTAACACTCATATTGCTTTGTCATTGGAGACACCTTTACCCAGAATGTATGGCAGTTTATATGCCTTTGTTCCTATGAGCACATTTTGTTAAAGGCAGATGTCAGAAGAGGCCAGGTATGATCAGGTAGAAGGCCAAAACACGAACGTCTCAGGAAAAGGATTGTTGAAAAATATGAATCAATATCGAACCTAACTTCCAGAGTCACCTATCAGAGTCTCAATGAGAAATTGTATGTAGTTGCTTTTTTTTTTTTTTAATTCTAAGATGCTATTTTTTAAACTACTGTTCTGGGTCAAATATGTAATTTGCCTCTGAAATTTGCGCGGTGGATATTTTCCATACTTTCCTAATTATTTTAGATAACATATTCTCAAATGGTGATGCAGATGACTGCATGGTACATGAGAGGAAGGAGGGAAAAAAAGCAGCTGGGCAGATGTCAGGAAGCAATTTTGTTTTATACAAGATATAACAAGGCAAAGTTGTTGATATAAAGACCCCGAGGGGAGGGAGAATCATTAAGAAATACAGCTATGCCATCCCAGAGGACCTGGTTTTTCGGAAACATCTTCACAGTGTGCCAAATTTCAAATTACTATTTTCAAAAGTGCCTTTGTAAAGAATTCAAGAATCAACAACCCAGAGAAAAATAACAGAGGAAATTCCCTGGTAACTTTTGGATTCCTGATGGTTTCTTAGAGCTGGGAAGAGGGTAGGTGGAGCAGAAACATGGGCTGAGAAGCATGGACAAGGAGGCCGCCTTGGCTCTGCAGTGTCTTTGCTGTGTGGGAGCTTCTCTGCTTCACCAGCATAAAACTGAGATGTTAATTTTTCCTGGCAAACCCAATTCAAATGAAGCATAGCTCATTAGTGGTTGCTGACTGTTCCTGTGGTGTGTTAATGAATGCCACAGAAAATAATCATTGAAGACCTTAGTTGCACTGAATAAAGGAACTGAGAGTGGTTGCTGTAGGAGAGCTTACACTAAAATTTTCAGGGAAGGGTGAGCTGAAAGAAAAGTTTAAATGAATGCCACAAGTATTGTGTGAGCTGGCAGCAAGTTGCTTCTTTAGGTATAGTGCATAGAAATGTTTACTTTATTGTGCTTACTGCTATGGCAATAATTAGCAGTATTGCTGGCATCATGAACAGCAAAAAAGCTTAGTCTCAATAAAGATGGGAAAGTAGGTAGATGGTTATTTAACAAACACGTATAATTTACACATACTCGTTTTCCAGGTTAAGTAGAGGCAGCCACATACACTGTTCATCCAAGTCAGACCAGTAATTCATATCTCACAGAGTACGATACACGATGACACTGAGTGTCTTTTAATCCCTACGTATCAATGCTCTATTCAGCCTCTCTTATCAAACCTGTTTTGCATCCAGCTCATAACAACCAACAAAGTAAAAAAGAAAGATCTATTTGTTTACAGTCCATTATGATTTTACAGCAGTCTGCCTTTGACCGGCAAAAATAAGTCTATATGCATATTATCTACTGCTGTAAACAGCAGACAGTTCTATCTAGTCCACTCCCCTGCTATGTGACAAAATCCAACATTAGTATTTCACCTATTTAATTAAGTGAAAATCTTTTGGCTACACAAAACTTCACAGACTGGAAGGTATTTTTAGCTTTCATCTTTATCCCCCTTTCTGGTATATTTTAATAAAAAATGAATGGAGGTTTTTGGTTTTGGTTTTTTTTTTTGCTTAGAGAAAAAATAAAGTTTGTTCAGATTTGACTTAACCGGGTGTGCTAAACACTTACTTAGGACAATTCTAAGGTGCTATAAACAGAAGATACATTTGCTTCATCATTCCAAAGCTTTCCCCCAAAAAGCAATTTTGACAAATGTGAAAAAGGCTGCTGCCCCACTCATCATTCACTCGCTTACCAGGACACTCTCGGTATTTTTCTAGATTTCATCTTCAGCTTTTACGTGGCATTCCCAGCCAAGCCATTCTGCATTTTTACCATGTCCCATACTTTTTGCCTATTGCCGCTACATGTTAATGTGGGAGTTTCTGGGTCACAAACGGTCTATTTGTGTTTTTTACCAGATTTCAATGTCATATAAAGATTCCTAAAGGCAACTTCAGCAAAGATTCTAAATTCATGAAACAACTGTCTAAAAAATTTCATGTTACCAAGCCTCTAGTATAAAGTATTCTTTTTAACACTTCAGTTCCTGAAGTTCGCCTAGAGTTTTACCTAAGCCTGCCATTAGAAATATTGTTTATACCTGTGGAAAGTTTGAGGGAAAGATATCTCATTCCAGCAATGTTTTCAGCGTCCAGAGACCTGAAAAATTCCTAGATATACTCTATGTATGGAGTTATCCATCAAAATTGCAAACTCCTCTTCCTGCTTGTCAAAGATTTTCTTTTAGCATTCTCATTTAAATATCAATATGGTGGTGGCAGAGGTAGGCATTACAAAAAAGAAATTTAAAATTAAATTTAAATGTTAATAAAATTGTAGTTTTTAGTTGTTCATTTTCAGCTAACTTAACAAGACCACTGAAGTACAAGTAAAAGCATACAAAAGACCCCAGGATGTTATGACCATACAGAGTGATTCTAAGTAGTGAGAAGTCCATAATATACTTAGCAATGTGAAAATGGAATTGTAGATGGAAAAGGAGCTGATAGCAATGGCAATGTTCTGGTAGTAATAATCTGGGTCACCCGAGTCCAGAGCAGGGTAAAGATGAGCAGCAGATAATTCTAATACCTAAAGAGATACATTTCTCTTCAAGACAAGCAGTTGAAACCTTGAATTTTTGGACAGGGCAAAAGTAGTCTAAATTAATCTAGAAAATAACTTTGTCAGAATAGGCAGAGGAAGTGGGCCAGGAAGCACTTGTCGGGCACTTAAAAGATGTGAATAGCAGAACAAATGCAGCTCTAAGGGGACAGTACACATCAATGAAACACGGAAAGAAAGGCAGAAAGGAGCTTCCAGGATGCTTCCAATAACAAGCTGTAAAATGAGAAAATGTGTGATGTACTGCTATGGGCATCAAATACAGGTATCTCTCTGCCCAAGGTGAAGTTACAGGAAAATTAGTCTGTTTTAAGTCCAAGAAGATGCCGAAACTACAGCAAGTAAATGGTCATTTACAGACATTTTCACTGGATAATCAGTTGTTAAAATTTAGTAGTGTTAACTACTTATCAGCTCATTCCCTCTTTGTATCAAACACTGCCCATCCAAACCACCATAAACTATTGAACTGAATTAAAAAAGATGTTTAGAAGCATTACAGTCGTGCTACTGGAAAGAATTACTTTTTCTGCTTTTGACTGGAAACATCTCTTTCAAGGACTGTGAAGAGATTGGGTTTTAGCAGTCTATGGCAATGACAATTAAACCATATGTTGCTTAGAATTTAAAATCTCTACACTATAAACAAGACATTTTTTATAAAGGTAAGATACTGTCATGCTAAACAAACATTCTGTTTAAAGCAAGAAGTATTTTGGAGGCTGGCACAAAAGGATGGCTTTTTCAATAGTGTTTTTCATTCGTAAGTAGGTTTTTAAAGTATCCACTGACATGCCATTTTAAATGTTTAAGCAGCAGACATTGGCTTTTGCTAATCTGCAAAGTACTAAGAGCATATAAAAGGACATATAGATACAATGTACATGGTAGTTCTTCAAGATTCACATTGATAGCATCCAGAAACCAGAAAGACAACTCATACTGGTGGCATAACTGAGAATCACTGTTTCACTGCCTGCAAAAGTAGGCACTGAAACCCATGTTGCCTGTACCTGCGGTGTTACTGTCATCTACCCCAGCTCTGAAGGGAAAAGGTAATAGATCCATAGAATGATACATGGGAGACATTAACAGATACCGTCTCTTTGAGGGCCTCACTGACTGTTTCTCAACACAGAAAGTAGGAGAAGGTCTTGTAGGACAAGGAGATAATGTCACAGTGTGGCATCTTCAGAGATCGCTGAAGTGCAGTATCATGCACTACCTTAGTGTCAGGATTTGAAGTGCTAAAGTGCAATCTTTTGCACAAGATTGTTGTCTGTCCAGTGATAGTCATGGCTTTCACAGAGATGCTGGCTTGAATGCTGAACTATCATCTTTTGTGGTGCGTGCTTTCACGTCTTCCAGCAGAGCCAACCCAAGCTACTTTAGCATTTCGTTATTATTGGTTCACTGCTAATAATGTCTTAAATGTATTCCATTTCTTAGATGGCCCAGTCCCTACCATGCAGATCGTTTCCTCTCAGGTCTGACAGGTTTCAGTAAAGGACTAAATCCTTGTGTGTGAGTCCAGATCAGGAAAGAGGTGTAATGGGTGCAGCCACCTGGGTTATTACATGGGCAGCTCTGCAGCTGTGAGTAGGACACCCCCAGCAGAACAGAGGCCTCAGCAGAAGTAAAGGTTGTGAGCCAGAGGCATGTGAGCATACTGCAGAAGCTGGGCAGTGGCACAGCAAGGGTGCAGGACATCAGCACGGGAGTGGCAGGCTGTCCCCATGTGGATCACACCACCCTGAGGCACCTTGGGAGCAATGTCCTTTCTCTCTGCTGGCTCCTCTCTCAGTTCTAGCATCCATGCCCCTGCTTGGCTCAACAGGTTCCAACCTGAGACTCATCAACATGCAGGAGAGAGAGCTGGGAAGGGCTGGCCTTGTCAGAAAGACAGAGTCATCAGGGAGGTAGAGGAGAAAGGCACTTAAGCTTGTCATCTGTGCTAAATCAGGTTAAGGGGGAAAAGGAGCATCTGGGGTGGAGTTGATCAAACATGTCTTCCAAGGAATGCAGCTGTGGAAACTCATCCCATGGGAAGGCTGAGTGTTTGCAGAGATGGCAAATCTGATTGCAGCACTCTCATCTCTGGCATGTGCAGCTCCCATTCCAACTGTACACATGCCTTGGAAGAGCAACTGTGTTGAGATTTCCAGCCCTCAGGAGGAAAAAAAAAGCCAATGTGACAGGAGTTCTTGGTCTGAAAGGCATGGTAGATTGCAGACATATGAGACAGAACAGCCCTGCAAAATAATTTGCTTTGTGCTCTTGCCCCTGCCAAATCTCTTGATGTTTTGTGAATGAGTCCTGTTAGCTACTCACACATATTTCAGTGAAGGAATTATTATTTCCTCTGCTCATTTAGCAACCATCCCCTTTGCATTGTCTGGAAAATGTGCAGTAAATAAACCCCATAAAGTAGATCTCTTCCGTTTTGTTTATAGGAGTATGATGGACTGATAAATTAATGGAATTTAAAACACTTTGTCTCATCAAAAAGTAATAATGCACTGAAGTAATCTCTTAAGATTTTTTTAAGTGTTAACTTAGTCTTAGTGGTTTTTTTATGGAGCACATACAAAAAACCTCACACAAGACTAGCTAGAAAAGTGCAGATGGCATTAATGCTACAATGACCATCTGCTCTTCTGTTTTATCGTTAATTCTTTTTTAAAGTCATAAATTAAACCATTGTGTGGGGGTCTTCTTCCTTGATATGACATTATGGCTGTGATTCATTTTCTTGTAGTCACAGAATGAGAGCCTTTGGCAGCCTCTCACATACAGACAAAGACAGCATCAGTAAATCTGTGGAGCTCAATACCGTTTACAGAAATGTAATTTTTGCATGCAAAATTTTTTGAGGGTCAAACCTTTCCAATTACAATATTAACCTAGTGCTTTGTAAATATTGCTTAATATTCATAACAGTGTTTGAATATAGTACAGTTATTTCTATCTGAACGGTCTTGGAAGCAATGCATTCTAAAGCATGTAGACCTGGACTATGCATAGACATCATGTTTATTGGAAAGAAAATGCTTTTCACTGCAATGAATGAGAATTTTTTTGAAATCTGCTTTTTTCTTTGGTGGTAGATGCTTTTATAGTGTAATTATTTCATTTTTTAACTCACTATGATAATTTTTTTTTCCCAAACACTTCTCAGCAAGCTGATGAACTGGAAAGTACAGGGAGCTTCAAAGTGGAACTTCAACAGCAGTAGTAGAAAAGTCAGGAAAACAGCAATATCCCAAAAGCAGGGGCAAAAAAAGCCTCACAAAAAGTTCCCTCCCATCTTCTTAAAATACTAGTACACCATTCCTCCACATTCTACAGATGTCTACCCATCGAGCTAAGTCTGAAAAGACTTGTTCATTGACCATACTCTAAATGATCCATTTGTCTTTTCCAAAGTTTCCCAGTGCCAGAACAACCTCTCCTAGATTTTTAGATTTTTGTGGAGACAGGCAGCTCTTCGAAAATGCAAATATGCGCACTCATGCAGAGAGTTCCTGTGACTGCAGTGGCTGCTAATCTTAGAGGGAACTGTCTAGTCCCTCTCACACACTTCCAGGGCTCCAGCTGCTTCCCGCGCTTTAGCTGGAAAATTCCAGCACACTGACCTGGCGCTGACTCCTTTGCTGTGGAAACACAATGAGATCCATTCTTCTATCTTGGACAAGTTATGCATGTAAAACCCCTGTCAACTGAAAGAAGAATAGACCCCTTTAGGCCTGGCCTGACAAGACTCCTTTGAATGCTTACAGCATTTTTCAGTGAACTGTGTTGAGGATGGAGAATACTTTCTGCCTTCCCTCTTCTTTGCTCCTTCCCCCTTGCAGAAATCCATAGCAGCATACCTACCACCTCTCATCTGTAAAAGGCTCCCAAAAACCACCTTTATTCTTGACATTCAGTTTCATCTCTCTGTTAGTTGGATGGAGACACACTTTTTATTTTAATGCAATTAGTATTCACTTCTTTATTTTTGTGTCCACTTGCCCCATCCAAATACTCAGGTGGCTTTGGTGAAGGTGATAAATGAGGTCTTCCGATATCATCTGTTTTATTTTAAGAGATATGCCTGAATAACTAGAAGACAACATGGTTAAAGCTACTCTGAGTCAAAATTATAAACAATGCAGACAAAATATAGAATTTCAGATCAGCAATTCAGTGAGACCCTGTAAGCTGCCAATCAGAAAAGTGGCTTCCATCTCACACATGACTGACATGATGATATTTCAGATAATCCTAATTTTGATGTATGTTATTGTCTTCTATAACTTTCAGATGTTACATTGTGACAGCACACCAATAACAGTACAGCAAAGCAATCCAACCAGTTATGACAAACAAAAAAATCCAACCTGACACGTTAATCTTTTCTCAGGCTACTTTCTTCCAAGGGGAAAAAAAATAGATGCAGATCTGGACTTATTTAGGGTGAAAAGACAAGAATTGCATATATAAATTCTTGCACTGTGATTATCCAGATTGCTAATCCTGTTCCCTGTAAAAGCAGAGGTTTTATTCGATGGGCAGAAACAACCATATAATAGTTTAAAAAAGGATTTTATTTAGAGGTCTCTGCAGCAGATAGAAGCTCCCCTATTGTCCTCAGTGACTTTAGATCCAAGCTTCAAGAATATATTAAGTATAGAAACATTATTTTTGATGCTATATAATAACAATATATGTTAAAATAATGTTTGAGTCACTTTTAGCAATAGATTGGTTGTTTGTCAAACCATAATAAATTTATGTAGAAAGTAATAACCAATGATTTATTATTTGAATTACTCAGAAAAAGTAGGATGGAAGCATATTTTTTTAATGGGATGATATCTTATGTAAAGTATCTTGTTTTGTTGATTTATAATACTGTAATACAAAAAGTTGTGTAATGTAATACAATATTGTCATACAGAAGTTGTATAATGTAATCATCTAGTGTTTATTTTATTATGTGTACCTTCTACTCAGAGGGTTGGCATTATTGTTCCTAACAGTGATGGATACAAGCAGATCATGCCCTATGACCTCTACCATCCCCTTCCTCGGTACGTAAAACAGCCAACCAGATGCCAGGCTTAAAAATCCATTTTCTTTTTCTTTTATTCCTCTCTGTACTTCTGCTCTACTCTCAGGCTAAATTGACAGATGCTGCTTTTCTCTTGCTCTGGACTCATACAGATTAATGTAGAGATGTTCAAGTGCTAACCTGTTGTAATAAATTCTGACAACGCAGAACTGAAATTATAATCTGTCTGAAGGAGAAATGCAGATTTATTAAGTGTGTAGTCCCTTTCTTTCTCCTATTCCTTAACTCCACTTTCTCTTTTCTCTCACAACTTTCCTGTTCTTGCCCTTTACTCCTCTCTGAGCAGAACTATAATCTGTGGCTTTGTTATGAACCACAAGATTTTCTCTCCCTCACCCTCATTTTGCTGTTTCTTGCATGCCTATAATTTGTGAGATTTTGGGTTTTGACATTAGTGTTGTTTTCTGACCCTATAAACCCATGCTAATGCCTTCCCCAGGGGCATTAGTTCATCAGTTTTTCTAAGAAATAGGTGATCAGGGCAGGAATAGGATCAAGACCTGATTTTTATCATTAATTATCTCACAATTAAGTGTCTTTAATGTAAGACCCAAGATTCTCTTGGAAATAATCAGATAAGTATTTATTCTTAAAGCAGTGAATACAACTGTTGATGATAAAAATATTTGATAACTGAAGGACAATAACATCTGGGTTTTGAAATACTGCCTGGACATGCAAAAGTACTGTACCATATTTTCTTCTTCATTAATTTATTGTGTCATGGGCTGTGAAATCACAGAAAGAGCCCTCTAGACAACTTGATAGACTCATCGAGGTGAGGAAACAACCTCCCTCCAAATATATCGAGGCCTGATGCACAGAGCTTTCAGCATCAGTGTGCAAATGCAGTGTGTTCCCACTCCACAGTCTCCAGCCAAATCATGGACCAACCTCCAACTGAGACAAAGAGCAGAACAACTTACTAGCCAAGCATTGTGACTGCCATTCATGTTCAAACCCTTTGACATCTGTGCCATTAGGACTAGGCAATTCTCTTCCCACATAAATGCTTGTGTTCACATGCACATAGTCATGATCACCAAACGTTTGTGAGATACACTTACGAAATATACCTCTGCATCTAATTCTTTGTTTTCTGGAAAACATTTTTCTTTGTTGTTTATTTTTTTAAAAGCCCCACATACATACATCCTGGCCTCAAAAGTTAAACCTTTTAGTAAGAAATATAGAAGCTAAAATACAAACACAGGGTTAACACACTAGCTTAAAAAAAATTATTTCAGTTGTGTAGAAAGGGCATGAACATTGACAAGGGACAGAGAAAATTTTATATCAGAAGATGATTCAGCAGTACTTAATAGTGGAGAGAAAAGGAAAAGGAAGGAGAGGGGAGGGGAGGAGAGGGGAGGGGAGAAAAAGAAAAAAAAGAAAAAAAAGAAAAGAAAAGAAAAGAAAAGAAAAGAAAAGAAAAGAAAAAGAAAAGAAAAGAAAAGAAAAGAAAAGAAAAGAAAAGAAAAGAAAAGAAAAGAAAAGAAAAGAAAAGAAAAGAAAAGAGAAAAGAAAAAAGAGCAAGATCAAAGGACTGAAAGACTATTCAGTTTGAGACTATTTCTCAAACTGTTCCGGATTATGGTCTCACCCTGCAACTGTCCCTTTGCATCCACTCTTCCAGCCTCACTATTCTGCTTTAATCTGCCCCTCCATCAATTTCTCAGGCTGTAACAGCATCCTGGGTCTTCTTGCTCCCTTTTCCTGTCTGCTGTTTTACTACTACTTCCCCTCTTCTCTCTCTGCCCCACTCCAACCTGTGCTCCTGTGAACCCACCAACAGGGCTCAACTCTTCCTTCATCATCCTGACAGGGAAGACACAGCTATATGTGTTTTCTCCAAACCTCAGAGGCAGCTGAAACTGAATAGAGCATGAGACTGGCGTAAGACAGGGCCAAGTCAGAGAGATAAAAATGCCTTTCCTCTGAATTTGCACAGTTTAGCGAAAACAAACAAACAAAAAAACCCCAAAACAACAACAAAATGAAAATTTAAAAAAAATTAAGTTAAAAAGACAAAAAAAAGCAACAAAAACCAAGCCAAACAAAAAACACAAATCCACCCCAAAACAAATTTTAAAAAACTCAAACCAAACCAATGAGGCCCTGGTTTGATTGCAATACCTGTCTGATACTGGCATCTAATATCAGGGAGAGAGGAGAATGATAAACATTCCAGAAGTAGAGAGCAAATCTGTGAAGGCTTCTTTGCAAGGTTTCCCTACTGCAACTCCTCAGCCTTGTATTTTATCACCAAGATTGAAATGTATGATATAACTTTTAATGCACCACCAATTCTTTTCACAAATCTTCAACTAATATTGCACCCTTCATACCTTGAAAGGACATGTGACACCTGCTTTAAGAGGTATTCAACAGGGAAATTTCATTTTCCTCTTTTACATTCTTACAAAACCTGAGAACCAAACTATCTGCTGTATTTAAGCTACTTGGAATTGCTAAGATTGCCTAAGGCATCTGGAAACTTGTCCCAAAGACTTCAGGGAACGTCCTGGTGCCATCATTTTTTGAGGCTAGGAGAAGATGGCTCAGGTGGGCTGCAGAAAATTTTTCAGTTCATTAATTTCAGTTTGGGGCCTCTTGTTTGTGGTAGCAAGAAACCCTAGCTGTGTGTTGGGAAACTTGTTCAGCAGAGCCACAGAAAGTATTCCTAAAATTACGTCTTTGTGAAATATGTGGCTTATGATCAGAACACGATGATGGCTGTGCATAGTGTAAAGATTGTTCCACCAGTCCTAGTGATAAGTCATAGAATTAATCAGTGGCTTTACTACCCATAAACAACTTCTAATTTAAGACAATTCACATTGAGTTTTATGGTGCTACCAGAGAGTAGCCAGGTGAGGGTATTGCTAGGTACACTGGAGCGGATGAGAAGAATGTGGGCTGATATGATGGAAAATTAGAGAGGAAGATAAGCATTTTTCATATTGCTCAACAGCCTTGGGATCCTGTATTTGTTACTTAACAAAAATATTTCCTTTGTTTTAAGTCAGAAAATAAAAGTCCTCACCTTTTACTTCTTTTACTTCTTGTCTGAAGGAGGAAACAGATGTTTTCAGAAAAACTATTCTTTGAAGTCAAAAACTGAAATCTTTTGATCAAAATCATTGTTTCAAACAGTATTTGTAATGTCATTATGAAAAAGACGTTTACCTTGTGGGGTAAAAAATGATTTCATGAAATGTTTCCAGATAGGCAGAACACACATACTTCTGTACTTCAGTCATGCACAGCAATATACAGGAATAGCCACACTGGATCGTGGGAATGGTCCCATATCCAATCAGTGACAAGGGCTTGAATATAAGAGAGGCAATCCCAGACTATTTTGTGTGGACAGACATGTATATATATAAAGGAATACATATCTTACAGCATATGCATCACTAGAAAAAGGATTATTCTCATAAGTATACATAGCTGTTCAGAACATATGTATATTGTTCTTAGGATCTTTCATTACATTCTCAATGGCACTTGTAAGAAAAGATGGATTCTCAGCTCCTCTCATTGCCTTAACTGTAAGGAAGCAAGGTCCATCTGGTTTATCCATGTGAGGACATGTATCTTACTAGTATAGTCACATTTTCTTTTGGTAATTTCCTCTTATCTTTCTTTCTTTCTTCTCTACTGAGTTGCTTCCTTGGAAAAAACCCCGCTCTTTCCCTTTATGTCCTGCGAAAGGTGCATCAGCCTCACAGCACACTGAATTTCCTGTGATTTGTGACAGATTCTTCAGAATATGAGAAATCATGAAAATATGATAATCCCATCAATGAAAAAAGAAAAAGAAACTAAGTTAAAATTATTTAGATTTTCTGTGGCAGTAGTAATTGGATTAGTGGGAGAGAGGAGATTTCATATTGTTAATTGAGGCATAAAAGACACCAGCCATGAGCATACTTTACTGCTGTGGACACCTATGAAAATAGATACATTATTAATTTTTGCTGATGTTACCCAGGCGAAAAACCAAGCCAAGCCAAACCAAACAAAACCAAATAAAACAAAACAAAACAAAAATCCCAAACCAAAACAAACCACAAACCAAACAGGAAAACCTATACAAGCAAACAACCTTGCAGATAGCAGTTTATGCATTTTGGGGGTACAGGTGGGAGTGGGAACAAGAAGGATAATGTTTCCTGATGCCTCTTTGTTTTCCCAGATGGGAAAGTACACCCTGGACTGCCTGTTCCTCATCCTGTGGAGGGGGCATCCAAAGCCGCAGCGTCTCCTGTGTGGAAGAAGACATTCAGGGACACATCAGCCCTGTGGAAGAATGGAAATGCATGTATACTCCAAAGATGCCTATTGTCCAGCCTTGCAATATATTTGACTGTCCAAAGTGGCTTGCTCAAGAATGGTCTCCGGTAATCAGCGTAGTTTTGTTGGGTTTGTGTTCAACACGCTGGGGAAAATATAATGAATTATAGTTGAGCGAGTTTTCGGAAGTAGGAACATTTACTGTTTTCTCTCATTGACCAACACCTCTATTTTAAATTATGCTATTTGTCTAACTGCAAAGTAACCACTCAGGAAAAATATATTAATAAGATGAACATGAGCAAGGAGAATGATGGAAAAATAAATCAGCTCTGTAACATTAATTTGTGACCTTCTACTAATAATAGACTGGGAATATAAGTGAAATGCGCAAAAAAAAACCCAATAAGCATGTAATGGTATTTCTGTATTACAATATTTCAGTCATAAATGGAAACTCAAAATCTCTCTCTGAGAAATTTCAAGAAGCTCATAAATCTATGTATGACTCTGCTCTTTGATACCTGTATTAGTCTGTTCCTGACTTGCCTTTTCTTCTGTAAAAAAGTAAATGTCTTGGAAATGTCCTTCCACAAAAGTAGTGAAATATTTTAACTTCATGCATAAAGACTTGGCTTGAATATAATTTCTCACCACCCTAGTTTCTCAACAAGTAAATTATGCTTTAGAAGCTAGGCTAGCTTACCTACAGATGAAGTGCTCTTGACTGATTGCAGTGTTAGCTGATTTCCAGATGAAAGCTCCTGTCCAAGTGCAAAGCAACATTGGTAACATCCATAGTGCTTCCACCTGATTGCTAGTTTTGATCGCCACCTGTGCAACCAATTTCGAAACAATCTGTGCAGGGGGTAAGAGTTGATGAACCAGAGCAAAATTGAATTTAAAAAAAAATTCAGAAAGTGTCTGAAGGAAGAAAGTCCAATAGTTTCCCATTCTGTTTGGTGCTTTTTCCCAGAATAGCTGACGCATAAGCACCAGTACTTTGTCCAAGCAAATCACAGTGGTTCCAAATGAAACTGACAGGGTGTTACTGAGCATATCCAATATCGGACAGATGGCTACAAGCCAAGCAGGCAACATTGCAAGAGTGACACTGCAAGAGAAGTCCAGTGGCAAAATGTCCAAATCAAGTAAATGTTCTGAGCAAAAAGGCAAAAATTTCTGTCAATTTTATACCTTATCCATAATTACCAAATATTATGAATACTTTTTTTCAAGTTTGCATGTTTCTTCATCATATTTGGCACTCTTATGTTGCATATTCCCCTTCTATTTATCATTGCTACGTGTGAATTTTTTTTTCTCCTTTTCATTTTCTTCTTTCATGGCTTTTTTTTCAATCCAGTGCACTGTGACCTGTGGACAAGGACTCAGATACCGTGTGGTCCTTTGCATTGACCACAGGGGGATGCATACAGGAGGTTGTAGTACTAAAACAAAGCCACACATAAAAGAAGAGTGTGTTGTACCCACTCCTTGCTACAAGCCCAAAGGTAATGAGGCAGAATGTTTCTTATAAAAATTTTTCGGAGCTCTTCCATGTTCAGCTGTTTTGTTTTGCTGCTGGCATCGCTCTTTCCACCTGCACTGAGTTATGATTTTGCCACCTGTCTGTTCCTGTCTGCCTGCCAGCAGCTTGGAGTGAGTGCTGATCTCTTTCATCTTGCAAACTTTGGGCTTTTTGCAGTTAACTTGTGGTCCAGTAGACTAAGCAATAGAAATGTAAATCTGGCTGCATTTTCACTGTTTACATCCTAGCTAAATGCAGCAAGACACAAAAGAGATCTTGTGTTGCAAACCATCCAAAACTGACTTCTGCTTAGAAGGGTGCAACACCAGCTAGGAAGGGTTTGCTTACCTCTATCTGTCATGAAATGTCTTCAAATGGGACTCGTCAGGGAACAAAGTAAATTAGTCTTTTCTGGAAGCCCACCCTTGCAAGAGCATGACATCTTTACCCTGCATAAGATCTTGTGCTGGCCTTTGCAGCACATACATACTTAATTTTTGAATGTAGGGAGTTACTTCCTTCTTCCATGTTTTCACACAGAGTGAAGAGTCCTGTGCAAAGCTTGGCATAATTTGGTTTAGTTTCCCTCCTCATCTTTGTTCGGCAATACTCTCACAGTTCTCCCTTCATAATGCAAGGCATAATGTTTGAATATCCATGTATCTGAAGGCCAAGCAGTGGTTTCAGAAGAGTGTTGGACTAGATGGTATCCAGACCTGTCACCCAAACCAAATTATTCTATTTTTAGGCTAGAATTTTGTCCTTTTTATTTCACACAACTAGAGTTAGATATTTAGGGCAGAAGGGGTAATGAACTTATCTATTGAATCTTTTAGTCCTAGACTAAAGTCCTAGACTGGTTTTTTTTTCTACAGCTGGATTAACACAAACCAGAAAACAAACTTCCTAGCTGAGAGAAGCAGCAAGGCAAAAAATGTGGAAGTCTCTTTTCTCTTAACACACAGCAAAAAAGAAATAGAAGGCATATTTTTCATGTAATTTTTTTCATATTAATTTATTCAAGCCTTAAGGCACTTTATGTTGCACCAATAATGGGGAAAAAAAGGATATCGCTAGATTAAGTGATGATTTTCAGTTTTTATAGTGAACGTATATTCATCTAATACAACTTTCTGTGTAATATAAGTGTTTTTATTGGGAGTGTTTTAAAAAGAAAATATTTTACTTTAATCTCCAAAGGTAAAAATTTCCCCTTAGCTTATGTTAGAAGTGCTTTTTGTTAATTTTTCTGTCAAAGCATACATCAACATTTCTAATCCTCTAACAAATTTTGCAGTGTAGATGCTAATTAACTGCACCTGTAAAAAAAAAAGGTTATTTAAAAAGTCACAAAATAAGCTACGTTAGACAAGAATTTTGCTTTTTACAAGCACTTGCATCTAAACGAAAAAATCACATAAGTAAGATGTGACTTTCCAAAACCCAAAAAACAAACTGTAGAACACAGAAATATTTCCTACATATTCTGGATGGTTAGTAAAATACAGATTAAATGAAGAGCTGTGATGGCATTCATCCTTAAATGGCACTAATATGTTAGATGAAGAGCTTGGCAAGCTGTTTTTAAGATAGAGGAATAGTAATTCTATTACTATCCTCTTTTCCTCTGTTAGTAACTTGCTTCAAGGAAATTTGCATGACTGAAGTTGCAGTAGCTGTGCAGTCAAATTGTAGGTCATTTTTCCTCTGTTATGTAACTGAGAGATGGAAAACTTCATGTGCGTATGTGAAATGTTCATTGTTCTGCACAACAGTCACAGAAAATTCCTGACTATTCTGAATGACATTAACCTGCTCCTGTTGGCGAGTACAAGTCCATCCTTACACAAACCCAAAAGGCTTAGGTGGTTTGTGAGTGGCAAATAGGTTTGGCTCTGGTCCTCCTCAGTAGTCTGAGTCTCACCACCCGTCACCCCACCACCCTTGCCCTGATCCTAGCCCAGAATGTTCTGTTGAAGTGCGGAGCTCCTTCTCAACTTTTAGTGCCAAATTTGCTCTTGCTTTATACCCTTGTAGATCTAAAACAGCTCTGCTGCTTTCAGCTCAACTACTCCACTCTGACGCTGCGTTAAAGTGGAGCTTGGCTTGCAAAGCAGCATGGCCCTGCACTCCCCAGAGCAGAGCAGCCCATTACCCTGTACGCACATTCTGGAGGGGGAGAAAACCAGCTCCACTGTTTTCCATCAGGAATGACAGAAAAAATATTAAGTTCATTTTTTTAAATCCACATAGCTGATGAACTGATAAACTGAGTTGAAAAGCATAGCTGGGCCATTTAATTATAGTTTTCTTGTTGTATCACTCATCAAACCAGGATTTTCTTTATTTTTGTAATCTGCCGAAACCAAACTCAGCATGTCTTCTCAAATTCTAAAATGTAAAAGTAGATGCAGGCATGTTTCACATTTTGCCTTGTGTAACGGAGGCCTGTTACACTTGCAAGTTTCCTTCCAAAAAAATACTTTCCAAAGTGCCTACTTTTACCGTCCCATTGTATAGTCTGAAAGATGACAATTCTAATTTGCCTGTCTGGCTTTAGGGCACTATAGCCCTTCCACCTGCAACAGTGAAATATCTGGCCATGTAACCTTGTAAGCGATACAGTCCAGGTGATGAAAGAGTTTGTTTCTTTCTCATGTTCTCATTTCTCTTTTGCTTCTTTTTACTTGGCCCCCATTTGTGTGAAGGCACCCATACATCACACACATGCTTGGTGAGCACAGGGAGGGTGGCACACACACAGCAGTGTTACCACATGCTTCCTATTTTCACATGCTTGTGTTTGCTCCATAGAGAAACTTCCTGTGGAAGCGAAGTTGCCATGGTATAAGCAGGCTCAAGAGCTGGAGGAAGGAACAGCCGTATCTGAAGAACCCTCGTAAGTCCCAAAAGTTTGCTTATGACAGCTTCTTGTTATGTGATCCTGAGAAGCTGTGGTTGCTCCCTCTCTGGAGGTGTTCAAGGCCAGGTTGGACGAGACTCTGAGCAACCTGGTCTAGTGGAAGGTGTCCCTGCCCAAAGCTCAGGGAGTAGGAACTGGAAGGTCTCTAAGGTCCTTTCCAGTCCAAAGCCCTTTGTGTTTCTGTGTTTCCATGTGAGAACCTGGGACTTGTGCAGAACTAGCACAATCTCTTGAAGGTATTTGGCTTCTGTTTAGTGTAAAGGGTAAACCCAACCCTGTGGAAATCTGTGGTCTTAAGGCTGTATCATACTTAGGTGCAAATATACAGATTTCAAGAGGGTAAATGCAGATCTAATTTAAGCAAATATACACATTTTGTGTAAGGTCATTACAAGAATATGATAATAAAAGTGCATCTGGCTATGTATTTATATGTTCTCTATTACTACTATATCTTCACAGCTTGGCAGCTTTATTTATTTTATCAATACCCCTGTGAAGTAAGAGGCAAAACAAAGTAGCCAGTGATGATTCCCTCTTGCCTTTTCCCCCAAGGAAAAGCATAGTAACAGTAAAAAAAAAAAAAAGGATAAATTTTACCAGAAAATAAACTGGAATCCTGTGATGCATACCAAATAAGCCTAGAGCAATGAGACTGAGAAATTATAAGTACTCTTACGTTTCGTTATAAGTACTTATTATGTTTTAGAGATTTTTGTCTGAAACTGTGATAAATCCATCCTATAATTGCCACTTCTGTACACAGTGTCCATCAATATCCAGTTCCTTGTGTCTGAGCACATGGCATTTTTTATTACGAATGCAACTATGTATTAGATTAAATAACATTGTTATGCAATATAATTGCAGTTTTGGTATGATCAATCTGAATTTAAGTAATTAGAAACTGAAGCATTGCCAGAGAGCTGGAGACATATGTAATAAGTCCTCCAAAATAAAAAAAAAAATCCAGCTGCCGTAGTATAGATACATACATATAGACAAATATATGTATACAGAAGCATTTATACACACATATACACAGACAAATGTACATTCGTATGTATTCATACAAATTTGTAGCAGCTATCACATATAGTATAATGAGATCTTTAACCTACAGACTTTATAGGTTGATTAATTCAGAGTCAAAGCCTAGAAAATTTGTTATTTGTGGAAATACTAATTTTTCATTAGTAAAGTGCATTTTCTTGTGATTTTTCTCATGACTACACTAAATTACTTAGATAAATGTGCATTTATCAACCTGTAAATAAACCTCAGGAACATACAATAGGAACAATAATAATATGCTCTTATGTGGTCATATTTGAAATAATTTGTTACACTAAGAAATGTTTTGATCAGTTTTGTGAGCAAGATTGATTGCACTGTAGAAAAGGAGTATAGGTGTATACATATGTGTGTGTGTGTGTGTATACATATGTGGGTATATAGCTTTAAATATTAACAAGAAGGGATTTGTAGAGAATAGGCATAACCTGTTGTTTGTCATGATGTGTATTTTAATAAAATATTACGGGAATATTACTTGTGATACTAAAACAGTCCATGAGAGATCTAAAGGGAGGAAAGGGATTTAAGAGCTTCAAATTGTTTTCAAGTGGAGTTATGGCACCTCCATACTTTATGTCACTGCTCTGCTGCATTGAAGGCTATTTTCTGCAGAGACTACTGCATCTGCTGCAAGGCCCCAGTGGTGCCAGTGGGATTCTATTATTCCCTTTCTGGACAGTGGGCCATAGTCCAGACTAGATTCAGTCTGCCATGAGGTGACATTTTCTACACTTGTTTTCTGCCTTCAAGGCAGACCTCTAGGAGTATTTCTAATCTTTATTTCAGGCTGATGAGAAACCTACTTAATACAAGTTCAAGTACAGATTTTTATATCTGTTGACTAATAGGAAGAATAAAGGGCATGAAGTCAAGGTCTTCACACAAACTTTCCCAGAGCTCAGAGATGCCTTGACTATAGTTTAGAAGGATTTTTGGTTATAAGGCATGAGATAGGAAAACCAAATAAAAACTTAGCAAATTCGTGCTGGAAGAACCATGCATACAATCCCCATTTGTAAACTGCAACATCCATCTGCATATTGTTCCAGAATATCTAATCTGTTGCAGGAATCTTGAGCAGTGAACTTCTACCTAAAACTGGTTTTGGTGCCTCACTATTACTATTGCTTTTCATTAATGTCTGACTTTAAACAGTTATTCATTTTAGGTCCCGATTATTAGATTGAAAAACAGTGTGTAACAGTATAAAAAAGAAGACAAAATGTTTAGAACTCACCAATACAAAAAGAACAATCAGCTTTGGGGGCAGCTTTTTAGCATCATTTCATTCAGCGGTGTAGGGATTCCAAACACACCAAGAGCGAGGTGTATTCCCTGATAATGCACGTTTTGGCCCGTACTTCTGCAGCTGTGCAGGGACACAATGTAGCACTCCATGGCCCACCACCCTTACAGATGTCAGGCTACCACCCACATATTTTAGCTGATGAATGATCAGCCTGGAGAGTAGATACATGGTCATTTGAGGCTTGTAACCGTTGAGAGCTTTTTAGTGTTGGATCCAGCACTTGCTGGTGTAAGACTGTGTGTGATGTAATTGGTGCAGTAATTACCAGTTTCATTACTACACTTGGGCAGACATCAGCAAGGATTCATTCTTTTCTCCCACTTCATCTGAGGCTCTTGCCAAGCTTTCTTATGCCACCAAGTCCCTGACTGCCCCCATTCTTCTCTACAGACAGAGCCATTCTTTATAGCCAGTAAACCATTCTTTCCTGACCACTGTGATCCTTTCTCTCTTGTCCTTCTTTGGGCAAAGAAAACAAACCTCATCTATAAGCAATTCTATCATCTTTCTCAAAGTTTATATTTGATTAGAAGTTTAAAAGCTAGACTCAAAATTTTCAGCATATTTCTTCTATGAATTGGGTTCTCACTTTCGTGAATCTGTATTGTTGTCTTCTGATTTTTGTAACTTTCTATTGAATATTATTTTTGTTATGAAATTGCATGCTATGATTTATAAAGCTGCAGTATTTCTCATATACTATCCTTCCACCTGTAATTTGTGATCATTCTCTGATATGTGCTGCCAGAGCACCAGATGCCACAATTTTATTCCATCTGTGTATAATGCCTTCCATTATTTATATCTTCAGGAATTTCTAACGCAAGCAAGTCTTACAGTTGAATTTTGTCTGTATATGTCTATCTGTCAGTTGCCTTCCTCTCCTCTCAGTAATGTCTGAATTTATTACTATTAACTGATTCTGACAGAGGTATAAAATTATCACAGAGAATTTTACTCCTCTGTCAAACTTGGTTGATATTCTTCAGGAAATTCAGCTGAAGTGTTTTCCACATGTGTCACTGAAATAAATGAGTAGAATTCCCCAGTTGAAGGATAGGTTTTCAAAGGAGTTCAGTCCTTAAAAGATAGCAAAGAATCCACTGTGGACACTCAGCCTTCAGATGTACATCCATGTTAAATCTTTCTTTATTGGTTCTGCTGCTCAAAGAATTAATCACAACCAATTCAGCCACTTCAAGTCTAGAGGAAATAGTTATGTTTGGGTTGTCTGACCTACTGCACCCCTAAATAGGAGGAGTTAAAAATTAATTGCTGACAGAACTACCGTGAAATATCCATGTTCATAACAAAGTATTATAATATTTGTCAGGAAAAATGTTTAAGGTGAGAAGGCCTTGCTGTGCTGTGTTGAGGTATATGTTATTCTCCTATTGCTGTCCATCCCTGAAGTGACTATTCACCAGGCATTAGAAGTGTTATCTGGGGAAGGAGCCACCATATCTTTCTGTCCCACCTCTTCTGCTATAATTCATTACACCAGCACAGTGTGACAGGCAGAGTCAGAAAGAATAGCAGTCATGGTTTAAAAAGCATGGGGTTTTCTACGTATAATGAGATTAGGTTTATGAGTAGTGAAGGGTCTCTTAAAAGATTTCTAACTTTTGAAAAATACTTTTGTATGTTAACACCACTTCCAGCTTTTAACATACTGACATAAATAACCCCGGTGCTAGCCATAAAAAAAAAAAAAGGCGGGGTGGAGGGTGGCAGAATGGCAGAGTGATGGGGGAGCAGGCAAACAATAATATCTGGATGCCAGATGGCATCATCATAGTGATGGGGCCAGTTCAGTGAAAAAGAAAAGGGAAATTCCTGGCATGCATTAGCAGGGGTGACAAAGCCCTCAGGATATTGGATATGGACAGAAAGACCAGAGTGGCAGAGGCACCCATATCTCTTTCTTTCTTTTCAGTAGGTATTTATGCTTCTAAAGATACATGAGCTATTTTAATTTGATTTTCCTTGTTGAAAAGTTTCTATCATGATCTTTATACCTGATTCACAGGTTAGTAAGTAAGTTTAAGACTTTCTGTCATGGCTGTACTTTAAAAATGAAGCATGTTCTGGTTGTTGGATTGCCAAAAAGAAGATAGTGAGGACATATATAGCTTTATCTACTGAGCCATTTCTTGTCCAGTTTAGATTCACATAGTGTAAAGGAAGAATCTTCATATTAAGATCTGATATACGTGGTTGGTCAAAGGGAAAGTCAGCAATGCAGCAGGCACACATTAGGTAATGATTGCTATCTTTCCATTCAAGGACCCACTGCACACAGTCACAACTACTTGGGATTTATGTGCAATAACAATACAGGGCAGAAACAGTTATCGTTCCCTTTGGAGAAAGGCAGCAGTGAATGAAAAGCACAAACAGCATCGAATAAAGAGACAAACCTGAAGGAAAAATCATATTCAAACAACTTAAAAGAAACCATAGAGGGACAGAATGTAATCACACTGATTGGAATTGGACCTGTGCAGCTGCCTCCAGTGTTAATACTCATACAGATGGAGCCTGGTACTGTACTGATAAGTGCTAATGACCACTGTTTCATGTCTCTGAACAGTTACACCAGCAGCTATCCAGTGCTGTGCGTGAGCATACTGTGGTGTTACCCATGCCTTAAAACCTGTGAAAAGGTGGTGTTTCCTGAAGGAAAAGGATGGCTTTGTATTTCAGCTCGAGACAAGGTGTCTGAAAGTCTGTGCTCAGTTTTGGATCTATCACAGAAAACTCCCAAGCCTTCAAACAAGCCACTGAACATTTAATTTCACCAGTATCTGAGTTTAGAGACCTTAATAGATGGGTGTCTCTGCCTTAGAACACTCAGTCCCACTGGTACATGCATGTCTTAAAACCTTAGACTTTATCTAAGCCATGGGTTTAACCAATGGTGTTTTAAAACAAACAAAAAGCAAGAGGGAAAAAAGCAACAAACAAACATTAGGCAATAAAAATTAAGGGCAAATGTAATTATGCAGCAGTGAATAAAATTAGCTCTTTTTCTACATAGCTCAAAGCACACTAGTATGTATACACTTGTTTTTATTCGCAACACGTATTGTAGGAAACCATGTCCTAGACAGAAGAGGCTGTTGCTACATACATCAAGAGTATTGAAAATCTCTGAAACACTCAGCAGAGCTCTCCGTGGGTCTCACCCTGAACCCACTGTGACCTGCTGTGAAAGGTCTCCCACTGCTGAGCATTGACATTGTCTTCTTATTTCTCTGCTGGCTTCTCTAGTTACATGTACATTGCTATGGAGGGAAATATGCATCAGTCCTTATATTACACTGGGATTTAGTTAAACAATATGAAATGACAACTGAAACGTGTCAATCATTCCCCATTTTCTAAAAAACTACTTCTCAGTATATCTATTCCTCTACTTCCATTTTCCAAGTAGCTCAGAGATTAGCATATAGAAGTGCCTTATGCTGAGCAGTGGAAGATGAGCTATATGCAGGGCAAATAACTTCAAATCCACGAACTGTCCCCTTTTTATTCATGTACTTTTTATGGTTTGTGCTCACCATTTCACAACATTTGTCATTAGTGACTACACAAAGATACTTGAAAACCTTTATAATTTTCTGGTGTTAGGATGATGGAAAATTCAGAAACAATGTATATTTATGTTATACATTCAGGTAACATAAATGTTCCATTTTTAATGACCATTATTATATGGAGATTTCTTTGCAGGGTTTTCATTAGTTTCCTCCCTTTTTTCTGCTTTTAACTCTTTTGATTTAGCACATTTTCTCTTTATCAGCTAACAGTTATATTAGAATTAAATCACATTTCCACAGTTAGCACTTAAAATGTAGAAATTGGGCCTAGATAGCTGAAAAAATACCATTTCCTGCAGGCATTCTATTATTTTCATTATGAGTTGCTGACTTAGGTGAAATAATATAATACCTGGCCTTTACAGATCAAGCCTCATTTCAAAAAGGATTCCATTTTAATTAGTAATGTTCTTACTTTTCTTTTGTATCCTCTCCCTTTTTTCCCATGTTTGTATGTATGATACACATCATGTGTAAATATTCCAAGTATTTGAAGTATCTCTGTTTTTCTAAATGAATAATTTTAATACCCTGCAGAATATCCTCCCTTTTGGTTAGGAGTACAGCAGTTCTTCAATAAAGCAAATTTACACAACCATTTACAGCGCTCAAAAATATAAGACAGCTTCTGATGAAGACCAGCCTTTTTTTTTTCCCATAATCTGGTTAGGGTTTCTACCTTTCAGTTTGCCAGGTTAAGAACCTGTACATTTCAACTAGTCAAAATATCTAAGTCACAGTGGCTGATGTGAACTGCTTAATCTCTGACAGGAGATTTTCAGCATCAAAGTAGAATTACAGCAGCTGCAGTCCTGGAGTGGCCCGCCTGTACTGCTAAAGTGCATAACCCTCTCAAAATGAAAGATATAATCTTAGAAACAAGATTAATATTTTAAGTTAAAATGTCTTAAGAGTAGGAAAATAGAACCAGTTTGCATCACTAGTTTCCCAAAAGCTTTGCTCCTAAAAAAATTCTCACAGTCTTTGTAGCAGCATGATAAATATTTTCAAATTTTACAATAATATCTGAAATTAATTTATTTTCTTTCTGTTACTTTCCATGTATAGTGCTAGTAGCGGATGTCAGGTTTATAACAAGATTTTCTAAAGACCCATAAGAAGTGGGCAAAGAGACGCACACTCCCTGCTCCAAATGTTGATGTTCCAGTCAGGGATCCTGATGTATACATCCTGGGAAAGCACTAGCTTTCCTTTTAGGTTTTGGAATTTTTTTTAACTTCAGCATGGAGAGAAAGTCCTTTTGTCAACTGGAGAAAGGCAGTGGATGAAAGGGAGAAGAGTGTAAAAATATTTTCAAATACGCTGATCACAAAAGTAAATATAATTTTTCTTCCTGTCAAAACTGTTCATGGAGTTCCCAAGGTAAGAAATTAGTTTTCTAGATCCCTAGGCCTTAGTAGAAACAGCCAGGTGTATTGCCTGGGCAATACTGTCCAAGTCTGGTGTGGCCTATAAAAACAAAGACCAAAGGAAGACAAATACTGTCAGTGAAAGCCAAGTTTCCGTGAAAAATACATCCCAAAAGCTGAGTTTACAGAAGCAGACAGATTCCAAATACTTAGTGTTGATGAGGGAGTGTTATCAACAGGGATTGTTCCTGTGAGTTTCGGCAAGGATCAGTACCAGATCCAACTATTCATTCTTTTGTTCCAGTCCTCAAAGTATAACTAAAGTGTAACTACAACCCTTGCCTTAGAATTTGCCTGTGGCAGAAAGTTTGGAAGAATGGCCAGTGGAGAAGGCAAGGCAGTAAGATAAAGCTATCTAAATTACCCTGTATCCATCACTTCAGTGCTCCAATACCACTGACATCAGGTATCAAAGCACAGGCATTGCAGGTTACAGAGTGCCCTGAAACTATTGTTTCTGGATAGATTTAGGGGTCAGCTTGGTTCAACAGGAGCTCAGCAAAACCAGGTGTGTTACATTACTGCAGCAAAGCAGTAATGACATGGTATAGGGTTGAATGTGAATCTTAGGCTTGATAACTTTGAGTAAAATGCTAGTCCGGTTACACTGACATTGAAAAAGCAGTGACTACACACAGAAACTGAGAAATTATTCCATTTTTGAGGAAAATAATGAGAGATGTAATTCAGTCTGTTTTATTGTAATGACAGCTGCATAGTGCTTTTAATGAAATATTCATGGACTTCTAGAAGGAAAAATTTGGAGCATATAAGGGTTACTGATCAGTAAGACAAGTGCAACAGATAAACAATTCCACAACAGAAATTAAATACTGTTGGGGGTTTTTTTAATGAGAGAAAGGTAAATGTCCTGTGGAAATAAACTTCAAAAAATTATTTAAATTTTATATTTAATTTAAATTTAAAAGAAAAATAAAACAACAAAAAAACCCTACAGAAATTATGAATTTTATTCACCTTTTGCTAGCTTCAAATTAATACTTAAAAACAGTTGCTGTGACACAAGAAAAAGAACTGAAACTATTTTCCATGTCATCCTGCAATTACCTGAAAACAGCCTGCTCAACACCTACTAGTGAAAAAAAATTAACAACTAAGGCAGAGATTATCTAGCTTGAATACTTGAAAAAGGTAGCTAGTGGGATCATCATATGCATTGGGAGATTGCTGGATGCCTAGTACTGAGATGTTTTAGGATTAAAGCGCTATAAGGGTTTGTGTTTCTTCTCCAATATGAGGAGACCCACCTCATCGAATTGTCAATAGAACCTCCTCTGTGTATTTTTAATACATGTATGATGAAATGAAGTACTTGTTTTTCATTAAATAAAATTTGGCCTGAGTAGGACTATCCTGCTTTTGCATCACTGGCAATTTGTGGACATGACTTGCCTTGCTCTCTTCCTCTCACAGATTTATTCCTGAGGCTTGGTCCGCCTGTAGCGTCACCTGTGGAGTAGGCAGCCAGATGCGGCTTGTGAAATGTCAGGTGCTCCTCTCTTTCTCCCAGTCTGTGGCTGATCTGCCCATTGACGAATGTGAAGGCCCCAAACCTGCATCTCAGAGAGCCTGTTACAGTGGTCCCTGCAGTGGGGAGGCAACTGAACACACCCCAGAGGAGACTCAGCTTTGGTACGGCAGCTTGCAGGAATTCGATGAGCTCTATGACTGGGAATATGAAGGCTTTACAGAGTGCTCAGAGTCCTGTGGAGGAGGCAAGTGCAAAATGTTTCTGTGCTGGATTTGCTTTCCTTCTTCAAGTGTGTGCCTGGCACTTAATACCCATAGATATGCTGCTTTGCTATGGCTAGTTAGAATCATGGAATCATTTAGGAAGTAAATAAAACTTTAAGATTGTTGAGTCCAAACACACTTGAAAAGGCATGGATAAGAAATGTAAAAAATCCCATGTGCACAACATATTTTAGGCCAGGACTTCCAGATCTGGGCTCAGACTGTCACTAAGAGTGCTCCATTTATCATATATTTCTGTTTCATTTATTAACTGATCACCCACAGGCAATCACCAACAAAGCTAACTGTTAAAGGGGTCTGACGGTACATGCTAACAGTCACACATCGTTTTTAGGTCTTATCTCTTGGTTTGCTCTGTGCAAGCAAAAACATGTGGAAGTAAATTGTCCTCCCATAGAAGATGAAATAAATAATGGATATTTTCAGGGCTCAGCCATTCCCTATGTCCTATCAATAAGGGACATCAGCTCCAATCCCAGTACAAAAGAAAGCTTATTACAAAATTGCACTAATGGTGTGGTTGTCTTAAACAAGCAGGCTTGGCAATTGTAGTTTCTCAAAGTTAATCAAGTTCTCAGGTTCACATACTATAGACTATTAACACACATTTCCAATATCTCTTTTTCCACATAATTTTATCTAACTTGTTCTGAGAAATATGTCCAGTCCAATATTTTTTTAATTAAACCTGGATTTTTCCAGCTCTTGTCTTTTTACTTTACACCTTTCAGGTGATTTAGGGAAGGATTACTATAGAAAAATACAAAATACATACTGTAGAACTGAAAGCAACTCAGCATTTTATGAGCTAATAATTTGTACAGATTCAAGATAATCAGTTGCAGTTTTGAAAACCACAATTAGTAGAAAATAATGCGAAAGTTTTCTATGCTTGCTTTTGGCTCCCTCCTGGCAGTTGATGTTTAGAACAGTACACAGCTGTTAGACCACTGATGCTTTTGCTTTATTTCCTACACAAACACACACACACAAAAATAAAGACAGAAGTGTGTGTGCTGATGTTACAAGAGTATATGTCATGTGTCAAAATTGCTCGCATGCAGTACCAATTTATCACACTTTTACTGTGACTACCAAAACCTGAACAGTTCCTAGAAATATCCTCTTGAAATGAAGTAATTTCTTGGAATATAGATCTCACGCTTGTATATTTCAAATGTAATTCACAGAGACTGATATGTAGGACACATTTTTATTTACAAAGTTAATCTCTTTCAATTGTCAGCAAAAGATTTTAGCTAAGATTTCTTTTTGTCTGATATCAACTCCAAACTTTCCAGATTAGCAGATGCTAAATCAGATANATGCAGTAAATAATGGTTTGAATTCAATTACTTGGCAAATGAGCTTCCTGAAATTCATATACCTTTTTTAATTTTCTCTGTGCTGTGGGACTTTTGATTTATGATCAGAAGTTTTTATATTCTCTAAATGTTCAATGAACCATCCTAATTTAAAGCTCGTAACCATTGGCCACATTGATCTATCAAAAATAGAGGGACAGTAATTATCATTATGTTGAGACACACTAGTGTGAGATTCAAGAGGAAGCTGAAGAAAGTGATTGTGATCACATTTTTTACTGCTGGAGCAAGCCAGATTTTTTTTCTCTCTGTCTTTTTTTTCATTTGTTTTTGGTTGGTTGGTTGGTTTTTGGTTTTGGTTTTTGTGTTTTTTTTTTGTTTTGGGGCACTTTTTTGTTTGTTTTAGGGGTTTTTTCTGGGTTGGGTTTTTTTGTTTCCTGGCACAAGCTATTAAAGACAAAAACTGTCGATAAACATTCTAGCAACTGTATTCAGACAGGAAACTTTTTCTTTGATAGCTATGCTGTCAGGCAAGATTACTGGACCCTTCAAAGATAAAAAGAAATTTTCATAGACAGAGTAGAATGCCTGTAGTATGGGTAAGAATTATTGAAATTGCAATCAGAGATTACTTAGATGAGAGGAATAAGCATGAGGAATGAACTTACTGGGAGGTTTGGGGCTGGTTGGATACTGAAAACTGAAGAACAGTAGTATCAGAGCTTAGCTATGTGAATTTGGTAATGTAAAACCACCAGCATGAGAAATGGAGAAAAGGTTGAATTCAAGACCTCACAGTCATCACTTTTCAGTGTTCACCATCAAAACAGACAATGGAAAAGTGTTAAATTGCTAATAATNACTATAGACTATTAACACACATTTCCAATATCTCTTTTTCCACATAATTTTATCTAACTTGTTCTGAGAAATATGTCCAGTCCAATATTTTTTTAATTAAACCTGGATTTTTCCAGCTCTTGTCTTTTTACTTTACACCTTTCAGGTGATTTAGGGAAGGATTACTATAGAAAAATACAAAATACATACTGTAGAACTGAAAGCAACTCAGCATTTTATGAGCTAATAATTTGTACAGATTCAAGATAATCAGTTGCAGTTTTGAAAACCACAATTAGTAGAAAATAATGCGAAAGTTTTCTATGCTTGCTTTTGGCTCCCTCCTGGCAGTTGATGTTTAGAACAGTACACAGCTGTTAGACCACTGATGCTTTTGCTTTATTTCCTACACAAACACACACACACAAAAATAAAGACAGAAGTGTGTGTGCTGATGTTACAAGAGTATATGTCATGTGTCAAAATTGCTCGCATGCAGTACCAATTTATCACACTTTTACTGTGACTACCAAAACCTGAACAGTTCCTAGAAATATCCTCTTGAAATGAAGTAATTTCTTGGAATATAGATCTCACGCTTGTATATTTCAAATGTAATTCACAGAGACTGATATGTAGGACACATTTTTATTTACAAAGTTAATCTCTTTCAATTGTCAGCAAAAGATTTTAGCTAAGATTTCTTTTTGTCTGATATCAACTCCAAACTTTCCAGATTAGCAGATGCTAAATCAGATATTTTTGTAGCTATAGGTGCAAGATTGGTCAAACTAATTTTATTGATTTTAGAGTTCCTGGGGGAAGAAACTGGATAGATGCAGAAGTAACCTTTCACCTCCCAGAAGCAGCAACCAGAAGGAATGAGTTAGTCATACAGTCTGCTGCTGGTGGCTTCATTTCCCAGAGCTGTCATCAAATATCATGTAACAATTATTCTATCCTGGTAGACATAAACACAGAAATTCTCATTTGATGGTGTTTTGAAAGTGAACTTAGACTGCCTGGATTCACATCCCACCATTACACACTTTTATACTATGATTTCATATTCATAACTGATTTAATTTTTTCCAAGGAAAGCAATTTTAAAGCAGACAGCATTAAATAATAATATTTNGGGGCACTTTTTTGTTTGTTTTAGGGGTTTTTTCTGGGTTGGGTTTTTTTGTTTCCTGGCACAAGCTATTAAAGACAAAAACTGTCGATAAACATTCTAGCAACTGTATTCAGACAGGAAACTTTTTCTTTGATAGCTATGCTGTCAGGCAAGATTACTGGACCCTTCAAAGATAAAAAGAAATTTTCATAGACAGAGTAGAATGCCTGTAGTATGGGTAAGAATTATTGAAATTGCAATCAGAGATTACTTAGATGAGAGGAATAAGCATGAGGAATGAACTTACTGGGAGGTTTGGGGCTGGTTGGATACTGAAAACTGAAGAACAGTAGTATCAGAGCTTAGCTATGTGAATTTGGTAATGTAAAACCACCAGCATGAGAAATGGAGAAAAGGTTGAATTCAAGACCTCACAGTCATCACTTTTCAGTGTTCACCATCAAAACAGACAATGGAAAAGTGTTAAATTGCTAATAATTGGTCAAGAGCTCTTTCCTCATGGAAAAAACTGAAGCTGTGGAAATGCACTCAGTTTACAAAATTCTATCTGAGAAGGATATACAGAAGGTGAGTGAGCTGTATGCCTAGCAAACAGAAACATGTCAACCAGCATGTGGTAGGAATCTGTGGCTTCTTTCTACAGAGTTTGAAAAAATACTTTCATGGTTTCCATACCTCTGGATCAGCAGCTCTTCTTTCCTGGCTGCATCAAATTCATCCTTATACCAGGCCTGCATAGATGTTCCACGCAAAATAGAGATCAGTAATTTGAACACAGTGCCATTTCCCATCAGGTAGAGCACCACCTCTGTTCTTCAGCCAGGAGCATTCCGTTCTGGAGAATCTGTATGCCTGTGCTTGCTGCACACAATAAGGTTACACGTTCAACAGAAAAATGATTGAGCTAGAAAAACAATGAATATGACAGGGCAGTGAACATCTTGTTCATATATGTAAGTTTTGTAAGTTTCTTTTCCTAGATAAAAATCACTACCATTTGTTCTATCTTTTCATTAGGCTACCCTTCTTACAATTTTTATTAAGTCTTTTGAGAGATGACTTGAATAGCAAAATTGAAAATATGGGGCCACCTTGTAAAGAAGGAAACTACCAACAGCATTGTCTGACTACAGAGACTTCGGTAATTTTGATGCTGGCATCCATGTCCAAAACTGTCAAATTTCTTTTTTTTTTTGGTATCTGGGATACAGGACACACACTGCATAGTCTTGTGCCATAGCCATGACCTTAATAGGCTTACACACATAGCAGCCAAGCAAATGGTTAACAAGCCTCTTTTCAGGGGCCCTCAACCCATGGTGAGATTAAAGAGAATGAATTTGTGAACAATGTCAGGAATACAGGAACTATGATCAGCTACTTTGGTCCTCTTGAAGGATATGAAATAATTTTTTGCCTGTCATTGTTTACGATAGAATGAGGAGAAAGACTCTGAATTCCAAAGAATCAGAAGGCATTTATTTTTAACAATCCATTACTTTTTACAGGGTCTTTCACTAACAGCTACTTGATTGGTTAAATGACGCGACGCCTCTCTACCACCATTGGATGAGACAGAGAGAGCATGTTTTGAAAACACACACAAGAAAATAACAAACTAAAGTGAAAACCAGCAGCTGTTATTTTGAGAACAAGAGATGCTTACAAAACCTCCATCAATCCTTTCCTGAGAACATGAAATGCTTACAGAACTGTTCTCTTTGAAGACAAACTGTTTTTCCTTGGGAAAATTCAGGCCTGGTGCTGGATCTCTCTAAGATTCACCAAATGTCAGCCCCACACCTAATGACGTGCTCTGGCATTAGAAACACCGCAAGATATTGTTATCTCTGTCACATTGTTTATGGAGGTCTTTAAGGTCTTCCAACACTTTGTTTTGGTTTGGGTTTTTTCTCTTCACATTAATGTCTTTAAAAATTTGTGAGATGTTTCAGAAAAGTGTTGGTTTTGAAACTGTAATGTAATTGCTGGGAGTTCAACTAATCTTTTCCTAGCTCAGGTCTCAGGAATGAATGTAAATAGCATACTGTCATTGTATTTGAGCCACTGTGGATTAGATTCTCAGGAAGTTCAGGCCAACTATTATCCTCAGACCCCTTTTATCCACGGAGAAATAGATCCTTTCTCATCCAGTCCTCTTCCCTGTGGCACGTAGTGTTGCAATCTCTGATGTTCTAGCTTTCTAACCTTGTGATCCAAAAAGCCTGTGATGCCCCTAGTCATAGGAAAAGTGAGAGTAACTGGTATGCCACAGACTACATAAGGATTTTGGCCGTAACAAGGAATTTCTGAGTTAAACCATAATAACCAAATCTTCCAGTTTCTCTTAGTCCCAACAGCTACTGTTCTTTCCCAGCTCTCTCTAACACATTCTTTCCCAGCTCTCATATATACTCTGCAGGTTTGCATCCTTAGTTTGGGTGCAGGCCCATGGATGCAGAAGAGTAAACTGAGAACAGCTAAATAGTCTCACCACATTTTACTTTTCTTTTGCATGTGTAGAAGTCACGATGTTGGTTAAAATACGGCATGTGAAAGCCATGGCCATCTTCACACCTTAGCCTGCTTGGCCTGAAAAATAAAGTCCTTCATTGTGTTTTATGCAAAATGAAAAACAAAGGAGCACTGGACAATTTTCTGTCCAGGGAGGTGAGCAGTGAATGAATCCATGAACTATTTACTGCAGCACTGAGAAACCTTTCAGAGAGACTGAAAGCAATGACAAGTCTACAGCTGGGGCTGCAGCCCCAGAGCTGCCAGCCTGAGGCTGGGTGTCACCATGTGCTGCAGCCTTGCTGGTCCTGTTGGGCCCATGCCTGAGCCTGGCTGCCCCTGCAGGTACAGAGAGCTGGCTGTGACCATTATTTGTTGTGTGCAGGTGTCCAGGAGGCTGTGGTGACCTGTCTGAACAAACAAACTAGGGAGATTGCAGACGAAACCCTGTGTGTTAGCAGCCGTCGTCCTTCACAGCTGCTGAAGTCCTGTAGCCTGGACCCCTGCCCCCCAAGGTAGGCATAATTTTAAGTGACCCCAAACTCTACTGCCTTTCAGTCTGGAGAAACACACTGCCCCAGGCATGCCTTTCTTAGACTTTCTTAGACAGGGGCTTACATCCTCTTCCTGCCACAATCATATTGACCAGGAGGTACAAAGCAGCAGTAAAACCAAAGGGCAAATTTCAGACTGGTTGCTTCTTCAGGTCCTTCAAGAAAACAGTTTATGGATTGGCTTAACTTTACCCAGAGTTTTGTCAAGTTTGTAGAGACTTCTCCAACCTCCCCTCTCAGAAAAGGCTTTGCAGAACCTGCTTGTCACTGGCCTCAGGCAGTTTCTACAATCATGACTCTAAAAACAGCAGATCATTCTATGCAGAGATTCACATCTGCACCCTCGACAACAGAAAATAGCTGTTATGGCATTCTTAAGGTTTATTTAAATAGGGCCTGTCAAGTCTATAGGATGTACTGTATACAAATTGTCTTTATTCCCAGCTGTACACAGGTGCAGTTGCTTCATTGTGACACTGCAGCAGATTTTAAATACATTGATACATTGAACTTTGAACTTCGGATTATTTGGACATTGAACTTTGGACTATTTAAAACACTCAACACTGTCCAGGTGGTATATATACCTTAGAGCATTTATTGATAGGTGTATGTATGATTTATAAGACAACAGGCTACAGAGAGGTATGTGGTTATGAATAATAGTAGATTTGGGATACACAGAGAAGGTTTGCATTAAAAATCAAAGATGGCCAGCATGAAATAACAATAACAATGTAAATAACAGTTTGGTTCGTAATCAGGATTTTGAATTAGTAACAAGCAGACACAAATAGATTGAAATTTCTTTACCAGAGCCTTATAAGTATTGGTTATGATGATACTGCAACCCTAACTTTGTTAAATTGTCTTTATTGCTGAAAATAACAAATATTATATAAATGGTTGAAAATTACTTTGTTGGTGGAACTCTTGTGGTAATTCATAGGTAGAAGCATCACTGCTGCTGAGAGTGCATGGCAGAAGATTGATCAACCACCAATTCTGACATGAAAAATAAGTAATCTGTAGTTAAGAAAAAACAAAACACACTCCTGTAGGCCAGCATTTATGTGACTTTTGTTACAAAAGTAATCTGAGTAATTGCGTGGATATTTCTTGAATTAATCTGCATAATTATCCATAGCACTGTGGTAACCTTGCTATCAGAGTGGAGCTAGTTTAAAGCAGCCATAGATATGCATTTCCCTCCATGAGTTACAAGACAATCATTCTGTAGGTGAGAATCAGCTTGTGAAGCAGAAGTGAAAGGGGGTTGATGCAGAGGGGTAGAGTAAGCAGCTTTAATCCACCCCTGAGGCAGCAGCTAAGAAGAGGGGAAATGACTCTCTCCTCTGTATATACAACTTCTCTCCTGAAGACCCCTCAGTCAGGAGGAAATTGCCTGTCTGCAGGCCCAGGATGAAGAACAGCACACATTCTGCAAAAGGGTTCCTCTGGTCAGAGCGTCAGGCCTGCAGACTGCAGGCAGCGTGGCTAATGGAAAGAGAGGCAGCAAGGCAAGTTGATGTGTCTCCAAGGCAGGCTGTGAGGGGGCAATTACCTTATTTCCTTCAAGTTTCTGAAGTGCTACACCTAACAATGTCACTGTGTGACAATACAATGGTATATTAATGAAAGAGTGTATAAGAATTTTTGCTTCATAGTCATTGTTTGCAGCCACTCTAATACTCTTTTTAAAAGGAAAAACAAAGGATTGTTTATTTAAATTAAGATTTTTTTTCTCATTGTTTAAAGCATAAGATACTTCAGAATTCTAATTCAAGAAATTTTGATCCAGGAGTCTGACAAAAATTTAGGCTAAAATCATGTCCTTATGTATGCTGATGAAGGCATTTCTACCCACTGACAAGTCCAAAAATTATAATACACTATGGCTGTGAACTCTTTTACAGGAGTTCCCAAAATCTGTGAACCATTGATACTTCCCAGAGCTCTTGCTGATGACTTATAGAGAGAGCTGGCTGGTCTCATAGTGTTGGCTCTTGTCTCTGTTTTCCAGCTGCTTAAGTGCATTAACAGAAGCTAAAATTATAAAAATCACTTTCCTAAAATATTCTTGATGTGTAAGTGACTGCTGGAGTATGCAGTTGTTGTGGGTAGAGGAGACATTCCACTGATGAATGTCTTGGTAGGCAAGGATATATTGTCCCCAGCATGAAGAAAAGGCTGAGAAGTCTTGCCCAAGAGAATAAAAATTCCCTCCTAATGTATTTAGAGAAATTATTCCAGTGACATTTCTTGAACCTAAGCAGCCCAGCATGGTTAGAATTTAATGCTTATGTCAAAAAATGGGTACATTTAGAGATCTCGAGTATCTGTAGGGGGAGAACATTTAAGTGTCAGAACTTCAATTTAATGCAACAGAAGCAACTTAATGTTGCTTCTGCTACAGGCATTTTTGGTTACATGCGAGGCTACTCTGTAGCCTCTCAAAGGGTTAGTCGTGTAAGATGTAAACAATTGTTTTAGCTGTTTTACTATATATAGACAAAGGCACTGAACTACAGGATCTCATCAGCCTTTCTGGAGGATCAGAATGTATGGATCTCAAGAAAGATATTGTAGAAGTAGTAGGTGAAGAGTCATTTCATTTTGGTTCTGATCCATCTTTTTTCTTTTGGACACTTTAGAAGAATGATACTAGAAGGATCTGCACGGTAACTGGGTTACTGTTCATTTTGTTCCTTACTGAAAATAGACGTGGATAGATTACAAAACTTCCTTACTCACTTAATACTTGAAATTAACCTATGGCATCATCGACCTTTTCAATCCATAATTGCCCCGGTCTGTCTTGGAACAGAATGTGGTAAAAGGTAGAGTATTCTAGCAATATACTTCACATTTATGAAAATACTGAGAGATGATGGTGCTTGTACAGCAGCTGAGAATGCTTTGAAATTTTCTTTGGAATTCTGGCTCAACATCTTAGCACGTTACTATTCTGAGTACATGGAAGAGAGACAAAAAGTAAACCACAGAAATCTGTCTTCAGATACTCACTGTAAAGAGTCAGAAAAATCCCATACTTACAATTCTTCCAGAAGAAAGGTTAAGAATCAGGACGAACTGCACACAAAGAATTGGAAGATTTCCTCCATGTTCAAATCCCAGCTGAGTCTCCTGGGGTTTCAGATTTTGTTGAGAGTTTTTTGCTTATTGCATCAAGAACAATAGCAGAAAAAGAATCCAGACCCTCTTCTCCTGGAAAGCAGTGTAACAAAAATTCCCATTTTGAACTGAATTAAGAAAATGAGAAGCACTGCAGAGCTGATTGCTAAGTTGGGAGCTAATAACTGACTTTCAACACAATAGTTACAGAGTAAAATTTGTTGTCATTAACTAAGTTTAATATTTCTAGAAAAAGGATATAGCTTGTTTTGATGTACGAGGAGAGCCAGCATGCTTTATAAAGGAAAGACAGGAATGAATACCATGACAATTTTGATTCTGTCATTCAGTTACTTAACTTGTGTCAGTCAAGCTGTACCACTTGACAAATCACACAGCAATAACTGAGCAGAGCACGGTCTTCCAGAAGTAAACTCAGAATAGCTGTTCAGGGTCTAGAAGTTTCTTCACTAAGTGAAAAAAAACAAAAGGGAAGGTCACTCAGTTTTGCTAATTGCTATGTTTGTATTCTAACTACCAGAAAAACAATTAGAATAACCCTGTTTCAATGTTAGTTTGGCTGTTTTCAGCAACAAAATGACTCATGTCCAAAATGTGTCTTTTCCTCAGCCTCCATAGCCTGAATTACAGAGGCAGTCATCATCTAATCAGATATAATTGCTCTTGTTTATAAGAGCGACAGCATGAGCACCTCATGGTGAGCCAACAAGCTCTACCAAAGGCATGAAAGAGAATGTTTTAACTCTGTTATTAATTATAACTGCTCAATTATTTGGTCAATGCGTGTTGAAAAGTTTTGGTAAACATGCATGGAGTAGTGAAGAGAAAATCAAAGCAATGAAAACCAGATGGCTGAAAATGGAGGAAATTACAGGCAATTTTTACAGCTTTGTTCATGAATATTTTCAAAACTGAACTTTTATTTCTGTGCAACAAAGAATAGCTGAATTCCACAAAATGAAGGGAAAAAAAAAAGAAAAAGCAGATGGTTCTAGGAATAGCACACAATTTCACCCCAGCATTCTCTCTTTACCACTTCAAGTCTCTATGGTTTGCAAGAAAAGATAGGAAAACATCTGAGTGGTTCTGATACCTGACCAAAAAGGCAAACATTGCCTGAGTTAGTCTGGGCTCGACCTCATTGCCTAATTCTTTTATTTCTTTTTCTCTTTCTTTTCTTCTGTGTCAGCTTGATTTGTGCTTGTGTGATGAATCACCTGTTCTTATTTTAATGTTTATTTGGTAAATGTGGTATTGTCATCTGTTTTGCTCTATTTCCCAGCTGAAGTTATACTACAAAGAACAAAAAAAATCAACATGTTTTTCAAGGCATTAGATTGGTGATAGGTCAGACTTAGTGTAAGGCATGCTCTCATCAACAATCTGAAATTAATTCAAGATGTATGAAAGGGCCAGAGCTTTCTCTAGTCCATTAAAGGTGACCTATGTGTGGAAGAGTATCAATGCAGATGTGTTTTGCATTGGCGGGGGGAAATATTAGAGCATCTCTATCTAGTTCATGAAAAAGATTAAAAGGTCTGCAAGTCATTATGTCTACAGATATTGCACTATAGCTTTACTGGCAGGGGATACCAGTTCTTGCTATTATCAAAAACTACCAGTTCTTGCAGTTTGGGTTTTTTTCCAGAGTTGTAAGTTAGAATTAGCATTAATGAGGCAAAGATGGTATTACTGTCTCTTTGTGACACAGACAGGTTTTCAAATCCTCACAAACAAGTGAAGTATTTTTTAAATGGGATGCATTTAGGTCTACTTTTAGCTGAAGCACATTGAGAATGGCTATGAGATCCTCTTAAGATGTAGCCCACAGAGTGTCCCGGCATCAGAGACCACAGCTTGAACTATGGTGAAGGAGAATCAGCCATCAGAAGGAATATGCTGTCACACAGGGCAGATTGGCCCTTATTTGCCTCCTTTGACTGTCTCCAACAGATCCATGTCCTTCCTGTGCTGGGACCCCAGAGCTGGATGCAGCACTGCAGGTGGGGTCCCAGCAGAGCAGAGCAGAGAGGCAGAATCCCCTCCCTGGCCCTGCTGCCCACACTGCTTTGGATGCAGCCTAGGACACATTTGGCTTTCTGGGCTCTGAGTGCCCATGGCTGGGTCATGTCCAGCCTGTCCCTCACCAGCACCCCCAAGTCCTTCCCAGCAGGGCTGCTCTGATCTGTTCATCCACAGCCTGTGTTGACACCAGGGGTTGCCCTGACCCTGCATGAGATTCTCATGAATGCTTATTTTGATCTTTTCCAGGTTGCTCATTATAAATATTTTATATATATATATAAAATTCAGTATAAAATACTAGTTCTGGATGGATGCACCCTTGGAACAAAATGCTTGTACTGCCTTTTTAGCACTATGCTTCAAGAAGGACATTGAAGGGAACTCAAAGCAAAGCTGAAGGGAATGTAAGCAGACATTGTGAATTTCCTGAGTTCAATCACAATACCATGTAGTTATATAGATATATTCTTAAGTTCTACTGTTCTCCCTTTCTCCTACTAGAAAAACTAGAGAAACACTCTGTGTGCCTAGTTTTGAGAGACAGTCTGTTTGTATCTTCTTCCCTGGTTAAATAGTTCAGGAATAGTTCATCCTGTTGAAAATATTATCCCTGTAACGCTGCCAGCCAGGTCAGCAAGAAGCTCATGTTATCTGCTGTTTTCATGGCAGTGCTGCTCATAAAACTTGGACTTTCTAGAGAATTACTGAAAGCCAGTCACTATTATCTGAACACAACTTTCATTCATTAGTAAGCTTGCTTTGTCCTTTCAATCTAGTGACATCTTTACATCTTTCCTGCTCTTATCATCTCAGCAAAGGCTTCTTTAGATTTAGAGAGAGTCTTGTTACTCTGTAGGACAAAATCACACGGTTCATGAATACTGATCTTACAGTTTGTGAAGTCAGACTTTTGGATATTATTTCTGTGCCTTCTACACCCATATGTAACTTTTCTTAAGTTTCATTTTAGAAGGATTCGGATTAAAAATCATCAGTTTCTCAACTGCTGAGATTTTTCTTTGTTTGTCTTCTGGTGTCTGTAAGCTTGTTGATGTCTTCCTCAGGAATAGCTGGGGTTTTTAATATTTTCCTTATGTTGTAAAGGTAGGTCTAAAGAAAAGGTGTTGGCTTGTTACATAGTCCTGCATGGAAAGCACCAGTGTGGAAAGAGCTAGGGAGTTTTCAACACAAAGCAGCTCTGTCATTGGCAGCAGGCTGTTAAACTGTCTGTTGTGATTTAAGCCCAGATGGCAGCTCAGCACCAGGAAGCTTTTCACTCACCCCCTCACTCCTCAGTGGAATGGGAAGAAGAATCAAAACTAAAACTTGTAGGTTGGGAGAGTAAGAGTTTAGTAACTGAAACATAAGTAAAACATAATAATTATAGCAGATAATGAGAATGAGAATGATAACAAGAGAGGAAGAAAAACAAACAAAGAAGAACAAGAGATGCACGATACTATTGTTCACCTTCTGACGAATGCTCAGCCCCATCTCTACACCACAAACAAACCCTCTTCCAGGTAACTTCTCCAGTTTATATATCAGGCATGACATTCTGCAGTGTCCAATATCCATTTGGCCACTTTGGGTCACCTGTCCCGGCTATGCTCCTTCACAGTTTTTTTTCCTGATCCTCCTCACTGGCAGAGCACAAGACTTAAAAAAAGTCCAATACTAAGTATAAACACTACTTACAGCAAACAAAATAGTGTTATCAACATTATTCTCACACTGAATCCGACCAACTATACAGAAGAAATTAACTCTACCTGAGCAGAAACCAGGATATTTTTCCTTTGCTTCTTTGCAAAAGAATCATGTAGATTGATCTGCAAAATTTATTTCATAAATTCGTGGTTCTTATGTTTCTGCATTTCTTGAATGTAAGTTTAGGGCAATGTACATTAGCTCAAACTCACCCTGGTGTAGTTCTCAGTGTGTTTCCTCCAC